>CM060250.1:60382375-60902375 GCA_030684275.1 Acipenser oxyrinchus oxyrinchus
TGTTTGATTTTTTTCATACGTAATACATATAATATTGCATTAACTGCTTATTTTAGACACACATGTACTTGTTTAAGTCGACAGTCCCAGTATGGAAAGTGTTTGCTGTAAGATGTTGTGCTTGGTACTTTCTGATGCCATCAATATTAAATACTGTAATGTTCTTTCTGTGACAGGTTGGATTGGAGGACTATTTAGACAATGTGAGGAAAGTGGACTTGTTTTTCACCCAAGTTTAAAGAAGAGAAACCTTCTGCTTCCCATTAATTTATATATTCACTCATGGAAGAACACATACTAACGTTTTCAAACTTGTTAAGAATATATTACTGTCTGACTGCTGCTAATTATAAATCACACAAAAAAAAACTTGTTGCTGTGCTTTTATATATGCGTTCTTGTCCCCCCCCCCCCCTCACCGATGATAAATCTTCCACAGATAAACACCACCTTGTTGTCAAAGAGCAAGTGGAATTCTTGGTGTACATGAAAGATAAGGAGTGAAAGACTTTGTTGGTTTGTGTCACATTCTGTCCTTATCTTAATGGTGCCAGAATGCTAAAATCCAAGGCATTTCTATTACTAGGGAATTCATCAATGGTTTCAAGATTACTGATAGATTTGTTTGAAAAGGTTATTATCTGCTGACATTGTAAGAATTAAGGTGAGACTACAGTAAGTTGCACATCAATTTCGCTGTCAAAAAGATGGATTGTTATATATACACATGCAGTGGTTTGCAGAAGTATTCACCCCTGCAAAGTTTTCACATTTTGTTGGCAGCTGAGCGTACTCCACAACGCTTTCAAATTAGGCTTTACATGTAGAATCTACACAAACTACTCCACATTGACAAAGTTAAAAAATGCATATAGAATATAAATAAGTAAGAGTTACAGAGAAAAACAGATTAATCTCAGTTGCATAAGTATTCAACTCCTTTGCTACTGCAGCCCTAAATCAGCTAAGGTGCAAATGATTTGTGTGAAAGGTCACAAAATTAGTGAAATGGTTTCAGCCTGTGTGTACTCAAAGTGGTTTAACTTGTAGATAATTTCCCTCAGGTATATAAAGACTTTTAAGTTGCAACTCACACTAGTGATCCAACAAAGCAACCATGAAGACCAAGGAGCTTTCTAAACAAGTCGGGGGTAAAGTGGTAGAGAGGCAAAGAGCAGGAGAAGGGTACAAGAACATTTCAAAGGCGTTGATTAGCCCTCTTAGCACAGTGAAGTCCATCATTAAGAAGCGTAATACCACCCAGACACTACCCAGATCAGGTCGCCCTCCCAAACTGAGCAGCTGGGCAAGCAGGAAACTGGTTTCGGATGTCACTCTGAAGCCAACAATGACCTTGAGAGATCTGCAAAGTTCTGTGTCTGAGATGGGAGTCAGTGTTCACACATCAACAATAAGCCGGTCCCTACACAAAGCTGGCCTGTATGGATGGGTGGCAAGAAAGAAGCCATTACTCAAAAAGCCTCATCTTAAAGCACGTATGGAGTTTGCGAAAAGCATGTAGATGATACTGCAGACATGTGGGAAAAGGTTTTGTGGTCAGACGAGACAAAAATTGAACTTTTCGGTCTAAATTCCAAGCATTGCGTCTGGTGCAAGCACAACACTGCACATCACCCAGTCAACACCATCCCAACTGTCAAGCATGCTGCTGAAGGATGTTTCTCTTCAGCAGGGACTGGGAAGCTTGACAGGATAGAGGGGAGAATGGATGGTGCAAAGTACAGGCGAATCCTTGAGGAAAACCTGTTTGAGTCAGCCAAGACTCTGAAACTGGGGAGGAAATTCACATTTCAGCAGGACAATGACCCGAAGCGCAAAGCCAAAGCCACACTAGAGTGGTTGAACAAGAAGAGAATTAATGTTCTTGAGTGGCCCAGTCAAAGTCCTGACTTGAATCCAATCAAAAATTTATGGCAAGACTTGAAGATTGCAGTCCATTGACAATCCCCAATAAACTTGAAACATGAAGAATGGGCAAAAATGTCACCATCCTACTGTGCAAAGCTAGTAGAGACCTATCCAAAAAGACACAGCAGTAATTGTTGCAAATGGTGCTTCTACCAAGTACTGACTTAAGGGACTGAATTCTTATGCAACCAGTAAATTTCATTTTGTACATTTTCTTTGCAAGTTTTGCTGACATTTAACCTCCTCCTCATATAACAGTGTTCAGTTTAACCACTACAGCTTTGAATAAAAAAAAAGTTTGTTTGAAAAACTGCATAAATTATTTGTGATTCAACAAAATGTGACGTTATTGGTAGGGGGTGAATATTTCTGCAGACCACTGTATATACACAGTGCTATAACGCGGGTCTTGGGGGACAAACAATATGAGCATTATAAACAGGGAGGGTGGAGGGTGCCGTGGGACACATAACACACATCTGACTAAAATAAAATAACTCCCTTCTATAATGCACATGTAGTGAAGCAAAAATGTAACTTTCCGTGAATTAACCATGCATAAAGCACCATGTAATCAACACTATATTTAAAAAATAAATAAATAAATAAGGTAACATTCCCACTCATTTTAATTAGCAGTTTTTAAACTATAAATAGCCTGGCTAAACGGCAGTCGGGAGTTCAGTTCGAAGCGACGGACAAGCAAACCAATGCGAGGAGAGCGGGTCGGGCGAGGGGAAGGGAATGGGCTCGCCCCAGGTTCGGCTGCCGGAGCGGGGCTGAAGCGAAGCTGAAGCATCTCATCTCCCGGAGAAAGCTGCAGCTCCTCTCACAACAAAAAAGTAAATACATTAAGAAATGTATTTAATAACCACGTAATAGTCCTGTGACAGGGATGGCTGAGTGGTGACGTCAGGCCAGAGAGACACACAAAGTACTGCAGTTGTAAAGGCGCGGTGGCGCTGTTTATTTTTAAAGAACAAAAATAAATAAAATATTCAAACAAAAACACTTGCTCACAGAGCAAAATAAAGTTTTTAAATAAAACAAATCTCGAACACAAAATACCATATAGATCAGGCTGTGCAATCACCTTTACTGTTCCTATATTTAGTTTTATTTTTAAACTCCTCTCACTCTCGCTCTGTTCTCTCCTCCGAACAACCCACCCCGAGTCCAGAGAGCTGAAGGCTTTTATGCAGGTGACCATCTCCCGATTAGTAACAAATTAATCACTTAATTAATTCGGGAGATGGCCACCTTCTGCACGAGGCATTTAATTACTATTGGCAGAGGACGAGCTGCCGACCTCGCCTCTGCCAGAACACATTTAAATGAAAAGAACAAAACAAACGCACGGCTACGCAGTCATTTAAAAATACACAAATACATATAAATAATAATAATAATAATAATAATAATAATAATAATAATAATAATAATAATACAACAGAACTAATACAAAATAATAAATTGCACAGGGGCGGAGGGGTACCCCGTTCTAAAATAAATAAACAATCATGTACAGGGCTCCTTGCCCTGTTACAAGGCCTAATATTTATTTAGTTATAAAACAAATGCTGAATAAGATGTGTTATAAAGTGCCAGCATAGCTTTTCTTCAGTTCAGATACTGTATCAACAGGGAGAGACAGAAACGGAAGTTAGACTGAGAAGTTGTTTATAGTTTGAACAAAACCTTTACTGTATTTACTGTAGAAATATTGCATGAATCACGAGTATAGGGAATTGGGGGACATGGGCGACTTACAATAACTATTTTTAGATCAGCGAGCTCCATCTGTCAAAATGCGGCCGGTTTGTGAGACCCCAGCCGCACTGGGACTCGTACTTACAATAAGCAGTAAAATGGCTTATTATACTGTGATTAATACAAGCGCCATTTTCAACTTGACTGTTTGCAGAAACACGACAGCAACAACATGATTTCCCAAGTTTGTGTTTCTTAAAAAAAAAAAAAATGAATGAGGGATGCATCAGAACCGCATAACCCAATGGTTAGCGGTGTGAGCTTGCACCCTCAAGGACATTGTTCCTAATGAAGGCAGAGCAGGATCTACCACATTAATGTGGTAGAACCTGGAGAAAGTATGTGGCGTAGCCCAGCTATCTGCAGTACAAATATCAGACATCGAGGCCCCTCTGAAGATGGCCCAAGATGTAGCCAACCCTCTAGTGGAGTGTGCGGCTACCCTCCCAGGTGGGGGCAAGCCAGCACCATCATACGCCGTCGAGACTGTGTCCACAATCCAATGTGACAGAGGTGTCTTAGTGAGGGGCTGTCCTAGGGTCCGTGTCCCGTGACAGACGAAGAGCTGGTCAGACTAACGCAGTGCTCTTGTCCTATACATGTAGCATCTCAATGCTCGCACAGGGCAGAGGAAATTCAAACACTCATCCTCCATTGAAGCAAACGGTGGTGGATGGAAGGACTCCAGTTCCACAGACTGATTAATGTGGAAGGCTGTGATCACCTTGGGGAGGAAAGCAGGGTTGGTGCGCAGAGACACCCTGCTGTCATCCTCCCAAATATGCATGCAGGAGCTGTACACAGACAGCGCCTGCACCTCACTGACCCACTTAGCGGAGGTGATAGCCACAAGGAAGGCTGTCTTCATAGACAGGTACTGTATTGTAAATTATATGAATAATACATATAATTTTTCAGACTATGATGCGTGTCATTTTATTTCTTTTATATATTTTAGCTAACGCTAATTATTTTTCTTAATATGTTACTTCACATATTAACAATACAGATTGCATGGTAATTATAATTTTTTGGAGCATATGAAAATAAACACATTTAACTTTGTCTTTGTTTTTATTCATGTTTTATTGTACTTCATTTTTACAATGGGGTTTATAATGTAATTTGGAAATATATGTGTTTAAAAAACATTTAAGTCTTGTTGGAGTGGGGCTTCTGTGCTCAAAGTATGTTAAAGATGGCCCTCAGGACTTGAATTCTAAATCATAAAACATATTGACCCCCTCACTAAAGAAAATGTACCCCTAAAATGTTGGTAGGGGGCCAGATTGACCCCCAACCAGTAAGTCCTGGAGCAAACACTGCCGTTCAAAAATGATGTTTGTTAACTAGCCTCATGTGTGATTTATTTAGGGCAACAGTGTGGTGTAGTGGTTAGGGCTCTGGACTCTTGACTGGAGGGGCATGGGTTCAATCCCAGGTGGGGGACACTGCTGCTGTACCCTTGAGCAAGGTACTTTACCTAGATTGCTCCAGTAAAAACCCAACTGTATAAATGGGTAATTGTATGTAAAAATAATGTGATATCTTGTAAGAATTGTAAGTCGCCCTGGATAAGGGCATCTGCTAATAAATAAATAATAATAATAATCAGGTTGGTCCATCTGGTAAAATGACAAGTTGTAAGTAAAGTAATTTCTGAATTTCTTTTTTTACAAAGTCAAGTTCAAATTTGTTTCTGAAGGTGGTCCAAAATGGCTGTGATGCATTTGAACATGTGGAACCCCAGAGCTTCTGTGGGCGTAAGTGGCCCCCATACCCCTGGCCAAAACATTGATTTTGCCCCAGGAGTTACAGTCAAAATGATCTTTGGCCGCTTTCACCTATGTTCTTATGATATGAATTCACTTGACACGAATTTCCTGTTTGTGCAAATTATTTTGGAGCTCCCCCAGGGAAGAAACATCTGAATAAAACGAGTTGCCCTTGTTCGATCAGGTGAGTGTAAAGGATATTGGGAAATGTATTCACTTGCATCCAGATCAGTGCCTCTGTTTTGTATTGTAGTGCTGTTTTGGGACTACTGATCCTAGGATGCATTTAGAGTTGCAACAGTGTTCACTCATCAGTGTCATTTCCATGTAGCAGTGCACACATGCACTATCCCTGCACACAAAAGTGGAGGTGTGGAAAGCGGTGGATGAGACCATCGCACAAGAACATGAACGATGTAGCTGCAGATTTCAGCATTCCCACTAACGCTCTGTCAACCAATCTGAAAAAACAGGGAACAATAATACACGCCTATGAACAGCAAACTGGATGCAAGTCATCAGCGTTTCCAGTAAGTTCAGTATCTGATGTTGAGGACGCCTTGCTTTTGTGGTTTAGAAATAACTGTGATCAGAATGGGACATGCAGGTTTCAGTGCATTTGCAATGTATATTTTTTAAAAGTTCACTTACAACTGTATTTAATAAAATGCACAGTACTTTTAAATGTACAATACTTTTTGTTGTTCTGTAATTGCAATTGATTTCAGTGTTACGATAACCTCAATAAAAACTGACAGTATGCATTTGGCTTAGACTGATAATACGAATTAGTAATAATGATTTTCGTATTAACAAATATTGACACTGAATTGGTTGGCTCACTTCAGGATTAAAATAATTTTGTAACTGTGATGCAAAAAAAAAAAATTCTGAAATCCAAAAGTTAAATACATTTATTGAAGTTCTATTACATAAAAGGGCAAAGAACTTGTCAAATTAAATAGTCTGGTTGACTGCATACATCAAATCTTTTGACTTGAGTGTCAGAGTTGTTTTGTATTCCAGTTTCTGCTTTAAAGTTTCTCAGCTTTAAAGTAACCTTCAAGTCCATACAGAAGTTTTTGCTCCCCAGATGAGGGCTCTTTGTAAGAAGAAAAAGGCAAACAATTGCAACCCTCCGTAGGGCTAGAATGTCTGTTGAATACTGATCACTGTTGTGAAGGTAAGCACTACACAGTACGCTATGAAATTTGTACGCCATGTCACGCTATGACATGATAGATTTTTTGTTTTGTTTTTAATCAACACTGACATTGTTCATGTAATCCGCGTTATGAATGCTTAAGTTAAGTTAGGTCATTTCAATGTTTGTCTATAAAACCATGCAGATTTGAATCTCTGCTGGCAGAATATGACATGTCTCCTTTCTTTCTGGTACAAAGACCCCCTTTAATGCCTGTCTATCCCCTCATAATACTTTCACATATTTAAGTCTGAACAAACAATAAACCTGACAACATACTATATTCATATGCTGTTGCTTAATTAGGATTCTTAATTAAAAAGTAAAGAAACATGTGCATTGAAAAAAAAACTTGACATTTTCTGATTAGATTTCTATTGGGAAGGAATAATCTCATAATGAGAGTAACATGTTTCATTACTTTCCTTAATTAAAATAAATCTGATGAAAAGTAATTATTACAAAAGAAATAGAAAATCTGATTGTATTTTGTATTTCATTTTGTAATTACTTAATACTATGAACGCATCATTGGAAATGGAAGTAGCATAATTGTGAGGTTTGGTACAATATTTCATAGTTGCACTATTCCTGGGGAGGAAAAAACACTTTTTCTTTTTTAACCATGATATGGGTTTGCAATACGGGTGTTAGATTCCGTTGAATTTCCCAAAACTTTTAAAATGTAAGATGAAGCATGTTTAAATGTTTAAACTTTAACGTGTTTGGAATGTAGCAGTTTGCTGATTCACATATTTTCTGAGTAATTACCTTTAAGAAGTTTTTGTTGGCAGGTAGCAAATAAATAAAAACACACCTATTTATTAATGTGTTGATTTTAAAACAAGAAAACCAGCCCTTCCCTCACTGTTACAATGTAGTACCAATCACTGGCAATCAAAGAAACTTCCACATTGTAATGTTGTTGAAGCTGACGCCCTGGGATCATTCAAGAAGCTGCTTGATGAGATTCTGGGATCAATAAGCTAATAACAACCAAACGAGCAAGATGGGCTGAATGGCCTCTTCTCGTTTGTAAACTTTCTTATGTTCTTATGTTCTTATTGAATGTTCTAAAATCTGATTGTAAGCTCATTTTTCTCTCAGCCGGGGCACTGACTTTTTTACTGCCATTGTGAAAAAAAATACAGTACAAAAGTAGCAAATGCTACTGATTCATCACAATGTGACCTTTCCAGCTACTGCTGGGGAAATGGGGATATGTATTTCTTTGTTGAGTTTAATCAGAGATAACACCTTGCCCACGACGACAATACCATAATTCACAGCAGGACAGTGAAAGAAAAGATTTCATATCAAAAGGATAAAGGAAAGGTAAGACAAATAACAAGTTAATTTGATCACGACAGATTCTACATTAAGTAACACTCTCAGTTTGGTATTGATTGAGACCAATAATTGTGTTAACAAGGAACACTGAGAGGCCACATTGCTTTTTGTTTTGAGTAATTGGCATATTTTTCTTCCATGTAATTAAAACCTAGCAACTTAAAATGTTGGTAGCCACTCAGATAACCCATAACAAGGACTACAAATGTGGTTTAAATAAGTGATATTATTAATGTGTATGAGACCACGTGCATGCAAGTAATGTCAATGACAATGTTTAAATGTTTTAACAAAATTGGAAACGTTTAATGCTTATTCATGTTTTGCGGTTGTGCAATAACCATTTATTAAAAAAGGATTTGCAACAACAGAACATCTGGTCTTGTAGTAAAACTATGAAACTTATAAATCCTACTAACAATCATTTCAAATGGATGCCTTTCTTAATGTTTTCAGAGTTTTTTGTGTCAGTAAGATGATGATAGTTGTTGTAATTTTCCCCAGCATTATAATTCTAGAAAAAGAATGTGGAATTCTGTATCCCAAAAGTCCTTAGAAACAATGGCATTATCCAAAAGAAATTTAATGCAGAACTTTACAATAGTCATATATGTGGGCAGTATTGTTTTGATGGAGCTCTATGTGAAATATTGTTTGAAGATGAAGACATTCAATAACTTCTAGTTGATACATTTGTCACTGAATTTATTTAGTTTCTTTTAAGATTTTAGTTTTATAGTGTGGCAAAGTGGTTAACAGTGTGCAGGTGATCAATGAAGACAATTATAATCCAGGTGCAAAGTTGTTTAATGGGTTTGTATGTCCAGTTCCTGACGGCAAAACAAACAGTAAACAGTAAATGATAGTAAGCAATATAGCGGCGTGTATTACTTAAATTGTAATCCCCGGGTTTGTCCCGAAATAATAGTCATGTTATTGTACACCCACACAAAACACAAAACACATACACAAGTCCGTTAGTACATGAATTAGGGCTTGTGGTGCAAATACAGTTATTTGTGATACAAGTGAAGTGCTGTTCTGGGTTTGTGCTGGCCTCTGTGTGACAGCTCCAGAATGTGTTAGCCGTCTAATAAATAACAAGTAACAATTAGACAAAACAAACAAAACATTCACAATACAGTAAAATACGGGTCCTTCCGGGTTCAAAGCTTTAACCAAACGAAGGAACAGATTACGTCGCTTCGTCCCCTACTTATACCGTCACTCATGACCCCTTGGTAAACGATTGCAGCCGCTCCACCAATCCATGGCTGCCACATCATTTCCCTTCCAGGTCGATGAGTTAATGTATCGAAGCTCTGCCCCTTTTCTAAATGACGACTTCCTTTTAACCCTAGGAACGAAGTGTCAGGCCAAGCAGTCCAGGGTAATCTGTTCCCGTTACTTAGCGCCCTTACAAGTCGGGAGGGAGATTTACCACAAAGAAACATTGTCTGTCACATCTAGCTACGGATCAAACCTCCCAATTAATTTTTTCCCCACACAAGGCACCTTTTCTCTTACAAACAGTGGTCACAGAAATGTGTTTCAATTAATGTACCTGTAGCATCACATTGCATCAGAAAACACAAGAGCATGACATTTTTAAAAAGACAGCCTACTGTTTTCCAATTAAATACATATTATGACAAAACTGTGCAGAGAATGTGTTTTGCAAAGAGGGGTAAACTAAAGAGAACGTGTTCTGAATTCAATAGCAACAGATGGTCAGGCAGATTTAAGCCCCTTTCACACTGGCACTCCTACCCGGGTCCTGGCTACCCGGGTCACAATCCACATACAGTGACCCACCTCAGGATGTGGGTCGACACACTTTGACCCGGGTTAAGCGAGACAAAATGCTTGGCTGCTGTTCGTATGCCGACGCAATAACAAACAGCCACGCCTGCGTGAAGGTTTCACTTCCGCAAGGAACATTTCTGTTAATTCTATTTTGCCATGATTGAGACATGGCATGAGCCAGATTACAAGACGGATGTAGAAACATTTGCTCTAATCAACATTTGGGTCGGTGGTTCAATTAAGAGAAGCTTGGATGGAAGTGTCAGTAACAAGCTGCTTTCGGGGCATTGATAAGTGCATTGTTTACTTGCATCTGTCAACCAGGTCAACCCTGCTTTATCAAAAGCAGTGTGAAATCGCGTAGCCGACCCGCATGACACTGGGTCCTGTTCCAGGTAGGTTCTGACACGGGTAGAGCATGCCAGTGTGAAAGGGGCTCTAGACATTTATTAATATGCAAATATCGGGACAATATTTCGGTGTATGACTAGTTGTGTAAATTCAGCAACAGGGCCAGGAAATCAAGTCTGATGACCCTTGGGAGTCTGCAGATGTATTTTGGTTCAAAATGCTTTTTTTTGCAGTCCAAGAAGTCTTGGCTTATCTCATTAGACTTTCTCAGCTTTGCACCTGCACTTGTCTCTAGGGTATTGAACATCCAATGACAAGTTTGAAAGTTTAAATTTGAAAGCAAGATTATCATGAAATATTCACTTATTAATTGTATATATACATGTTATTTAATTACTGTACCCAATTCTAATACATGATGTATAACTGAATAAGAAATACAGCTATAAATTAGTAGAATATATATAATCCCATATATATATATATATATATATATATATATATATATATATATATATATATATATATATAATCCCATATATATAACACAAAATTCATTCAAAAGTTGTGCATGCTGATGCGCTGGGGAGGCCAAATCTAGACTGATCCTCAGAGCCAGCATTGCATGATAGAATAAAAATATAAATTTATATAAAGTAATGTTAATTAGAATTAATACAGATTCAAAGATATAACTAAAAATGATGTCACAATATATAGAACACCATTACATCATGTAAGAATAAATCATGGATTTGAATGTAAACAATAACAAGTAGTTGTCATGTCGTCAAAAACCTATAAATACCTCCAATGTTTTGATTCAAACACAGGCTCCCTTGAGAAAGATATGTACAACATATCGAAACGTTGGGCAGCTGGCTCTTTGAGCTAATATATATATATATATATATATATATATATATATATATATATATATATATATATATATATACAGTACTGTGCAAAAGTTTTAGGCAGGTGTGAAAAAATGCTGTAAAGTAAGAATGCTTTCAAAAAAGACATGTTAATAGATTATATTTATCAATTAACTAAATGCAAAGTGAGTGAACAGAAGAAAAATCTAAATCAAATCCATATTTGGTGTGACAACCCTTTGCCTTCAAAACAGCATCAATTCTTCTAGGTACACTTGCACAAAGTCAGGGATTTTGTAGGCATATAGTCAGGTGTATGATTAAACAATTATACCAAACAGGTGCTAAAGATCATCAATTCAATATGTAGGTTGAAACACAATCATTAACTGAAACAGAAACAGCTGTGTAGGAGGAATAAAACTGGGTGAGGAACAGCCAAACTCAGCTAACAAGGTGAGGTTGCTGAAGACAGTTTACTGTCAAAAGTCATACACCATGGCAAGACTGAGCACAGCAACAAGACACAAGGTAGTTATACTGCATCAGCAAGGTCTCTCCTAGGCAGAAATTTCAAGGCAGACAGGGGTTTCCAGATGTGCTGTCCAAGCTCTTTTGAAGAAGCACAAAGAAACGGGCAACGTTGAGGACTGTAGACGCAGTGGTCGGCCAAGGAAACTTACTGCAGCAGATGAAAGACACATCATGCTTACTTCCCTTCGCAATCGGAAGATGTCCAGCAGTGCCATCAGCTCAGAACTGGCAGAAAACAGTGGGACCCTGGTACACCCATCTACTGTCCGGAGAAGCATGATCAGAAGTGACCTTCATGGAAGACTTGCGGCCAAAAAGCCATACCTCCGACGTGGAAACAAGGCCAAGCGACTCAACTATGCACGAAAACACAGGAACTGGGGTGCAGAAAAATGGCAGCAGGTGCTCTGGACTGATGAGTCAAAATTTGAAATATTTGGCTGTAGCAGAAGGCAGTTTGTTCGTCGAAGGGCTGGAGAGCGTACACGAATGAGTGTCTGCAGGCAACAGTGAAGCATGGTGGAGGTTCCTTGCAAGTTTGGGGCTGCATTTCTGCAAATGGAGTTGGGGATTTGGTCAGAATTAATGGTCTCCTCAATGCTGAGAAGTACAGGCAGATACTTATCCATCATGCAATACCATCAGGGAGGCATCTGATTGGCCCCAAATTTATTCTGCAGCATGACAACGACCCCAAACATACAGCGAAAGTCATTAAGAACTATCTTCAGCGTAAAGAAGAACAAGGAGTCCTGGAAGTGATGGTATGGCCCCCACAGAGCCCTGATCTCAACATCATCGAGTCTGTCTGGGATTACATGAAGAGAGAGAAGCAACTGAGGCTGCCTAAATCCACAGAAGAACTGTGGTTAGTTCTCCAAGATGTTTGGGCCAACCTACCTGCCGAGTTCCTTCAAAATCTGTGTGCAAGTGTACCTAGAAGAATTGATGCTTGATGCTGTTTTGAAGGCAAATGGTGGTCACACCAAATATGGATTTGATTTAGATTTTTCTTCTGTTCACTCACTTTGCATTTAGTTAATTGATAAATATAATCTATTAACATGTCTATTTTTGAAAGCATTCTTACTTTACAGCATTTTTTCACACCTGCCTAAAACTTTTGCACAGTATATATATATACTGTATATATATATATATATATATATATATATATATATATATATATATATATATATATATATATATATATATATATATATATAATATATATATATATATATATATATATATATATATATATATATATATATATATATATATATATATATATATATATATATATATATATATATATATATATAAACTTAGACTTGGGAGTTACAAATGTCAGCATGTATAGTTATGTTTGCATGTATAGTTATGGTGCAACAACATTAGCAATGCAGTTCAGTCTGGGCCATGCTATTTGTATCAGTTTTGTAAACAATACTGTGCAATAGGGCCTATCTTTTCTTAGTTTAATACACAGAAAATGTGAAATGGTTGATTATGGCGAAGGGCAAATGTTAAAAACTATTATATCAAAGCTTTGATTGGAAAGATTGTCCACTATTTTGGGTTGTAAACTTGACAAGTGGTATTTAAATGGAGATGTTGTATTTGGAATCTGAAACAGAAATGGAATTGCTTCATGGCCAATTAAACACATTGGTCTCCAGACAATGAGCCTCCCTGTTGTCAGCTTGTATTTCAACAACAAAAAAAATCCCAGAAAATGTATATTTTGAACTGTGCAGGATAAACTGGCATTGCTGCATTAAACAAATATATACCTGCTGAATACTGTTTGTTGGTCTTACTTTGCTATTTTACTGAAGGTGTAGTGAGGTGATAAATAAAAGCTACACTAAATTCCATCTGTTTCATACTCTCCTAAAATATTTCATAAATGGGTCATTTTGCCCCTGAAATGATATGCTGAAATGCCAGTATAGATTTATTTTTATTCTATAGATTCTGCTAATAGAGTAAACTATGGTATCAAAAAAAATTATTTGCACAATTTTTATCAAAGATGGTTCACTAATGTAAAATGGTTGTCTATAGCCAGACTCTTTGCTTCATGTACAGTAAAAGCAGCAGACATTGTTTGATTATGTGCCATGAATGGTTTCCACGGAATTGGAATGTCTCCATAGTAACACAGGGTTTACCTAACAGACACAGCCAGGGAATATGCAGGGGAAGTATTATTGTGACAATGTGATAACACACATGAAAGTATTTATTTTCTTTAACTGTTGTACATATTCTGAAAAAGCAGCAAGCTCTTTTGAGTTGACAGTGGACTATGCTTGATTTCCCAATGGATTTGATTTCTTTCATGTGCTTTGTGGACCCCGAAAAAACAATTTTAGTTTTTCTTTTAATATTACGGTCAATTTAGTAAAACGGAGGACAATCTTTCAGAATTAGAGTGGCAAAATAACACTTAAATAGATTCTTTTAGATTCCACTTACAGAAGATCAAGGTTTTTAACCCAGGTACAAACATGTATGTCCATAAGAACACATCCATAAATAAAATAAGGGAGTGTTATTTGAAACAAAGGAATAATTAAAAACCATGTGGTCTGTTTTACTCTTGTGAGTAGTCGTGTAACAATCAAAACACTTTCATAATATTGGAAATAAATGCTACTGTATGTCTGACAAAATTACTGATGTAGACAAAAACATGAACACATTTTATTGTCCTTAGAAAGGATTGAGTTTGATATGTTATATTGTACACCCTTCCGAAAAGAAAAGGCAATTATTTGAAATGTGTTTTTTTCCTGCAGTTATTGGTTAGAATATATGGAGTTTCTTATGTTGAATATTGGATAGTTAAGAGTTTCAGTCTGATTTAAAATAGTGATGTGCATATTCACAAACCTTTAACTTACTTAAGAATATTTTATCAACTATATGATTGTTGTTTCCTCCTACTGTATTTGCTTTTCTTAAAATGGGTGTGGAGCTTGAGCTGTCCATATAGAAGACAACATCCACTCCCACAGACCTGTTTAGTTTTTTTGTTATTGCTGTTTTTATAGTTTTGTAAAAAAGTACCTTAGTGTTTCACTGTAATGTGCGTCTAAAAGCAACATCCTACCCATTATTCATAAAAACATTTTTTGAATAACTCATGAGATGAAGTCTTTTCAATAGGGACAAACTACAAAACTTAAAACAAACAAACTGTGAAATTAAATGTATAACTAAAATGCACCCAGGATTTATTTCTGTCACCTAAGATGCAACATTTAATAGAAATGCCCAGTCCACAACATCTGTTTAAAGCTATTTTAGAGTGGTACTTGAAACCAAGTATATAGAAATATTTATTTTAAGGACTCAAATGTGTGCTTCAATTGTTTGTTACTATTTAATGTAACATTATGTTTAATTTTACCTATTTTTTTTTAATTGCACTGCAGTGTAAAGACTTATTTACACACTTGCCAAAATATGAAAGGATAATTGTATCCAAACAAATTTGTTTATAGTCGGTCAGTACTTTGAGGGACAAGCTGATGCACGATCAGCCCATTGTGAAGTCAACTCTGTCACAGTTTATGTAGGGCTAGTTGATCACATGACACCTCACGTCACAGGATTTTCTAATTTTACTTTTAAATGGTGAGGCAACGCTCACAGGTATTATTGACCGAATGTGGGAATGGTTGACAGTTTTTAGACTTCATGGGTGAGTCATTTAGACCGTTTTGGCCCAGGACCTCACCTTCCAGGCCTCTAAGAGTTCAGTTGAAACATCGACCCCCCGGAAGAGAGGTGCTACTGCAAATAAGGCGGAGGGGAGAAAGAAATGGCATTTGGGAGTAGACAGGCATTGTATTTAAGCAGTAGTTTGAACAATGGTGATAGCGAAGGGAGATTGTAGCCTTGCCCCTACAATCACGAAATGCCTTCAACAAACTCTCTATTTTTTTAGATTTGTGTGTCTGGGACGCCTTAGAACAGGGGTTCCCAAAGTTTTGGTCAAGGAGGGCCACTTAAAAGGAGGGACATTGGATGGTGGGCCGCATAATCAATGCCAAACTTAGTTACAAGTGAAAAAATGTGCTGACCTTAATTTAGAGTAGTTTCCATATATGCGTCTGCTTTTAGATCAGGGTTTCATGCCTTGCTGTTGATGTCGGCAGCTGCATGCTGATCTTTGCCTAGACAAGTTATGACATGTTCTTCAGGTTTGAACAGTGCCAGTGGCGGGCCCACTAATTGGATAAAGAGGAGGGAAGACACTGTATTTGATAATCCTCCCTCACATTTACTTGATGAAACAGGAATCAAATTATTATTATTTACTTCTTTGCAGACGCCCCTATCCAGGGCGACTTACAAAATATCATGTTATTTTTACATACAATTACATTATTTTTTTACACATTATTTTTTACATACAATTACCCATTTATACAATTAGGTTTTTACTGGAGCAATCTAGGTAAAGTACCTTGCTCAAGGGTACAGCAGCAGCGTCCCCCACCTGGGACTGAACCCACGCCCCTCCGGTCAAGAGTCCAGAGCCCTAAGCACTACTCCACAGTCCTCTGCAGCATTATTAATGCTGGAGGCATTTGAGCAGCATAGTTTGAAATTATTTGTTTTGTATTTCAGCACATTAAGCCATGTTAAGTGATTTTCACATTAAGCAGGATACTTTTAGGGCTTAACGTGATTATTATAGTGTGCATGTTAATGAAACCCACGACTAATTATTATTATTATTATCCGATTTCAAGGAAATTACCTAGTTTCTGCTTCAGGGGGATTTATGCAGCTGACTTTTTTCGGCGATCATTTGGGACAGTAATCACCAAATGCAGTTGAGATTGGCGCCCCTGGCTGCACGTGTGTCTTGTTTTCATGTTCTAAAGCTACAGTAGCACTGTGCTGCTTGTACCGATATTGAGTAGAACATTAACTTGTAATGGCCCAAGTCTTTTCTTTCCAAGAAAATCTAGAAAAATCTTAGAAATGTTTGATGAGAACCCTTGCTAGTTGCTACTGTAGGGTAAAGCTATATAGATCATAATAATAGGTTCCCTTTCAATTTGAAGATGACCAACAACCATACTTTTGCGATATACCTGCCACAGCTCAGGTATTTACTGAGCATTTTATGTCAAAGCTGCTGATAGGCTCCTGATGTCCTCGGTCCCGCCCACAGATGGAATAAGTAGTCACTCCGTGGAGATCACGTTCTCTTTTGCGTCTCACAACCAGGTAAGTAAGCTAGGTATAACTAACCTTTCCCAGTGGCTGTGATTGAGTTTTTAAAAGAGCTCTCACTGAGTTTTCATGTGTTCCCTTGCAATTTATTGCTGGAAGTTGGCTTGCCACTTCCATGGAATCAGAAACTCAGCTTCTGAAGAGAGCTAAAACGCTTTTGTTTAAAAAAATAAAAATTTAAAAAAAAACTTTTCAACAGCCTACATCGCCCAGCGATCATAGTCTGCTTTCCACTAACCTTACAGCTTGCTGTCTGTGTTATGTCTTTTTCCTCTGCTTTTTGCAGCTATAAAAAAATAAAAAAATAATAAGAAGAGAGAGACGTAATCCTCCAGTGAGACCTGGCTCCGCCACTCCCGCTGTTGAGTCGACTACTCTGGGTTAGCTCGGCACGCCCACTCGCTGCGTGTGGCCTAAAGCCTACCCCTTCAGCTTCTGTGTTGATTGTGTGTTTTTTTCTACTGTCTTTGCAGTTAAAAATCAAAAACAACCAAAAAAACCCTACCCCTCCAGCTTTGCTTTGTGACTGAGTGTGTGTTTCCACTGCCTTGCAGTATAAAAAAAAAACACGTGTTCTTCCTCCACTGGGCCTGGTTCTACTGTGCCCCACTGTAGAGTAGACAGACATTTCGACCCACTAACCCCGGTGTGTTAGGCCTCTCTTTTTTTCTACTGTCTGTAGGCTATGCTCCACACCGTTGCAAGTTACGCGCTGCCTCGGTTGTGTGACTGCACGCGGTCCAGACCAGATACCCAGCCCAGTACCCTGGGTGCTTATGCCCTCGGTGCTCTATGCGCCCTTGGTGCCTCAGAGCCTCGTTCCCTCGGTGCTCCGGCACCCTCAGTTCCCCAGAGCCTCGTGCTTCGGCGCCCTCTGTGCTCAAGCACACCCTGCATCAGTGCCCTTAGTACCTTTGGTTCCTCGGTGCTCCAGAGCCTCTGTGCCGCGGTGCTTCGGCACCTTCAGTGCTCAAATGCTCCCTGCATCCCTTGTTTCGGTGTACTGTGAAGCATGGTGGTGGCAGCATCTTGCTATGGGGATGCTTTTCATCGGCAGGGACTGGGAAGCTTGTCAGGGTAGAGGGTAATATGAATGGAGCTAAATGGATGGCAAATCCTTGAGGAAAATCTGCTTCAGTCTGCAAAAGACCTAAGACTGAGACGGAGATTCACCTTTCAGCAGGACAATGACTCCAAGCACACAGCCAAAGCGACACTGGAGTGGCTTAAAAACAAGAAAGTGAATGTCCTAGAGTGGCCCAGTCAAAGCCCGGAATCTGTGGCACGACTTGAAGATTGCTGTCCACCAATGATCCCCATCCAACTTGACAGAGCTTGAACAATTTTGCCAAGAAGAATGGACGAATGTTGCACGATCCAGATGTGCAAACCTGGTAGAGACTTACCCCAAAAGACTCACAGCTATAATTGCTGCCAAAGGTGGTTCTACCAAGTATTGACTCAGGGGGGTGAATACTTATCTAACCAAGACATTTCAGTTTTTTTAAATTTTTCATTAACTGTTATTTCACAGTAAAGATTATCTTGCCTCTTCAAACTGTTAAGTAGGTTGTGTAAATCAAAGGAAAAAAATCCCATTTAAATGCATCAAGATTTCAGGTTGTAACACAACAAACTGTGAAAACGTCCAAGGGGGGTGAATACTTACTATAGGCACTGTATTACATGAATATTGTGCAGTACATAACAGCCTGGAATCAGTTTAAAGAAAAGTTATAAATGAGAGGAGGCCATTCAGCCTATCAATTCTCTTTTAGTTGAAGAGCAATTGCATATGCATACATTTACATATGAACAGTTATGAATACCAGTATCATAAGTAAACATACTACACGTAATGAAATATGGAATTGTATAATTTAAACAGAATACTATAAAGCTTAGAATGTTTTGATGGCAGAAAATTACACAAGAACAAGGGATAGAACATTAGCCTAGACAGTTTCTGTGTAATTTGTATTGTACTGTAGAGCTACAGTGTATTAAACTTTAAATTTAGCACTGGTGTTTTTCCATTATTTCTGTTTATACAGTGTGTATTACACACTTTAAATAAAATATATTCAGTTATTGTGAAGCAAAATACAATAACTGACCTGATTTCACCAAAAACACACATTTTCTTTTTGACAAGGTCTTCCCTTGAAGATCTGAATGCTATGTTTAAAAATAAAATACACTTTTTTTTTATGGCTGCTGCGTGTATAAAATACTGTTGAGCTTTATGGATGACAAATGCACTGTATTTATTTTGAAAGGGATTACAGTACCTGCTCATGACAAGACGCAAGATATGTAAATATAATATTAATTTTAGACCTGCAATATAACATTTAAACATGCAGTCTCTAGTCTAGCACCAACACTGCAATTTTATAAAAAGATTAATTAATCTGAATAAGGACGTTTGCGATATTCCATTCTTGCCATACAAAACGTTAGGTTACTTACAGTAACCCTGGTTCCCTGAAAGAGAAGACGGCCAACAACATGCTTCTGGGATATGCCTGCCTATTGGTAGGTATTACTGAGCTCTTTATAGCAGAGCTGCCGATAGGCCCCTTCCTGGGGTGACGACCTCGGTCTCGCCTACAGAGTGATCAAAATAGTCAACCCACGGAAGCCTTTCCTCTTTTTGCATTGAACCCATGAGGGCGACCGACGCGACCTTGCAAGGTTTGTTGGTCATCTTCTCTTTCAGAGAACCAGGGTTACAGTAAGTAACCTAACGTTCCCTTTCAATTTGAAGACGACCAACAACATACTTATGGGAAAGTATACCAGAGTTGTCGCGAGGGAGACAGAATGGCAGCATGCGAGGGACGCGTCAGAACCGCATAACCCAAGGTTAGCGGTACAAGCGTGCAACCTCAAGGACCCTCGTGCCCAATGAAGGCAAGGAAGGATCTATCGCATTAAGGCAACAGAACCTAGAGAAAGTATGCAGCGTAGCCCAGCTAGCCACGGTACAGATATCGGAGAGCGAGGCCCCTCTGAAGAGGGCCCAAGATGTAGCCAACCCTCAGGTAGAATGCGCAGTTACCCTCCCAGCTGGGGGCAAGATGGCACTATCATACGCAATCGAGACTGTGTCTACAATCCAGTGCGACAGTCGCTGCTTCGAGAGGGGCTGTCCTAGGGTCCATATACTGTGATAGACAAACAGCTGATCCGAATGACGCAGAGCTCTTGTCCTATCCACGTAACATCACAATGCCCGCACTGGGCAGAGGAAGTTCAATCTCCTATCCTTTGAAGAAAAAGGAGGTGCATGGAAAGACTCCAGTTCCACAGACCAATTCATGTGTTAGGCTGTGATCACCTTAGGGAGGAAAGCAGGGTTTGTACGTAGAGACACCCTGCTGCCATCTTCCCAAATACGCATGCAGGAGCTGTGTACCAACAGCGCCTGTAGCTCACTGACCCGCTTTGCAGAGGTGATAACCAAGAGGAAGGCTGTCGTCATAGACAGGTACTTCAACTCTATGGAGTGTATGGACTCAAACGGGGCCTTCGTGAGAGCCTCCAGTACAATATCAAGGCTCCATTCGGGGGGAACAACCCTCCTTGGAGGGCGTAATTGCCGAGCACCCTTGAGAAATCGGGTTGCCAAAAAAATGCACACACGGAGATACTGAATCAATGGTGACATGGCACGCAGAAATGGCCACCAAGTACACCTTCAGTGTAGAAGGTTACCTACTGGCATTGAGTAGTTCTTGGAGAAACTGCAAGATAACTGGCATAGGCCAAGAGACTGGGCCGTGACCCTTAGTCAGACACCAGTTCTGAAAATATCTCCATTTGTAGGCGTATAACAACCTAGTGGAGCCTGCCCTAGCGTTTTGCAATGTACCCACTACCGCGTCAGATAGCCCTAAGGCTGACCAGTGGTCCCGTTCAGGGGCCAGACCCATAATCGGAACCTGCCCGGTTCCGGATGCCAGAGAGTGCCTTTCGCCTGACTAAGGAGATCCAGCCGAAGCGGGATAGCCAAGGGCTGGCCTTGCAAGAGCTGGCACAGGGTTGAAAACCAGATTCTCCTGTGCTACCGGAAGGCCGGGAGCAAAGGTATCGGTGGGAAGGCGTAAAGGAGCATCCTGGGCCACTCGTGGGCTAGGGCGTCAACGCCGAGTGGATCGCCTAAGCGGTGGAGGGAGTACTACAGGGGGCAGTGTGTCACCTCTGCCGAGGCGAAGAGATCGACCTGCGCCTTCCCGAACCATTCCCAAATGCGCTTCACCACCTGAGGGTGGAGCCGCCACTCCGATGGATGTGCACCCTCGCTCGAAAGAAGATCTGCTGCCTAGTTCGCCACTCCAGGAAGGTGGACTGCAGGATCCTTTGAGCCCAAATCAAGAGCCGAAAGGCTATGCGATGTAATCCCGGGGACTGATGACCACCCTGGTGGTTGACATACGCTACCACTGATGTGTTGTCCGTCCGGACCAACACATGTGTTCCTTGTAGCACTGGGAGAAAGTGCTGGAGGGCAAGGAAAACAGCCTGCAGCTCCAGTATATTTATGTGCAGGGACGTCCAACGGCCCAAGCAGGTCACCACCTGACGGTTAGCCACTGCTCCCATCCGCATGCCTTTGTGCAGGTGAGAGGCACATGGTGTCTGTCGTGCTTTGCATGCAAGTGGAACGCATTGAGCCACGCTTGAAGGGGGTGCATGCGAAGTAAGCCCAGCTCGATGTCTGATATGGCTGCGGCCATCAGACCCAGTAATTTCTGACACAACACCAAGGTGACCTCCGATCCCTGTCGAAACCAGGACAGGCAACCTTGAATAGCTGTTACCCTGTGGTCCGGCCGGAGCCCCAAGTACGTCGTGCACTGCACCGGTGTAAGCCGACTCTTTGCATTGTTGATGGTGAGACCCAGCCTCACCAGATGCTCTTTCACAATCACCGTGTGGGCCACTGCTCCTTCTCGCGACTGAGAAAAAATCAACCAGTTATCTAGGTAGTTTAATACTCTAGGATAGCGTCCACACACTTTGGAAACGTATGAGGAGCTAAGGAGAGGCCGAACGGTAGCACGGAAAACTCGTAAACGCTTCTTTGAAAGGCAAAGCAGAGGTACTTCCTGTGCGCGGGACAAATGGGAACATGAAAGTACGCGTCTCATAAGTCTACAGTGGTAAACCAGTTGCCCAGCCGGACGGACTGGAGAATGTGACAGTGAGTCAGCATTTGGAACCTCCTTCAAAAATTCATTGAGGAGTCTCAGGTCTAAGATGGGGCAAAAGCCGGCATCCTTCTTGGGTACCAGAAAGTATATTGAGCAGAACCCCTCTCCGCAGGGCATGGGGTCTACAAGACAAATGGCTCGCTTGCACACCAAGACAGCTACTTCCTGTTGAAATACCGAAACCTGAAGAGGATCTGTCACGGATGTAATCGTGACCCCTCGGAAGGGAGGAGGCCCCATGCAAAACTGTAGCGTGTAACCGTTGTGCACGGCAGTGAGCACCCAGGTGTCCGAGGTGCAAGCGCGCCAGTATTGCAGCTGGTGTGTGGAAAAGGGGGTCTGAGGCTGCAAGCCCTCAGGGGCCCTGCTGGGGCTGCTGAGGCTTGGGCAGGGCATGCTGAGGAGGCTGCCTAGGGCGATGGCCCTGGAACTTCCACCTAGAACGCTGTGGCGCTGTTGCGTGGGCGCCCCACTCCCATGTGTTCTCCCTGCCTTGCGGGGGGGGCCCAGTTACCTGCTACCATGGTGGTCTGTAGGCGGCGCCTCAGATCACCCAATGGAGCAGTGGGAACCATAACCATCCTGGTAAAGGTGCATGCGTGGGGAGGTTGCCAATGGCTCAACCTGCCCCACGCCGGAGCACAGGGAGGGAGTAGCGCAGCCACTTGCTGAGACGCATCGCATTGACGATGGGAGCGCTGCAAGATCTCCTCCACAGCTGGCCCAAAGGTATGCCCCGGGGATATCGGCGCATCTAGTAGCGCTACCTTGTCTGCGTCTGGGACCCTCGTCTGTGACAGAAATAGCTGTATGCGAGCTACCACCAGACTTGCCAGGCTCTGGCCTGCGTCCGGAACACGGACCAGTGTGGCTCGGCCGCTGCTGTCCAGGGGACCTGCAAGAAAGTTGCAGCATGTCCCATCAGCGCCGATGTAGATCTCGAAAGCGGGGGCAGACTAGCTTCCGAGGCAACCTCAAAGCTAGACTCCATCTCACCACAGAGTGCAGGCTCCTCTCCTTCCTCCATCTCGGTGGGCAAGGAGTCCTCACCCCAGGAGGCTGCTCCTCTGGCCCTAGCTAGTCTATTGCGAAGCACCAGGGGCTGAAAAGCCACGCAGATATCGCAAAAAAGGTCTCATCCCCTAAGGCCAGAGTGGAGTGCTGGACACCCAGGCACAGCGCACACAAAGTATGCCCATCCTCATGGGGTATGTTCACCCTACAGGACGTGCAAGCATGGAACCCAGACATGCTTGCTATCACTGTGCTAATGTCGCCTGGTATGTGACCACTGGCGCTGCACAACGTGCAAGGCACAGGAGCACTTAAGCACCACGTGCACCAAGATGTCGAAGCACCAAGGGCACCGCGTGCACCAGACTATGCGTGCACCGGGATACTAAGTACCGCGTGCAATATTTGTTGCAGCTGAGACACAGGATTACCACTGTTTACAGTGAAAGCAAACTCTTTCTCCCAGCCTGATTTAAAGATTCATACTTTTGTTTATTACTCGTGGGTGGTTTGCTCAAAGCCATTGTCACCACTAAACGAACGAGCACGTAATTGAAAATTATGAAATTTACTTTCAACTACACATCCGGCTTCAAAGTACACATGCGCCAGTGAGCAGTGTTGAGAGTCAACAAGTGACGAAATATCCTTGCGTGAACATGCAGGCTCAAAAAAACAGGCGAGAGAACGAGAGAGAAGAAAGAATAATTAACTCAAATGAATACAGACAACACAAATAATAAACATTGTGTTTATTTTTACTTTCTCTCATTTCGTTTTTGTTTATTGTTATTTCAGTTCATTCGTGCCGCAAAACGTGCGAAATCCAGCGTTTCACCGGGAGCCGCACTGAACTGCAAAAGAGCCGCATGCGGCTTGTGAAACGCGGTTTGGCCACCTCTGGTATAGTACTTAAAAGAAACTTGAAGAATTAGATGTAAACGTTTCAACAAGAGGTTGTTTTGTAATTGTATATCTATAGTACATTTCTTTTTTGGAACTTCTAAATATCTTAAGGTTGACTTTTAAAAGTGTCCTTTTGAATTAGATTATTTTCTTTTGCCTTGACTAAGACTATAGCTGTGTGTTCTGAATATCTATTGATTTACTTTTAAATGGCACATGCTGAACTTCACATTTCAAACCTTAGCTGGCTGAATGCATCCAATCAAACAAATAAAGTGAACAATATCTGACACTGAAGCTCTTGTGATTTTTTTTTCTTCAGAATCCTGAGTTGCATTTTACCAGTTGCCAGAAACAATTAAAAAAAGACAATAAGAAGAATATAGATCAAGGAAACATCTCTGAGTGATGAAAAAGGAATAGGAATTTAGGAATGTTTATAGAGCCCAGAACCTCGCTTGGACCGGAACCTTCCATGGACTGAACTAAATATTCTGTTTGGATCCTAAATTAACCAGCATATAACGAAAGACAATTGTGTCAGTGCTAATAAAATATAAATAATAAAGAATAAAAACAAATCTGTAACTTTGAACTTGTTACAAGAGATCTGTGTTTTCAAGGTTATCTTTAATAAGGAGGCAGCTTGGTTTTGCATGAGTCCCCTGGGGGAGGACTGTGATTGTTCCACAGGAATCATCAAGAAAGCAGGAGCCTTTTGATAAGGAGGATAAAGAAGAGAGAGAGCAATAAAGCAATGCAGGGAATGGAAAACTGTGACAGGATATGGGACTTTGAATGCCGATGCTGACGTCAAGAAAGAATGTGGGAGCTCTCTTTGTTTGATGTCTTCTACAAATCAATTTCTGATATGCTTCACATCTCGATCAGTAGAGTTTGTTAAGACTTCAAGGGATTAGAAATGCTGAGGATGAAAATTAGTTTAGAAATCAGTCAAATAAAATCCACAGTCACCAGGGCATTCCGTGGTTCTTGTAAGTATTGACACGGACGATAAATGTCAGGAGAGTAACAGGTGTAAACATCAACATTCTTTGTCCATAGACCAGAGTATCTGTAGTTCTGAATACCATACTATAATAGAAACCAAAAACCAGAAGAAAAAAAACTCAATCTCTAGTTTTCTTAAGAAAAAAACCCCACTGTACATTGTACATTGTTATGCTGTTTCGAAAAGTGCATATACACTTACAACTCGGACTTAGGCTAGCTTAGGGTCGACAGGTAAAAAATATTTAGTTCATTTGAGCCACCTATTTACACTTAAGTACACCTGAGTCACTCATATGCGTGCGCATAGCCCCTGAACTGTAGTGCATGCCTGATTATGTCATATCGACCAACCCTTCATGAAGACATTTCCCCTCCCCAAAACACTGAGCCAGAAATGTTTAAATTAGCGTGGGCAGTTTGATTCTTTTTACTGACTCAAGTCATTTGATTCAGTTCAGTTTGGTGAGTCGATTCAAAAGATTTGTTAATTTGATTCCCTGATTCAATGAAACGATACCAATCAATGTAGACCGAATGGTTATGAAGGTTTATTTGAACGGATAAAAATGAATCGTTCGTGAACTGCACATCACTAACAGGAAATAGCTAGCTAGAATCTGTAGTTGGTTGTCTGGGTTCTTAAACATGAAATGAAATATAGTTTGACAAACAATATTACATTTTAGTAAAATTATAGGCATTAAAATTTAATTTCAGTCATCACCAGAATGGAAAAACATAACAATCACAACATTTCGGGCAAAAGCTCTATTTCATCTGTGTAGAAAGAAAAATAAACAAAACTTTATTTTTCTTTCTATATAGCTGAAGACAGGCTTTTGCTCAAAATGTCTTAAAATATATATTTTTTAATTATTTAAACTTAAGCAGTAACCAACCACTACCACAAGGCAGCTTTCCCTGAGAATGCAGGAAAGAACTCAAAGGTTTGTAAAGAACAAGCACAATCTATCAATTCATTTCTTATTTAAGAAAATAAAAAAATAAAATGATGTGGCCATTTTGTGTCCTTTATTTTAGTTTGTTATGTTTTTTGGCGACTAGCATCTCAGGAGCCTGGTAGATGGTTACGTTCAGATGCCCAAAGGTGACCTGCGCTTTGGATACAGCTGCACTCCAGGCGCTTGTGCAGCTGCACTCTGTAAAGAAGTGCTGAACAAAACCATACCTGAACAGCCGGACCTGGCGTGCCGTACCTTATCCGTTCAGACCAGGGTAGATGGAATAATGTCATAAATTAATACTTTATTTTTTAATTCCAAAGTGATTTATATATATATATATATATATATATATATATATATATATATAAATCAATTAGGCTATTTTTTACTTTTAACTGCAAAGAAATAAATAATAATAATAAATAACCCACACCAATTAGCAATTACCATTATTATTTATAAAATTAATTATTTTTTTCCTTTTGGTGGTTCATAGGTTCAATCACTAGATCACGCTTTTTTGTGCCACTTCTATGATTATTAATGAAATTAATACTGTCCATTAAAACCTGTTTAACTCTTCTTACAGGTACCTCTCCACTGTAGATCACTTCCCTGCAAAGAACTCTGACCTGTGGTGAAGTGACGGGGTGCATCTAAGTGATGACCATAGAATGTCCATCTTTGCCCAGCTGATCTGGTGTGCAGCTTACTTTCAGCTGAAAGTTGTACAGGGGATCAAGACCACCCATGCTGTACCCAGACGTACAATCCACAGAGTGACCCCACGGCTGGTGGTGAGAGGGACACCAGCTGCACCACCACAGAGACGAGATCCTTACTCTGTAAGTATAATAAAAAAATCTCCAAGACGTAACAATAACAAGAGATATATTTTATCATCCTTTAATTCTACAACAATTGCATTTGTTGCTCTATTTGTTTTTCTTTTTGTTATGTTTTTCAATTATGACTTTCGACCACTTTCAGGATGTGAATGGTGGCAATGTTTGCTGCGTCCTTGTGCAATGTGCCCCACCCCTGTGTGTATTTCTGTGTTATATGTTGCATGTAGTGTGTTAATGTTGGTGTATAGATATTGGTGCACGGGATATAAATGGGTGTGTGTAGCACGAGTTATTTAAAATGTATAATTGTATTTAGGCACAGGGATTGCACTTCACTTCACGTGCATTTAAAGTACTTAATATGTGAGCACGGAGTTTTCACAGATTAGTTCACGTGCTGGGATTCAAGCGAATAATTAATTGGTAATTGAATCCCAGTACAATTGTATATATAGATGCACATTTTACTCACTCGGGGTTGTGTGTTTGGTAAGTGGAGAACGGGTGGAGTTAGGGGGTTTAAAAATATAAAAATAACAATTGCTATTGCACACTGGAAGCTCCAGAGCGGTACTTGTTTGTCTGTTCGTCCACTTTGTTTGTCTATCTATTTACTTTGGCCAACGCGCCGTTTTGTTTGTTCAGTCTGTGTTTTCTGTTTTGTACAACCCTTTTATTTGAAATAAACCGGCGCAAGCAAGCGCCTTCATCATTTCACCGTCCTGTCCTGGGTCTGACGTCATCACTCAGCCAGCCTTGTCACAGTCCTTGATGTAGATGTCATGTGCTAGCCTAAGGCATATAGGCCAGAGAGAGATGCGAGAAAGGGAAAAGAGGGGGTAAAGAGGCAGATGGGAAAGAGAAAGGAGAAAAAGATAAGTGAGTCAGTTCAGAGAAAGTCAGGTAGATGTGAAGGGATAGCAGCAGGTAAGTTGGCAAGTAGAGGAGGTAAGGCAGGATAGAGAGGGGAGGTGAGTCAGGACAGAGAGGAAGTGAGGCAGGAAGGAGAGGAGGTGAGGCAGGAGAGAGGGGAGGTGAGTCAGGACGGAGAGGAAGTGAGGCAGGAAGGAGAGGAGGTGAGGCAGGAGAGAGGGGAGGTGAGTCAGGACGGAGAGGAAGTGAGGCAGGAAGGAGAGGAGGTGCGGCAGGAGAGAGGGGAGGTGAGTCAGGATGGAGAGGAAGTGAGGCAGGAAGGAGAGGAGGTGAGGCAGGAGAGAGGGGAGGTGGGTCAGGATGGAGAGGAAGTGAGACAGGAAGGAGAGGAGGTGAGGCAGGAGAGAGCGGAGGTGGGTCAGGACGGAGAGGAAGTGAGGCAGGAAGGAGAGGAGGTGAGGCAGGAGAGAGGGGAGGGGAGGTGAGTCAGGACGGAGAGGAAGTGAGACAGGAAGGAGAGGAAGTGAGGCAGGAGAGAGGGGAGGTGGGTCAGGACAGAGAGGAAGTGAGGCAGGAAGGAGAGGTGGTGAGGCAGGATGGAGAGGTGAGGCAGGTGGAGGAGGTAAGGCAGGAGACGGAGGTCAGGCAGGATAAAGAGGTCAGGCTGGACAGAGAGGAGATAAGGTAGGGCGGAAAGGAGATGAGGCAGGAGAGAGGGGAGGTGAGGCAGGAAGGAGAGGTGAGCAGGAAGGAGAGGAGGTGAGGCAGGAGAGAGAGGTCAGGCAGGAGAAAGAGGACATAAGGCAGGACAGAGAGGAGGTGTGGCAGGAGAGAGGGGAGGTGAGGCAGGAGAGGAGGTGAGATAGAGGAGGCGAGGCAGGAGATAGGGGAGGTGAGGCAGGAGAGAGAGAAGGTGAGGTAGGAATGAGGGGAGGTGGGACAGGAGAGAGGGAAGGTGAGGCAGGAGAGAGAGGAGGTGAGGCAGGAGATAGAGGGGGTGAGACATGAGATAGAGATGAGACAGGACGAAGAGTTCATATTTATATTCCAGATGTTAACTTTTGTAGAATTTGTCAGAAACTAAAAGAAGGTAGTGGTATTAAACATAAAAGTAAAGGTAATAAAATGAATTATTTGGATTACAAACAAATAGCAAATGCAATACATTACATAGATACAACTACTGATCTAGTTCCATGTAAATAACATGGAATTTTGGCAATCAGTAGCAAAAACACTGAATTGGCCACATACACGACCTGCAGGAATAACATCAAACACTTGTAGAGCAGAAGAATATTTTAGAATCAGAAAATAATGTAGGCAGTGTCAGTCCAGTACATGCTGAAATTGATACAGATGTTAAATTGTATAAAGAAACTGAAGAGAAGGTAAAAGAAAAATGACGAAAAATGACTTTGATAGAGATGAGTGGGTCACAGAACCAGTGTTTAAAAAAAATAAAAGAAATTATTTTGTGTTTGTAAATCCCCCAATAAAAGTAAAATACCAATGCTTGCTTGTGATATTTGTAATCAGTGGTACCACTTTGATTGCCTAGGTATTCCGATAGACATCAACAGTAACACTGACTCATTTGGTTTTGTGTGTAGTTCAGAGACATGCCAGTTACAAGTACATTCAGCGCATACGTGTTTTACTTTCACAGGAAAACAAAAAGACTATCCTTTAAAATGTACAGTGCATAATAAAAGTAGTGTTCATGATTACAATCAAATTAAACACAGTCAGAATCAAGTTCAAGAAATAAGCTCTTCAAAAATAAGTAGAGGGGTACAAACAGAGCCAGTAGATAAAATAGAAAAATGTAATTTCTGAAGTATTTGATGTTGTCAAATCAAACTCTTTTATAGCTGTACCAAGTTTAAAAACAGTACAGCAACACAGGAATCAACCGACTGTGATCACATTGACACTGATCTGGACAGCGAACATAATGTTGTTGACACTGAATTCGATTTTTTAGATGCGTATGAAAATGACCTAGATAATGCATTAATCAGTAAGGATACCTTACATTGCATTTTATCAAATAAGGCTACAATCTCTGATTTTAAATGTTCGGTTCCAGAAACTGCACATTTTACATTGCCAGTAGAGGTATGGTTGAATTAAAAAAAATAATAATAAAAAAGGAAGACATTTCAAAAACTATACCTGGGAAGGCTTATTTGCAAATAAAGTCAGAGTCAAACCCATATTGCGTCTTAATATTTTAAAATCACAGGTTTAGTACTGTACATAACAGAAGGACAAATAAACCTTACGTTCAAATAAATACACATAAATTGTGTAAAATGAGCTTCACCATAACCCTTTCACATCCTAAGATACTGTGTTTATGCAAAATATGCTTACAATATAAATAGTTAAGTCAAAATGTTATTTATTTCCTTTAAAGGAGATGTTATTGCATTTTTTAATTCAATTTCTTGACCATTAACTCTTTCAGAAATCTAACACTAGTTTCCAACACCCCTCCCTATCTTTTCCAGATCTCCAATAGGTAGCCCTGGAGGAGAGGGCAGCTCCTAGCCGTGGACGGAGGTTTCCTTCAGTTAAATGTAGCTTTTACTCACCCCAGTGCTGTGTTGTTTATTTAAATAAAATACAATTATAAATTATCCTGCTTTATTCTGTAAGTGGCATTTGCCAGTTAGGCGAGAACTAAAGGGAAATGGCTGTTTTTTAAAATTCAGCAACATTTGCAATTATGTAAATCTGGTGGATTCAAGGTTATATTCTCCTCAGTAGATGTCCATAGAGTGCATGTCACCCCCCTTTCACTCGGGCACAATCGCTAGTTTTTTCAGGAATCACACATGCATATGCCCATTGTGGGGAAATGGCTGTTTTGGTATGCTATGCTCCATAACAAGCTGACCAACATTTACATTCCCCATAATTTTTTTTTTTTTAAAAAGCCAAGCACTATGTATAATGACATAAATCTGCTTATTCCTATAACTATATTCTATTATATTTTTAGGAAATGAACGGCTGCTAATTTGTGGAGAGCATTCATTATAAGGTACTTTAAGGGGAAATGGCTGTTTTAACTAGACGCCTGACATAAAAAGTAGTGTTGCTAGTACAGTGACGTAAATCTTAAGAAAGTAACTTTATTTTCTGTACCCCCAGTGTGTCTACGTTACATTGCACCCCACTTTCTATATGTACAGGTATATAAATTATATTTTTGGTGCTGGATACGGGACATTTATTTTGATACTTTGTCTGCGCTGAGTCATTTTGAAAACCGGAAGTAATCAACTTATTGTTGCTTTTTGTTGCTAGCTTCACGGAACTGTGTGTTTGTACTTCAAGATGGCCGTGCCATGCCAATTAAGAATTTAACTTGCCATCAGAAATGGGGCGAAGCATCGGAAACGCATATCAATACCGTCTACTTGCAAGACTCCTCTGAAATGTAAACAACACCTGTTTCCACTTCCAAAATCTCTACTTCAGGGTTATGTGTACATTTACAAAAAGAAAAACAGGTGTTATGCATTTGCACATCAGTCTGACAATGCTAATATGTAACTGTAAACAGTATCTCCCTTATTTTCAACAAAAGTGAAACTCATTTGTTTAATACCTAAAACATGGGTATCCATTTGCCACAAAACTTGGAATTAACATTGTTTAGCTTCAATTTTTTTTTAAATATCACATTCAGGGGACATATGCAGGTGTCTACCTGTCCATACATCAATCTGTCTGCATGTCTCACTTACGTTTTTACATAGGCCCTATATCTTATTCTACTGTATGGTATTCTGTACATATTGTTGCTGTATCTGTCATAGTCATCCTCTTTGTCATCATACTGATCACTCTATTTTTGAATTTACAGCCGTGGCAGGGATGTGTGTTACTGGTATAATTATTTGATTTGTAAAATTAGGCCAAAAAGAGAGAAATAATAGTGCAGGAAAAAAAAAAAATCCTGGAGATGATAATTCTGACAGGGGTACATCATATAGCACCAGCAGCATTAAATTCTGGTGCCAGTAGACATGTTTAATTTTTTTTTTAATGCTTATTTAATTCCTTAGCAATAGATGATGATAGTTTCTCATTGGGTCTGGACTACTCACATAACCCACCCACACTCAGCTAGATTATAAACACATTTTGTTAATTCAAAAATACTCATGCTTTGGTTAGATGCATATAATCATGGATTTTTAAGTACATGTTTGTTTATTAATTACTTTTCTTCAAGGAAAAATTCAAATAATATTACAGGCTGCTGTGAGTCTTGCCATGGATGAGAGAGATGTGGCAGAATTTCCTTTTTATAAAATATAAAGCAGGTAAACATGATTACAAATATGGGTGTGATTAGATGTGGAGTACATTTTGTTAAAAATATTTACTGTAACACAAACGCTAAAAACTAATTGAAGAGCGGGGGTGGGTTGATAATTTAGCACCAGTAGGCTCTTTGGTGCTAAACTTTCAAAACAGTTTAGTACCAATTTTCAAAATGATTTGCACACCTGCTCTGACCTTACATGTGCTTTATTATCCATATTTCTATTGTACCCAAGCCAAGGCTTCATTTAGACTATTTTTACATGCCTAGACTGTCATATAACTTGAAGTACTGAAGCACCTTGGTCCTGGTCCTTTGCATCAACTGTCATAATCTGCTAGAGATTCAGAAACATTCTTCAATTATTCAGAGAAGGTAGATGTCAGTTGACTTTTCTGTAACCATGGAACATACATTATTAAAATGATTCAAAATATTCAGGCAGTTTACTTGCATTAAACTTCTCAGTAGTCAATGTTACAGTATGGTGTGTTTTAATAATTTCTGAGTATGCTCTAATCTGCATCACTCCGTGCTGACTCACATCACTAAACTACCTGAGCCTGCCAGGGGTTAGTTAAATAATAGAATCTTAGGCCCTGTCCACACTATGCATTTAAACCGTATTAGTTGCATTTAAGCCGGCTTAAAAGTGCTAAATACGGTTTGCGTCCACACTACGCAGCATTTAATACCGTACTCGAGAACCGGGCTTGAGACCAACTCCGGAGGTAGTCTCGAGTCCGGTTCTAATTAGATTGCATCAGGTAGTGTGGTTTATCAGAAGCGTGGACGCTGTAATACCAAACTACATTTTTTTGTGTATCCTCCAATATCCCAAAATGCTTTGTGGTATGTTTGGCGAAATACTCGGAGCAAGCGGCTGAAGGACTTGCTATCAGTGTACACTCCACACTAGGTATTCATTTTTATGCTTCAAAAAATCTGTCAGGACATCTCTGTTAAACTAGTGGGGAAAATAACATAAACACAACGTTAAATTAGGCGACTGCAAAAATGAAATGCTAGTTAAAAGTAGGATCGGGGATGAACAAATCACGTAATTTGTCAGCTCTGTTTGAAATAAAATTAAGGGGACCAGAATTAGGCTCAGGCAAGATATGAAGGTAAAAACAAAGATTGTTTTATAATGAACTGCTTTTCCTGAGTTTAATTATAAAACAGAATCAGCTCAATTTGTTTAAAGGGACTTCACCTGATTAAAAATAAAGCCTGAAAACTTCAAGCCCTACGTGTGTGTGTGTGTGTTCGGATTTACTTTTTCCACAATACTTGTTATATTTATTTTAGCAATATACACCTCTGTTAATATGGGGCATAACACAATATTTTAAAATAAGATACAGTGCATGGTGGGATACTATCATATTCATTTCCACTGTTCATTGCGCTGCTGAGAATTGTAACTGAACTATTCTAATGGTGTGTGGACTCATTAAGCCTGACTAAACATGAAATGGTACTTCAGTGAGGACGCTTTGAGCTGGATTAATTAGAATGGTTTCGAGTACGGTTCTCGAGATCGGTTATGTAGTGTGGACAGGACCTTAGTCACTGCATTTTTTAAGACCTTTCCAACATATCCATTCTTCTCTTATATTAGGTATTTTGGGTCAACAGAAATAACATTTGATAGACAGAAGTCTGAGAGATATCTTTAAAGAACTCTAGTGAGAAGAAGATCCAAATAGACAGACCATTACAGCCAATAACTGCCTAGTTTGTATTATGTTTATAAGAGTTCTTCCTTCTTTCACACTCTTTGTTGTGTTAGGTGGGGCCATTATACACAGAGAGCAAGATAAACCACTGTAATATGATGAGAAGTATTAACATAAAAATAAAATACCAAAACCTGAAAATAATTAACAGTTCAGTCAAGGTTAAACAGTGTTGCTACCCTCATCTCTCCCTACACCCCCACTCGACCTCTCCGCTCCGCCTGCACTAGAAGACTGGCTCTACCTCCTCTACGCTCCCCTGCCTCCAGAGCCCGCTCCTTCTCCACCCTCGCTCCGCAGTGGTGGAATGACCTACCTACAGATGTCAGGACCGCCCAGTCCCTGACCACATTCCGGCGCCTCCTTAAGACTCACCTCTGCAGACAGCACCTGTAGAACTCCTCTGTTTCCCCCCATGGGACACTTTCACCCTTCATTAAATTTGCTTTACTTACTCTTACCTGCCCCTATTTTACTGCATTTAATCCTGTACTTCAGAGTACTGTAATCTGCCATATGTTTAAACTGTAGTATTTGGTATTTAATCATATCTTGATGTAACTGTCACTTATCTGCTGTATTGAATTGTATTTTGTCACACTTGTACTTGCTTGAACTTGTCATTGTATTTATCTTGCTCTTATTGTATTACCTGTACTGTAACACTTGAAATGTATTTGCTTACAATTGTAAGTCGCCCTGGATAAGGGCGTCTGCTAAGAAATAAATAATAATAATAATAATAATAATAATAATAATAATAATAATAATAATAATTTAAACTTGGGCACACAGGAGAACAGAGCTACAGTCGCAGACAAATGTATTGGCACCTGCACTTCAAGAAAACATGTTAAATACAAGCATTTAGTAAACACTAGCCACTAATTAATATGACAAAGACCAAAGTACAAAATATCTGGTAGTTTAAAAAAACATTATAAAAAAACAGAAGCCCTTAAGCAATTTAAAATATTTGTTCATGACAAAAGTATTGGCACCTTTACATTAAAAGTCTGTAAACATTTTATAAAACTAATTAAAAAATATCTTAATTGATTGAAAACCTTTACACAGTAATTATGCTACATTATAAGGTCTTCTTAAACAAACAGAAAACCTTGAGCACAACAACAAAGCCCAGTGATAGTGCTGCTAATGCTAATAAGATGTAAGGAAAACTTGGTTATTATTCCTTGAATGCATTACTAATTCCTATTACACATACAAAACAAAGGTTCTTTCAGCCTTGTAGTTAAATCTGCTGTATCATTAGTGCTGTTCATACTTAACAGAAAATAAATGGCATAATGTTTTGGCATATTAGCATAATGGCTCCAAAGTACAAATAGTGACATATTCCCCACATTTCCAGTGTCAAGTGTTCATGTGCTTGTCAGGTTGTCTAATGGATTTCCGCATGTCAAGCTTGCATGGTGCTTTGACTTCTTTTTATCTGGGAGATGGTTTGTGCTGCTTTCCTTTCCTGCGGCAATGGCTTTCATCTTCCTCTGCTCTGTCTTAATTTCATTCCACCCCATTGAAACCGTGTCATGGTTGTTCGTCAGTGTTTTTCTTTGTTTCCTGAGCCCTCTGGAACAAGGAGATGATGAGGTTGTGAATGCAAATAATATATAGATATTTAAATTTACATTCAGTTTCCCCAATTTTTAGGAGTACATCAAATAAAAAAAGAATGATATAAAATTAAGTGAACTCTCTTTTTTTTTTTACTTTCAGTGTTAATACTATCAATTGCGTATGTTTTTTTATTCATCACGAACACTGTATGCTTTATAAGTCAGTGTTCAAGTTACTTTAGAATGAGTTTCAGTAGCTGTTCTCCAGTTCTTCTGTGGATTGGGTTTCCTTTTCTATTGTTGGTAAAACAGGTGTAGGTGTACACTAGATTATTCTGGCACTTAATATACAAACATAAAGACACTATTTATTTATTTTTTGCACGTGTCTCCTCAGCTAGTATACCATAAAACCTTATTCAATCAATCATGTGACTATGTCTAAATGTTGGGAATGTCTTTTAATATCCTGTATTTTGTTTCTATTGATAAGCACCGTATAATAGTGCAAATAGACGTACAGTGCCTTGCATAAGTATTCACCCCCCTTGGACTTTTCCACATTTTGTAGTGTTACAACCTGGAATTAAAATGGATTTAATTGGGATTTTTACCATTTGATTTACACAACATACTTAACACTTTGACGGTGCAAAATATTTTTTATTGTGACACAAAAGTTAATTAAACAAAAAAAAGACATTTGTTGGTTGCATAAGTATTCACCCCCCCTGAGTCAATACTTGGTAGAAGCACCTTTGGCAGCAATTACAGCTGTGAGTCTTTTTGGGTAAGTCTATACCAGCTTTGCACATCTGGATCCTGCAATTTTTGCCCATTCTTCTTGGCAAAATTGCTCAAGCTCTGTCAAGTTGGATGGGGACCGTTGGTGAACAGCAATTTTCAAGTCTTGCCACAAATTCTCAATCAGATTGAGGTCTGGGCTTTGACTGGGCCATTCTAAGACATTCAGGTTCTTGTTTTTAAACCACTCCAGTGTAGCTTTGGCTGTGTGTTTAGGGTCATTGTCCTGCTGGAAGGTGAACCTCCGCCCCAGTCCCAGGTCTCTTGCAGACTGAAACAGGTTTTCCTCTAGAATTTCCCTGTATTTGGCTCCATCCATCTTGCCCTCAATTCTGACCAGTTTCCCAGGCCCTGCCGATGAAAAGCATCCCCATAACATGATGCTGCCACCACCATGCTTCACCGTGGGGATGGTGTTCTCAGGGTGATGAGCAGTGTTGGCTTTGCGCCACATATAGCGTTTTGCGCTAAGGCCAAAAAGTTCAATTTTGGTCTCATCAGACCAGAGAACCTTTTTCCACATGTTTGCTGTGTCTCCCACATGCCTTTTGGCAAAATCCAAACGGAATTTGATATGGTTTTTTTTCAGCAATGGCTTTCTTCTCGCCACTCTTCCATAAAGCCCAGCTTTGTGGAGCGTCCGGGTTATAGTTGTCCCATGGATGGTTTCTCCCATCTCAGCTGTGGATCTCTCTAGCTCCTTCAGAGTTACCATTGGCCTCATTGGTTGCTTCTATGACTAATGCCCTCCTTACCTGGTCACTGAGTTTTGGTGGACGGCCTTCTCTAGGCAGAGTCGCGGTTGTGCCATATTCTTTCCATTTTTTTCCATTTGATTTAACGGTGCTCCGGGGGATGTTCAAAGTTTGGTATATTTTTTTATAACCCAACCCTGATTGGTGCTTCTCCAGAACTTTATCCCGGACTTGTTTTGATAGCTCCTTGGTCTTCATGATGCTGTTTGTTTAGATATGCTCTCAAACAAACTCTGGGGCCTTCCAGAAACAGGTGTATTTAATCTGAGATCATGTGACACTTTAATTGCACACAGGTGGACTCCATTCAACTAATTATGTGACTTCTGAAGGCAATTGGTTGCACCAGAGCTTATTTAGGGGTGTCACAGCAAAGGGGGTGAATACTTATGCAATCAAGACTTTTCAGTTTTTTATTTGTAAATAGTTTTGAAAAATATGTAGATTTTTTCCCCTTCGACATTATGGACTATTTTGTGTAGATCAGTGACAAAAAATCCTAATTAAATCCATTTTAATTCCAGGTTGTAACACTACAAAATGTGGAAAAGTCCAAGGGGGGTGAATACTTATGCAAGGCACTGTATATTTGGGTATATGCTGTTTTAGCACCCTCACAGCTCCAATATTTTAAAACAGTGTTGGGGCTCAGTAAAAAAACAACAACTCTGCATTACTTCAATATATGCCAGCAAGGTAAACTGTGATAGTTACCACATTTAAGATTTTTGATAGATTTCTTTCTATTCAAGTCTTTTCTAAAATACTCATACAAGCTGACTGTTCTGCAATCTCACGTATGACAGAACAACAAATTGTCTTTCTATTAAAACTGAAAAACACTTAAATATAAAAGTGCATTTATGTACTGGTGGGTGGACAAGCACTGCACCTCCTTATATCCCCAGATTCTGTTACTTTCATAGTTATTTGATGAATGTGTGTGAACATGTGGGTTGCAGTGTGTAGGGGTGATGCAGGTGCTCCGGACAACAACAAACACAAAGTCCACTGTTCAAGTATTTTATTTTTATTTTCTTTAGTGGTCGGCTTGACCATTGAAATAATAATGCTGGCTCTACCCAACTATGGGTATTTCCAGCGTATAAACAAAGGGGTTGCAGTCCTAAAATAATAATACAAAAACACAGACACACAACACAGATACAGACACATGCAGCTCCCGGATTCGTATTAGCCGTATGGCAAAGACAAATATACACTTTAAAAAAACAAACAAACAAAACACTTCACTCACGATTTACAAATTGATTACTTCATTTCTCGGTCCTAGTGGTAACCACATCAAAAAGGAACAGATTGCTGGGGCCACTTCCCCTAAATACCCTCCGTCACGCTCTTCGTGGCACGGACAATCACGTCACTGTAATTTACCTGCTTGTTTGTAATTTCTCTGTAAGAGAAACCGAAACTAAATCTTCTCATAGAGAGTAAGCAAGTTTTTTTTATATATAATTGTACAGGGCTGAGTAAAATTCCAATTTAATAAAAAACAAAACAACTAAACCCCCTACAAGAAGATATCTTCAGCTAGCTTTCGGATAGCGCTTAGAGTGACAGGCAAAGCTCTAAGTTCCTCTGAGTTTTAGTTTTGATTTCGAGAGAAGCCCTAGTAAATTGATCCCAATCCTCTTAAAGGGAACCTCGATGATCGGTATGGGACCAGCGGGCCATTAGGGGGTTTCTTGCTGGTCATCCGCTGACAACCGGGCATGATTCAAAAGTCGGGTCATATCGCTCCACACCGTTTATCACAGTTTTCTGCTGTGTGTGGCACTAATAACTGATGTGAGTGCTCCCCCTGAACTACCAGAGTCTAACAAAGCAACCTCATCTTGAACCTCCACCCTCACCGAAACAATAAAGGGATCAGTACTCACTGGGCTGGTTTGGAGACGCTCTGGCTGTGACCGAAGTCCATTTTTTCAGGTTCGCCCTTCCTGCACTGCCTGGCGATATGGCCTGTAGCGCCGCATCTGAAGCACCTGAGAGCTTCCCGGTAGTCTGTGGCGATTGTGGGTGGATCTGCTCCCTCTGATATTTCCGCTGGGGTCCCTGAGGTTCCCTGCAGAGATCACCTCTGGGTCACTGTTTTGGGCTCAGGCTGGCGAGAGTTTTGGGTGCAGCGGTCGTTGTCTTCTCCTGGGTCGGGCAGGCCGGGCGCATCAAAGCCTGCGCTGCAGTATAGTGCTCCAGCACGACTATGGTGGCATCCACAGTACTGGGGTTGGCTTCCCCCACTCGCTCCTGTGCCACAGCTGGTAGGCTTTGGATGAACTTGTCCATCACCATTAACTCAACCACCTGTCCCGGTGAGTTGAGCTCTCGGTGCAGCCTATTTCAGACATGTGGAGCAGGTCGAACAATTGCCTTCTGCTACAGCCAAATATTTCAAATTTTGACTCATCAGTCCAGAGCACCTGCTGCCATTTTTCTGCATAGTTGAGTCGCTGGCCTTGTTTCCATGTCGGAGGAATGGCTTTTGGTCGCAAGTCTTCCATGAAGGCCACTTCTGACCAGACTTCTCCGGACAGTAGATGGGTGTACCAGGGTCCCACTGTTGTCTGCCAGTTCTGAGCTGATGGCACTGCTGGACATCTTCCGATTGCAAAGGGAAGTAAGCATGATGTGTCTTTCAACTGCTGCAGTAAGTTTCCTTGGCCGACCACTGCGCTCACGGTCCTCAACGCGTCTGCTTTTTGTGCTTCTTCAAAAGAGCTTGACAGCACATCTGGAAACCCCTGCCTGCCTTGAAATTTCTGCCTGGGAGAGACCTTGCTGATGCAGTATAACTACCTTGTGTCTTGTTGCTGTGCTCAGTCTTGCCATGGTGTATGAGTTTTGACAGTAAACTGTCTTCAGCAACCTCACCTTGTTAGCTGAGTTTGGCTGTTCCTCACCCAGTTTTATTCCTCCTACACAGCTGTTTCTGTTTCAGTTAATGATTGTGTTTCAACCTACATATTGAATTGATGATCATTAGCACCTGTTTGGTATAATTGTTTAATCATACACCTGACTATATGCCTACAAAATCCCCTGACTTTGTGCAAGTGTACCTAGAAGAATTGATGCTGTTTTGAAGGCAAAGGGTGGTCACACCAAATATGGATTTGATTTAGATTTTTCTTCTGTTCACTCACTTTGCATTTAGTTAATTGATAAATATAATCTATTAACATGTCTATTTTTGAAAGCATTCTTACTTTTACAGCATTTTTTCACACCTGCCTAAAACTTTTGCACAGTACTGTATATATATATATATATATATATATATATATATATATATATATATATATATATATATATATATACACAATTACCTGCACTGTGCCTTTAAGCCATGGGAAACTCATATTTCACTTTTACATTAAAATATAATGTATTCGTTTATTGTACTATACTTAATCAAAAAGCAAACCTTGCCATATTCCTATTTATTTCCAGGTAGTTTTACCTGCAGGGACAGAAACTTCCTCCATTGACTTCCTTACTACATTCAGAGTCATCCACTCTTGTTATGCTTTTGCTGCTACTAGCAACAGATTTTATATTACATTTAAAGCTCTGTTGTATATTTTGAAGTGGATTGGTTACAGTGATAACATTTATAGGCTATACTTACAAAGATAATATTTTGATAATGGCCTTTTTACGGTTTTATTATAATAATAATAATAATAATAATAATAATAATAATAATAATAATAATAATAATAATAATAATTTATAATGTATAAATGCAATATTTGCAAGTAACTGTGGCCTTGCAGTGTTACTGCTATATATCATATAGATATCTCATTATTTAAATTCTACTTCCTGCTTTTAGGTAATGCACTGTATTATTTAGGAAAACATAAGGGTAAGAAAATAAAGGTTGGCTTTGATGACAGCATAAAGCAAGAGCTCTTTAAAGAATGCAACAACACTCCCATGGGAGGTCATTTTGGCCAGAAAAGAACTGAGGAAGACAGAGGCTAGGTTCTACTGGAGAAGTATGATCAAAGAAATATATATATAATATATGACTATGTTCGAGCAGTTGTGAGGTTCCTGTGGGATTTTAGCTGAAACTAAAAAGGATTTTTGGAGTTACACTGTTTAAACATTTTTACAGGACAAGATTAGATCCACATAAAAACTACTTGCAAAAGAAATATAAATTATATCTTAATATTTACAGTATTATAAAGTATTATTATTATAAAGTATTATTATATTAAAATATATTTGTTTTGTTTTGTTTACAGATCAGCTTCTGTGACAAGTGTCAACGCACACAAAAACTGTCTCTCCAGTTCTTAAACCCAGAGCAGGGGTGCCCGAAGTTTACAGAGCAGAGGGCCGCATAGCAAGGCTACTGTGGGAATGTGGGTTACAATGTGACCAAATTGCATGGATTGCAAATTTCAAGTATCCTTTTCAAGTGCATTTATTTAATTTGTGTTGCTAGCTTTTTAAATATGTCAGCTTAATAAATTAGAGACTTAATAAATGTAAACCAGTTCTTAGCATTTATTTCCTCTGTTAATAACTTGTAAAAACATTAACCCATAGCATTAACATTTATTCCTGTTGCCAGTGACAATAACACTCAATTCAATGAATTAAAAGTATCAAATTATTTACTATATTACTATTGTTGATAACAGTCAATTTAATACATTAAAAACTAATCTTGGCATGTATTAACAATGCCAGTGACAGTAACAGCCAATTCACTACATTGTAAAATGAAATAATTTGCATTTATTCATGTTGTCAGTGACTATAACAAGCTATTCAATAGATTGCGAATAATATCATTGTTTTTGTTTTTTTGTTCAAGGTTAAGAATATATTTACATTTTTTGCTACATTTTTTTTATTCCAGTTTTGGGGATGTGTTTCTTTATCTTAGGAGGTGTTATTTATTTATGTATTTATTTGTTAGTTTACTTAGTTCGTTATTCATATATTTGTATGTATATGAGAGGAAGAAACTTTGGTATGCTCAACTAGCTACTGAAGCAGAACAGCGAGGATGGAAAGTCCGGGTTTACCCAGTGGAGGTGGGCTGTCGAGGATTTGTGCCACACTCTACAACCCGGTTTCTCAGAGATGTCGGGTTCAGTGGCCAAGAGTTGCGTCGCACAGTGAAGAACTTATCTATAGCAGCAGAAAGGAGCAACTGGCTGTGGTTCAGACGGAAAGATTCTTGCTGGGGATCTCAAGCACAATAGAAAGAAAGCAACGCTGATGTACGGGTAAGTAAGCTGGGCTGAGTTGAGTGGGGGATAGAGGGGGGTGATGCTGGGATGCCAGAATCACTGTCAAGCCCTCTTGAGATATCGTGGGCTAGTCGACGAAGCACCAAGGATGGAAGGTGACCACTTGAAGACCCCAGAGATATAGCCTACTGTGACAGAGTGACTGAGCGGTGACGCCACGGCAGAAGCAGGGACGGACAAACACTGACACCAGGCAAGTACTGCAGTTCACGCGCGCTGCCGTTGTTATTATTTAATAACACAAATAAATCAAAAGTTTAAACAAAAGAAAACACTGCTCACAGAGCAAAATAAAAAGGTTTTAACAAAACAAATCTCGAACACAAAAATACAAACAAAGGTCAGGCTGGGCAGATTGCCTTCACTGTTCCTATGTTCTTTTAAATCAAGTCTCGCCTCGCTCTGAACTCCCACAACACACCACCACCGAGCTAGAGAGCTGCAGCCTTTTATATCGTGGCCGAGGGGTTTAACTAGCTTGCAAGTAATTATTCCATTACCCTCGCCACAATCTGCACGAAGTTTATTAATCACTACGTGGATGGGGCTGCCCATCCACGCTACCAAACAATAACAAAACGTATGGCGCCGCCATATAAACAAAACAACCGGCGCCGCCATAAATACAATACAATACAATAAATAAACAATACAAAATAAACACGGGCGGAGGGGACCCCGCCTAAAATAAAATAAACAAAACAATGTACAGGGCTGCTCGCCCTGTTACATATCCCCTTGTGCAACGCACACATGGCCCTCACGGCCACCTCCCCTCAGTCTTAAAGTCCCGGAAGAGGGAGAAGCAAGGTGTTTCTGGGGTGGCCATGGTGGAACGCCCTCCACCCCCACTTCTTGGTGGCTAACAGCTCCCTCTTCCGGGCTTCAGCCACACCATATCCTGCCGCGAAGTGCGGCTGGGGAACTGGTCTCCTGACCTCCCCTCCTCTTCATGGCCGGCAGCTCCCTTCGTGGGGCTCCGACCACACGATCTCCGCCGCGAAGTGCGGCTGGGGAAGCTGGTCTCCTGACCTCCCCCTTCTTCATGGCCGGCAGCTCCTCCGTGGGGCTCCGACCACACGATCTCCGCCGCGAAGTGCGGCTGGGGAGCTGGTCTCCTGACCTCCCCTTCTTCATGGCCGGCAGCTCCTCCGTGGGGCTCCGCCACCCATTTCTGGCAGCGAAACTGCTGCGGGGAAGCTGGTCTCCTGACCTCCCCCTTCTTTGTGGCCGCCAGTTCCCTCCGTGGGGCTCCGCCACCGTGTTTCCTGCCACGGAAATGCGGCTGGGGAGCTGGTCTCCTGACCTCCCCTTTCTTCATGGCCGGCAGCTCCCTTCATGGAGCTCCGCCACAGTGTAGTGACCCGAGGCAAAGCAGAAGCCCCGGCGACCCCAGGCGAAGCAGGACCCTCGACGCACCCCAGGCGAAGCAGGATCCCTGGCGACCCCAGGCGACGGCAGCAGCAGCGGACCTCGGGAGGCGACGGCAGCAGCAGCGGACCCTCGGGAGGCGATGGCAGCAGCAGCGACCCTCGGGAGGCGACGGCAGCAGCAGCGGACCCTCGGGAGGCGACGGCAGCAGCAGCGGACCCTCGGGAGGCGAACTCGGGAGGGGAGCCCCTGGCCATAGAGGCGGCAGCGGGAGCTCCACTTCTCCCTCGCACCCTGCACCCTGTGTGGAGCAAAAGGCAGCCCCAGGCGATGCGGAGCGACAGGCAGCCCCAGGCGATGCGGAGCGGCTGGCAACCCCAGGCGATGCGGAGCGGCTGGCAACCCCAGGCGATGCGGAGCGGCTGGCAACCCCAGGCGATGCAAGGCAGGCATCCTTGGGCTAAGCGAGGCAGGCATCCTTGGGCTAAGCGAGGCAGGCATCCTTGGGCTAAGCGAGGCAGGAGTCAGGACAAGCTGGGGTGCGGGTGTTGGCCCTCTTCTCGGCCTCTGCGGCCGGGCGGTTCTTCCTCGTGCTTCCCTCAACAGCCTATGCAAGGGCTGCTGAGGACCGCCAGCATCTAGTCCTGGTCCTTCTGGTGACGGGAGAGGCAGCTCCTGCTCCTCTCCTTGTGACGGTGGGGAAGTGATACCAGCAGGCATTCATCCTCTGCTGGTGGGGAAGTGATACCAGCAGGCATTCATCCTCTGCTGGTGGGGAAGTGATACCAGCAGACATTCCTCCTCTGCTGGTGGGGTTGGCGGAGGCAGAGGCAGCTCCTGCTGCTCTGCTCCTGCCGATGGAGGTGGCGGAGGCAGAGGCAGCTCCTGCTGCTCTGCTCCTGCCAGTGGAGGTGGGAGCGGCGTAGTCTCCTGGCGGCGGAGGTGGGAGCAGCGTGTAGTCTACCCTTGTTTCAGGGGACTGGTGCGGCCCTCCCTCTCTTGTAGGGGACTGGTGCGGCCCGCCGAAGGGGAGACCAGCAGGCATTTTCCCTCTGCTGGTGGACAGGGACCCAGCAGGCATTCTCCCTCTGCTGGTGGACAGGGACCCAGCAGGCATTCACCCTCTGCTGGTGGACAGGGACCCAGCAGGCATTCACCCTCTGCTGGTGGACAGGGACCCAGCAGGCATTCACCCTCTGCTGGTGGACAGGGACCCAGCAGGCATTCACCCTCTGCTGGTGGACAGGAACCCAGCAGACATTCACCCTCTGCTGGTGGAGGAGGCAGAGGCAGCTCCTGCTGCTCTGCTCCTGGCGGTGGAGGTGGCGGAGGCAGAGACAGCTCCTGCTGCTCTGCTCCTGCCGATGGAGGTGGCGAAGGCGGGACCAGCAGGAATTCACCCTCTGCTGGTGGAGGTGGGAGCTGCAAGCAGTCCTCCCATGGCAGTGGAGGTGGAACCAGCAGGAATTCACCCTCTGCTAGTGGAGACTGGGGCTGTGGACGCCTACCTTCCCCTTTTGGGCCGTGGACGCACCGACTCCTCCCTCTTGGGCTGTGGACGCACCGACTCCTCCCTCTTGGGCTGTGGACGCACCGACTCCTCCCTCTTGGGCTGTGGACGCACCGACTCCTCCCACTCAGGCGTAGGACGCTCGGGCTCCTCCCACTCAGGCGTAGGACGCTCGGGCTCCTCCCACTCAGGCGTAGGGACGCTCGGGCTCCTCCCACTCAGGCGTAGGGACGCTCGGGCTCCTCCCACTCAGGCGTAGGGACGCTCGGGCTCCTCCCACTCAGGCGTAGGGACGCTCGGGCTCCTCCCACTCAGGCGTAGGGACGCTCGGGCTCCTCCCACTCAGGTACTGGAGAGGGCAGCGACTGCTCCTCTCCCTCTTGCTCACTGGAAGGCACCCTCCCATGTCTGCAGCTAGGTACCCCAGCACCACCGCTGCAAGGTCACGAACTGATGCCGGGTTGTGCTGTTGCTCCCAGTCCTCCCATCGCTCCCCATCTCGCATCCGCAGCGTGTTAATAACCCAGGGAGGTCACTAGCAAAGTTCCCTCGGGTGCACCAGCCAGTCCCATATTTCCCGGACGGTGGGGAACCCGTGGCAGTGGGGTTAGAGGGGTGGCTACTGATGCTTGGGGTGACAGCTGCTCCTTTCCATGAGCCCACGATACGGGCACCCTGCCCCGCTGTGGCTGTCCTCCTCCCAGCCCGCATGCAGGACGAGTGCTGCCGCTGTTGTTGCTGCTGCTGCTGCTGCTTCCTGCAGCTCTTTCTCCCCATCCTCGCTTTACTGCAGCAACAAAACAACAACAAAAACCCTAATGGCAAAACTGGAAAGAAAAACTGCGGTACCCGCTCTGGCCTGAGTCCTGAGGCGCTGTTATCCCTCTTCTGACACCACGTGTGACAGAGTGACTGAGCGGTGACGCCACGGCAGAAGCAGGGACGGACAAACACTGACACCAGGCAAGTACTGTAGTTCACGCGGCGCTGCCGTTGTTATTATTTAATAACACAAATAAATCAAAAGTTTAAACAAAAGAAAACACTGCTCACAGAGCAAAATAAAAAGGTTTTAACAAAACAAATCTCGAACACAAAAATACAAACAAAGGTCAGGCTGGGCAGATTGCCTTCACTGTTCCTATGTTCTTTAAATCAAGTCTCGCCTCGCTCTGAACTCCCACAACACACCACCCCGAGCTAGAGAGCTGCAGCCTTTTATATCGTGGCCGAGGGGTTTAACTAGCTTGCAAGTAATTATTCCATTACCCTCGCCACAATCTGCACGAAGTTTATTAATCACTACGTGGATGGGGCTGCCCATCCACGCTACCAAACAATAACAAAACGTATGGCGCCGCTCATATAAACAAAACAACCGGCGCCGCCATAAATACAATACAATACAATAAATAAACAATACAAAATAAACACGGGCGGAGGGGACCCCGCTCTAAAATAAAATAAACAAAACAATGTACAGGGCTGCTCGCCCTGTTACACCTACTTAACTCAATCCAGACGGTTGTCATGCTGATGTGCTAGTGAGACCGCACTGTGGTTGATCCCCGGAGCCAGCATCACAGTCGTTGTGCGTGTTACTGTAAAGCTGCGTCTTAGTTGGTGCTTATCTTGGCAAGAGCCGAGTTCAAATCAGCATTAACATCTACTCTCATGTAATGGAAATCATTATATATCGACATTAATTAATTAAAGTACTATGTATGTATTTGTATGTTTTCAATCGATTTATGTTTGTTTAGTAAAAAACAAATATTAATAACCTAATAAATATGAGGGTATATTAAAATAACATTAATGTGTTTGTACATGTTACATTATGTAAAAATATAGATATGTACAATAGGCTTAAATAGTACAGTAGTAAAATCAAATGAATACCTAGCAGGTTTTGTTTTTTATTAGTTGATCCTACATTTAGGCCTAATAGCCTACAAAACAAACCATGCTGATACGTTGTAGGACGCGTAGATAATAAAATATTTATTTTAGTCTACTTACATTTTGCATCTGCTATATCCTTCTTTTTCGCATGGAGATGGGAATAGTAAATAGGACGGAGACAGAACTGCGCACGGTAATCATGCTTTACATACGGTAAACGCTTCATAAATTAGGCCCTTAATGTAAATCGCAGATTTTTTCCTAGATTTAACCACAAAAAGTCCAGATTTAGCTAAATACATAAATGTTAACAAACACAGTTACAAGTTTCAAAAATTGTTCTTTCAGATATAATTTATACATGTTGAAAATGTGTTTGATTTGGCATTGTATGCTGCAGAGCTGCCTTTACACTGTGAGAGCCAATGTCTCCGCTTCACCGCCTCCTCTGCATGCTACAATACCAAAAAATTGTACACATTTCAAAACATTTATGTATTTAGCTAAATCTGATTTTTTTTTGGTTAAATCAAGGAAAACATACATGATTTACATCTGGGAAAAACACTTGGTGCCCCATACATTGAAGCTGTCATTTCGGCTCTGTTCACTGAATTTTCACTGACACTCGCCACTTCAAACATAATTTCTCTGGTTCTACATGTCCTAAATTGATCGTCAGTGGCTCATTTGAAAGGTAATAACTTGGACTCTGGCACGCTCCTGTCACTTCTTCCTCAGCAACATACGCAGAATTCGCCCCTTCCTCACCGACTACTCCACACAGCTCCTAGTCCAGGCCCTGGTCCTGTCCCATCTTGACTACTGCAACTCCCTCCTGGCCGACCTCCCTGCCTCTGCTATCCATCCGCTCCATCTCATCCAAAACTCTGCTGCTTGTTTTGTTTTTTCCCTTCCTCGTTTTTTCCACGCTACTCTGCTGCTCTGCTCTCTGCACTGACTCCCTATCGCTGCTCGCATCCATTTCAAAATTCTTGTACTTGCCTATCGCTTTCTTAACCTTTCTGCTCCCTCCTATCTCCAGACTATAATTTTTCCCTATACCCCCTCTCGCCCCCTCCGCTCTTTCACCACTGGCAGATTAGCTGTACCCCCCTCTGCTCCCCCCTTCCAGAGCCTGCTCCTTCTCCACCCTTGCCCCTCAGTGGTGGAACGACCTACCCACGGATATCAGGACTGCTCAGTCCCTGACCACCTTCCGCGCCTCCTCAAGACACATGTCACCGTAAATTACTCGTATCCTAGACTACGCCACCTGGTGGAGGCTAGTGACCACCAGGACTCACTGGGAGTTTACTCCCACCAACTGTATTACACAGGGCCGAATTTATAACCAAGTAAGCGTCAATTTATTCTAATCTTTCTTTGCACAGGTTCGTTTTGATCCGGGGGTCCACATAACAAATGCACAGCAAGGAGGGACACCAACAGATAAGTATTATGAGAAAGCTTTGATTGGTTCTACTATATTTGGAGGACAAAGGTAAGCATCTAAAATTTAAAAATAATGTTAAAATACTAGAATCCAAAAACAAGATTTTAAAAAAAAATGAAACAAATAAAAATAAAAAACAGAACGTCACAAAAATGAAGGGTAAAGCAGGGGGAAGAATTGTCGAACTGCCAGAATGGCCTAGTTGCGGGGAAAAGTACATCGTTCAACCTGAATTAGCTCAGCTCCAACTCTGGTTTTGCCACTCGGGATCCTGGTCACCTCCGGAAGCTGTCCTGGAGTGAAGATAGTACGGAAAGGAAGTGGTAGAAGAAGACGGGGGCCTTTCTCACTGTGCTGTTTCGTATTCTCATCCTGCTGCCCTTCCTTAATTGTCTTTCTTTCTTTCTTTGGCGCCTGCCCCAGTTTGGGCACAGGAAAACTTATATACAATCGTTGAATTTGCAATCCTGCCGACTACGCCAAAATGTAACACCTGCAAGGTCACGGAAGCGTACAAACGCACCACAAACCTGCCTTTAATTCCAAAATATCACAAGATGTAGCAAGTGTTAATTGTAAAAGTACTAATGTAGTCTGACTAAGCCAGTTCAGTGCGATAAGGCATCGAACAAATTAAAGATCCTTTAGGTTCTTTTTATTCAGATAACAGATCAAATAAATGTAGGAACAAGGTCACCAAGAAAATCACACAGATACATTTTAACAAGTGTTTGTTTATTGTAAACTTCCAATAGCAGCACATGGTTTAAAACGGTACTGATACAATAAAACAATTCCATTCACCTATTAACAGGTAGCAAGATTTCAAGCAGTTAAACAAGGTTCACAATTTAATGAGGTCATGGATTAAAGTGCAAATACAACAACGCTGCTACCCAGCAATAAAGTGGAGATACACGTTCAAAGACACGATAAAACTATCAATGAAAACAATACCACTGTTCAAAAGTACAAATACCCACACCACACACACACACACACACACACACACACAATGTCCGTGCAGGGGAGGGAACCAGCATCACAATATAGCCCATTCTATGCACTTCTTAAACTCCAATCGACTACCAAATGGGCTAAAACACTCTACCAAATGGGCTGTTCACGCTCATTATTCAACACCGGCATACCATCAGCCCAATACTTATTGTCAGGATGCTCCATTTACTGGTCCGTTTCCGTCTCTCTCACTCGTCGTTCCCCTCTCCAAACACCGCGTTCCCACTCCTGCACAGACATACCAACCCAAGGATTGCCATCCCGTTTATGAAAACATGTGCTGTTTATATTCAGGTGCGTAAATTGATCAATAATTCAATTACTAGGTGCTCAACAGGGCAAACATATGGAAGCGGGTGGAGAAGCCAACATAACGTGACACAAATCAATTATCAAAAAGTGTCAGTTCATAAAATAATGTTATAAAAATAATAACATACAAGTAGAAAATAAATTTGAACAGGGCATTCCTGACCCTGTTACATTTCTTTCTTTCTTTCTTTCTTTCTTTCTTTATGTTTTTTCTGGTTCTGGACTATATGGCACCCAATTGTACCGGTACTTGCATCAGCTTGTACTTACACTGAACTGCTCCATACCTTGCCGAATTCTACTACTGCTCTTAAATATAACTACTTCCTGTATCTTTTATTTGATTTACTCTTATAGGTATCTGTATTCATGTTTTTTTGTAATTGCTCTTCATTGGAATCATTCTCATCCATTTATCGCACTTACTACGTGCTCTTACTGGACTTTACGCTTATAAACAAATATTTTTACTATAAGTTAACTGCTCTTAGTCAAACCCACTCTTACATGTAATTACTTACTGTATTCTCTATTTTTTATTTGAAGTCAATCTTTTTGCTACTGATTTTATTGTACTCTACAACTGCGCTTATCTGTAATATGATACTCTGTAATGTGATATTCTGAAATGTGATATTCTGAAATGTGATACTTTGTACTGTGGTATTTTGTAACAACTGGAAGTCGCCCTGGATAAGGGCGTCTGCTAAGAAATAAATAAATAAATACATAAATAAATAAATAAATAAATAATAATAATAATAATAATAATAATAATAATAATAATAATAATAATAATAATAATTAGCTGTCATTTATGTATTTATTTAAAATTCTTTCCTTTAAAAAAAAAAAAAAAAAAAAATATATATATATATATATATATATATATATATATATATATATATATATATATATATATATACAGTATATATATTTTTTACAGAACTGCCTCTTTAGTTAGAGTTGCGCCCCCGTTGCTGACTCTCTGCACACCCCAGGGGGCTGTGCCCTACACTTTGCGCACCACTGGCCTAGACGAAAGAAGCAATCAAACCTTGAAGACAACTATATAACAGCTGGTGAACAGCAAGCATGATGACTGGGAAGACTACTGGGATCCAGTGTTATTTGGATACAGGACCACAAACTTTACCCCATTCTATTTAATGTATGGGCGAGAGGCCAGGCTTCCCTGTGAAGTAAGTGGAAATAATGACTAGAAAATAGATTTAAAAACACAGGTGCTTGTTGAAGTGTTAGCGGGGGATGGGGGACGATATATCAAGGCCAGCTGCCTTTGATTTCCATTTGCAGTCTATTGTTTATTTATTTACTGATGAATGGATGATTTTCATATACAAATTAGTTTGAAGTTGAAATAAGTTTTGAAGTTATAACTGCTGATTACACTGTTGGCAAGCTTACTGAATAGTAAAACAACATTTATTTTATTCCCTCTTGCTAGGATCTTCAAAAGCACACTGATTCTGTTACCCATGAATCAACTGAGTCTTCACCAGCTGTGATGCAAAGATGGGGAAAAGGATGGAGACCGTGAAAGCTCTGGTAAAATGCTTTTTTCAATTTACTTCATCTGGTTATTGAGTCGGCAAAAAATGATCTTATTCTCATAGAATTTCACATGACAACCAAGAATGTTTATTTCTAGCATTGAACATATCTGACAAACCATTTCCATATCAGGTGCTGGAGAATGTGAAGAAGGCTCAGATAAAGTACAAGACATGCTATGAGAGGAGACTTGCAAAGGGTGTGAAGTGCTTCCATTTTTTTTTTCTTTTTAAAAAAATAAATAATTTAGTCGTTGCCAATTATTTTTATTATTTTCTCCCCAATTTGGAAATGGGCAATTATTTTTAGGCTCAGCTCACCGCTACCACCCTTGCGCTGACTCAGGAGGGCGAAGACGAACACACGCTGTCCTCCGAAGCGTGCAGCCGTCAGCTACCGCTTTTACACTGCGGACTCACCATGCAGCCACCCAAGAGCTACAGTGGAGGAGGACAACGCAGCTCCTGGGCAGCTTACAGGCAAGCCCGCAGGCACCTGTGAGACTACAGGGGTCGCTGGTGCGCAGTGAGCCGAGGACACCCTGGCCGACCTAACCCTCCCTCCCCCCGGGCAGCACCGCCCCCTGGAAGCTCCCGTCCTCGGTCGGCAAAGGAATAGCCTGGACTCGAACTCGCGACATCCAGACTATAGAGCGCATCCAGCACTCCATGTGAAGCGCCTTTACTGGATGCGCCACTCGGGAGCCACCGAAGTGCTTCAATTTTGAAGTGGGAAATTAAGTATTGAAAATACATTTCAGAAAGATTGGTAGGAAGGAATGCTGTACAGATAACTACCCCTATTAACTGATTCATGTGACAGCTGTCTGTCCTATGTCCTGTCTGTCTGTATATTATTATTATTATTATTATTATTATTATTATTATTATTATTATTATTATTATTATTATTTATTTCTTAGCAGACACCCTTATCCAGGGCGACTTACAATTGTTACAAGATATCACATTATTTTTACAAACAATTACATTATTTTTTACACATTATTTTTACATACAATTTGCAATGGGACGCTATTGTGGTGGAGATTGTAGTGTCTCAATTGAAAAGCAGTTGGAGACTGTATTCTGTTCCTCTACAGTACTAAATGCACAAATGACCAACACAATGTTCTCTGATCTTCCAAGATAAAGAACTATACAATATTATTATTTCACATTGTTACTTTATTATTACAATTGTGCTGGAGTGAGAAATACGGCGGAGACTTTTTTTGGCAGAGTAACAGGGGAGAGCTGTGCTGACTGTCTGGCGCATGCATGGTTCTGCAGGAAGAGGGCAGCAGCCTCGTAAGATCCGCCTGTCAGTCATGGCGATGACACGGAGAGGTGGGGAAGAGGGTGTGTTGGCTTTCCCTCTCTCTGAGTGGCTGAGCGGCCCATAAGTACTGCGCTTGGTTATGCATTCGGGTGGCAGTGATTGGGAATACACAGAGACGGTGGCTGAGAAGGCCAGTGTAAACAAACACTAAGCAGGAACGCCAGTGGTTGGAGCGAGAGAACAAGACAGGCAAGCACGGCTGAGGAAGACAGCTAGTTTAGAGAAAGAAAATAATAATAAAATAAATTGTTACGTACCCGAGGGAACGTGTGTGACTAGAAGGGGAACCTTGGCCACCCCAGTGTATAGTGCATAACAGAGCGTAGGACGGAGACCCAAGCTGACCGGCTTAGCGGCAGTGGAGGCACTGCTTAAGCAGCACCTTTATTTTGTAGTTTTAGTACTGTGTTTTATTTTCCCTTCTCATTTCACCTTTTGTTTTCATTATTATTTTGAGCACCTGCGAGTGCACCAACATCAACCTGACTGTATACCTGTGTTGGTAACCCTGTGGTCCTGATTACTGTTGCCGGTATTCAGGCCACAGACAATAGCGCCCTCTGCAGGCCAAAATAAATCAGTGCGCCGGAGTGGCATTTCAACTACAGTTCTGTCTCCTGTGTGTCAGTTAATTGCCCACCACCCTTCCACAGGCAGCGACAATATTTGGCACCTAAGGTGCCCGGGGACACTTTTCTTCCAAAGACACTATTTAGCATAACACTGAGTCAACCTGGGTACGAGCCTGGTACGTGGCCATTATCCGGGTCAGGACCCGGCTAGGTGTGCTAGTGTGAAAGGGGCTTTAGTTACTCAAGGGCCATATTTGGTTACCTGAAGAGGTTGCTGACCCCTGAACTATACACTAGGCCATCATTGGATGTTCTGCGATGAAGCACCCAGGAAAAGCATTCATGATCAAACCCATAATCCTAACTTAGATAGAGGTGATTTCACTTTTGTATTTTGGGATAATGTACAAGGATTTTTGGACAAAATGTAAAGCCTGGTGTTCCTTGATAAAGAAGTCTGCCACACACCACACTCTTGAGAATTCTTATACATTATAATTAGGACTCCTGTTTTTTCATTTTTTTAATGAATTTCATTTTTCTGTGCTTATTCTTAGCTATTTTCAAGTTTTATGTAAAGCAGGTTTTTTCAGGGTTTTCGCTTTTTATATACTGTATGAAACTATTGTTTTCGGATACTTTCCAACATGCTTAAAGGGTACATCAGCAATACATGAAAAATAAAACATTAACTATTCCACCTTGCTGGTCTGAATATATTTGTTCATTGTATAATAATCCGTATGCGCCCAAACATCTACATAATGCCACACTGCTATGTCCAAAATCACTGTTCTCAAGCATCTCTTCTGAGCTTCTGTTTCATTTTTTATACTCTATTTATTTTATTGATTGTATTGTGTGATTTATTAGTTTTACTTTTAAAACATTGATACAGCTCCTTTAAACCTCCTGAAAACTTTTGGGTTTCCATAGAAACTGCAGTGCTAAATAATGGACTAGTTTCAATGTGTTAATTGTCATACTCATGTCCAAATAAAATCCTTGTTACTTTTTACGTTGGTGTTTCCCTTTCTTTATACACTTGCCTTTCTTGATTGTTAAAGAGCCTGTTATTTATTTGAAGCTAATTTAGTTTCAAATTGGCGTAGTCATTAAACCTAATTGGTAATTTAAAATAATCAATTAAATGTATAGTGATAACAAGGGACTGTCTCCTTGCAAGTGTTTTGGGGATCTCCTTGGCTACCTAGAGGGGGGGCTACACTAGTCTGTGACAAACATGGTCTGTCTAGTTTTCCATAAGGAAGGAACTTGTACCTGCTTTCGTTTTGTGTAGTAGACATCTTTCACACTGTATATGTTTCCTTCGCATGTTGTACTTTGATGTATGATTAATGCTGCATTCAATACATTTTTTTTTAAACCCATCTTGCTGTATAAGTGGTTGCGGGGAAAAGAAAACCCAAGATGGAGTTGTTCTCATTTTCAACTAATGAAGGAACCTACCCACTGTAGTGGTAGGATGTACTACAGCCGTAGCCACACCCCCAGTGAGTGACCTCACATGTTATGTTTGCTCTATCAAGAGAAATAAAGTTTAGTTTAGCTTCCAGCTCAAGTGAGTCCAGACTCTTTTTTTCTCTCTGTGACAAAGTGGCTGAGTGGGAACAGGTGCAGAAGTGATGCAGTGCATTAATGAATCAGACAGAGCCTTGTAGTCCAGTTTGGATAGTGAGCTTTATTTTTTTCCAGGTCTGGTGACCAATAAACAATAATCCCCCGACAATACACATTAATGTGTACTGCACGGGGTAGACAATAATGGGCTAAACAATAAACAGTATCTGCCCCACAATAATACCGACACGGTCACCAGTCCTGGGTGCATGCAGTAGTGCTCGTGGTGGGTGATACAGTTTATTTTGTGACAGTAGTGCAGTGTTGTTCCGGCTAGTGCTGGCCCTCGGCGACAGCTCCGGAATTGTGTTAGCTGTCTAGTGATTCACAAACAAGACGAATTACACAAAGACAAACAAACAAAACACTGAAACAGTGGTTATAGGGTCTCTCAGTCCTTCTCGGTTCACAAACACAAACCAAAACGAAAGAACAGATTGTGATTTTCCATCCCCTTTTATGCCGTCACACCCCTTGGTAAACGGGTGCAACCGCCTCTCCAATCTGCAGCTGCCACGTCGTTTCCCTTCCGGGTCAATGCGTTCTTGCAACGGAGTCTCGCCTTCATCCAGACTGGCCGACTTCCCGACCCTGGGAAAGAACTGTCAGACCAGCCCCTCCAAAGAACTCTGTTCTCGATGCTTAGCGCCCTCACAGGTCGGGAGGGAGATTTACAACCAAGAATCATTGTATTTCTGTCACACTCCCACATTAAACAACACAACATGGTGTCAAAAATGGTTAGAACCTGTCTTCATTAAAGATAAAGGAAACTAAAGTTTCAGCAGAGCTTCTTGGACAGGAAAAAGTACAGTAAGAAAATGATTTAAAGATAATATAAAGCAGTTAAACGTTTAAGCTAATGTGCTAAACAGAAAATCCTAAATTGCACACTGCTAAAGAGATGGTGCCCCACGTTGCTAGGCAATGAAAGTAGACTGTGCATCTTAAGTACATCAAGTAAACACACTGATTTACTGCATGGGGGACAAAGCAGATGAGATAGTATGGGTTTGGATTGACTGAAGCTCAACGTACAGAGTAAAACACAATTATAGACAAATTCAAAGAGTACTTCATAGGGAAAAGGAACATTATATATGAGAGGGTTAAATTTAACTCAGGAAAGCTGGGACAAATGACATGAGACCTTTTTGGCTTGAGAGACACACACACTCTCTGTCCTAGATGGCCTTCTTATGAAAGGGACCAGGCTGGTGATAATTCCTTCTCTTCAATCAACAATTCTCGACAAACTCCACGGGCATGTGAAGTGCAGGCAGAGGGCCAAACAAACAGTGTGGAGGCCTGGCCTCAGCTGCCAGGCACTTTAGTTGACCGGTGTGATATATGCAGAAAAAACTCAGAAGGACTCCAGTTAAACCTCTACGAGTCTCAAAGTTTCCTAATTATTCATGGCAAAAAGTTGCCACAGATATTTTTGAACTGAAGGGACTTAAATACCTCCTTACAGTTGACTACTACTCCAGTCATGTGGAAATTGACAAACTGTAATCTACATCTTCAGCAGCCATTTTGGAACACCTCAAAGCAGTGTTGACACGGCATGGAATTCCAGAGACAGTTGTGTGAGACAATGGACCGCAGTACAGCTGTTCTACCTTCAGCAACTTTGCAAAAGCATATGGATTTCAACACCTTACCAGTAGCCCACAACACGAGGTGGAAAAGGCAGTACAGATGATCAAACAGCTGCTCTTGAAAATGCATGATCCCTATCAAGCATTTTTAGCTTACCTCTCCACTCCGCTAGCAAATGGATATTCTGATGTGAAGAAAGCTGAGAATAACTCTTCCAACAAGGAAAAACTGGAAAAGCTGGACCAGAGTGAACGGTACAGCCGAGAGAAGAGTAAAGAAGCACATGATCATAGAAACCAAGCCCGATCCTTGTCACCACTTACCACTGGAGAAAATGTCTGAATTTCTAATCAAAGAATCTCTGCTAAAGTGATCAGATAACATGCCCCAAGATCGTACGTGATGAGGACCCCACAAGGTGAGATACGATGCAACAGGCGACAAATTGTGCGTCTCACTAATCACAGAGAAGAAGAGGAGAGTGATGTGCCTTACTTACCCGATGAAGAGCCAACAACTGTGGTGCAACCACATACACCTGCCGATCGTCAGCTGCACGTGCCAATCCAACCTACTGTTGAGAGGCAAGGAACTTATACAAAATCTGGACGTTTATCCGTTCTTCCCAAAAGACTGAATCTTTAGTTCAGTATAGTTCAAAATATGGTGAGTGAATTAGGAGGCAGAATAAACCTCTCACTCAGCCTGGAGAGCTCAGGCAGTCTACCCTGGCCTATAGTATTTCTAGTTTTTCTTAGTTGAACTGGTGGAGATAGGATTATTCTAAAATTCTAATGATGTGCATATACATTGACACCAGTCACGCAACCCGCTACTCTCAAAAAATGAAAGTGACGTTTTAAAAATGCCCAATTCCACATATTATAAGCGGACTTGGCGACTGTGATGGCAAGCAAAAATCTACAAATGGAAAGAAAAACATACCGTTCCTCTGCCATATCGAAGTTGTATCATTAACAGTTTAAATTCCAATTAAAAACCAAATACGAAGGATGAAAAAATGCAATATATATTTTTTTTAGGTCGGCTCATCCTCAAAGAACTTATTCTGAAAGGAAATACATAGTTCACAAATCTCATTTGCTAGTTTATTTGATACATGTCAATTCTGCAAACATTCTGAATCATCTGGAGCTATATCTAAGATGAATAACACAGTGCTGCTATAATTGTGAGTAGGTCCCTTCATTAGTTGGAAATGAGAACAACTCAGTCTTGGTTTTATTGAATGCAACATTAATCATAATAATACAACAAAGTACAACATGCGAAGGAAACATGTACAGTGTGAAAGATGCCTACTACACAAAACGAAAGCAGGTACAAGTTCCTTCCTTATGGAAAATTAGACGGACCATGTTTGTCACACAGACTAGTGTGTTTCCACATGGAGGTAATATAGCTTTAAATCCTGCGAACAACCCTCCTACTGTAATTGTAATATCGTTTTAAATGTCGCAAGCGGAGTCTCCAATAGAAATGTAGAATTTGCTGCCACTCAGTAGTTGGGGTGGGTTTAAAGTATTCAGAACAAATCAATGATAGATACGAGTCAGGAAGGAGGGACTTTGCCCAACAGCATGGAAAGGTAGGTTTTTTGTTTTTGTTTTTCTTTTTTGGTTTTTGGGTTTTTTTTTGTGTGAAAGGGGTGAAGTCAATGTGAGTTGAGTAACCATTTCCAGTGTTTTTCCGTTTTTTCCTGGTGTTTATTTACTATACTTAGATTTAATATTTTTTGTATCAGGGGTGTTTTATCAGTTTATATCGGCAAAAACCGAAAATCAGAAGCCCTAAGTATAATGCTTATTGTCAGATCTAATATCTAATGTAAAAATAATTGTAAGTCGCCCTGGATAAGGGTGTCTGCTAAGAAATAAATAAATAAATATAAATAAATAATGCATTTTGATTTTGAATGACTTGCCACTAAGCTGGCTGACATACTGTACTTACTGACTGCACATGCCTAACCTTTCACGATAAGAAAGTTGCAAATTAAAATAAAATATTAACAGCATCAGCCAGGAGTCCTTAAGCATGTTGCAAGAACCATAGGAGGAGATAAGCAAGAACTATATCAGTGATGCAAATTAAAATGAGCATTCCTTTTTATGCCCATAGGGCAAATACACTCAAGGCTAGACTATTCTTGTAGGCTAATGAATAATAGAATCTGACTGAGCTTTAAGTAAAATTGTGGATTGATTTTACAAAAATAGATAATAATTTAATGGTCAAGATTCTCAAAGCTCTTTATACCAAATTGTCGGTTGCTTTATAACTGTATTTGATGTTTTACTCCGATGAAAATGTGGATAAATAGCTTTGAGCATTTGACCAAATGTCTCTCAAGTTGCTCATTTTTCAGTTTCATAACATTAGCAGGGAACATTTATCAAAAGATTTGTAGCCTACTATATTGTCAACTTGGTTTGTGCTATGTACTTCCAGAGGAATAATCAGTAACAGCTTGAGAACAAGTACTGTACCTAGCTGTTTCTGAGCCTTTAGCGTTTCCACCGGCAACAGGAATTGTAACAGATATAGCTCACAGGCCCCTTATAATGACTTGAGCTCATTCTTATTATAAATAATTAATTGTTTTTGCAAAGTTTTATGATTCATCCAACAAAACTAATCTGTTTGACAAAATACCTATTCAAATTGTTCATTCATCCTGAACCTGATTAATCAAGTATGTTTTACAAGTTAACTGTTGGATTAAACTGAACCGACTAAAAGCTATTACAGTATGCATATTTCATTGTCAAATCATCTCTTCCCTTCATTTCCTACCCTTACAATGAACTGTTGCTGCAAAGACTGCCCTGTGTTTTTCCTAAATGTTTATGAATAAAATAAAACCTTTTTCTCCTCCATTAGTTCTATTTAACAGATTATGACAGTTACTTATATAATTCTACAAAATCTTATTAAAGTTTGCCCAGCATGGTTCGCTTTGAAATAGCTCCATTTAATGGAGAGACCAGTGATTTCCAAGGAAAGTTCTTCATGGTAGATAATGCATACTGGGCTGAAGTAATTAGCTAGATGTATTCTTTCCACTTGTCTGCAAGGAGGAAAGGCAGTCTCATCTGCTTTTAAAGCACTGCTGCTGCTTTCAACAAATTAGGCTGATTTAAACTATATTCCTCCATATTGCTTATTCTTGTTTTATAAGTGCAAATTTGAGTTGTTTCATGCCCTTTTAATGTTATCTATCTGAGCTTAATATTTAAGAGTTGAAATCCTTCAATGTGTATTTCATTATTTTTAAATGTCATGCATTATCATCTTTGTCACTGTTTTTGTCGCTCTATCGCCTGCGTGGCTTTAGCTGGATTACTATACACCCCATATGAAATCAACGTGTATCTTTTTTTTAGTCTTTCAATATGTTAGTCACTGATCTAACTTTACATTATAAAATATGGCTGTAGTCTTTCTCATCTAATTTTCTTGAGAAACAACCAGGCAACTAATAATATATTGGGAAAATGTAGATAAAATAAAGGATGTTTATGTTGAAAATGCAGTACTAGATCTCAAGTTCAGGTCTTATGCCAGCTTCTATAGAAGAAGACATTGTGTAGGGCTGTAGGCTAATGATTAAGAAGTTTCAGCCATTTTACCTCTCTTTCAATAAGCCTTTTTTTCTATGCAATTGTTCCAATGCAAAATTACGACTGCAGAAAATAAATGTTATGCAAAATACATTGCTATAATTCTGTTTTAAAACTTTTTGTTGGGTGGTATAATCTGTACTGAAAAGACAAACACCTCTGTATTCATTTAAATGCTACTGTATTTTCTTAAACATGATTATTATGTTATTTATTCACCACGACATAAACATTACGCTAAGCTGCATGGACTTCTGTAAAGCCAGTTGCATTTGCCTTACATTGGAAAAAGTTGCCCAGGCTGCTAAGTGTCTCTAACATTTAAATGGAACATCCGCCCCTTAAGCAACACACAAATCAAAGTCCAAATTGGGCATTGAAGCAGATTTGGAACCTTAACTTAAATTTCCATATTTGCAGCCAATATGAAAAGTGTTATTTCTCAGGAAATACTGCTGTGAATGAGCATGGAGAAATAGCATACATTTGTCCAATTAGTTTTTGAGCTTTGATGTCTTACGCTTTAAATACAAGCACTAAGCAACTCCTGTTAACATGAGATAATGGCACACTCTGCAGTGCATTATGGATCATAACCCCTATCATTGGCAAGCTTCTTGGATGGAAAAAACATCATTGTACTATTTCTGTACTGCGCATAATTGTGGACGTGCCACAGAGCCTAAAGTAGCTATTGCTGAGAGAAAGTTGAGCCCTTATTTTTCTGATCTGAAGAAAGGGACCTATTCCATTGTCCTTAATCTGGTTTAGGGGTTAAATCACCCACCAACAAAGGAAATCCAAATAAAGAAAGAAAGATTGTCATGCACACTTGGTCATGGTACAATCACCAAATTAAAACAAAATGTGTTCCCTAGTTCAGTTCCATCCTTTTTATTACCTACACATACCTGTATATAATGCTTCTTATTACCAACACACTATATATATATATATATATATATATATATATATATATATATATATATATATATATATATAAAAGAAAGAGTGGCGTCGCCTTTAAGAAATGGCGGCGCCATTAGAAAAACTACATCACCCAGGAACCCGAGCACTAATGGATAGGGCGGGGTTTCTGGGTATATAAGGAAGTAGGGCAGAACAGTAGGGGGATGTGTGATTGTTGGGAACACCGCCAGATTGTCTTGCTGAAAAGAGCCTGAAAAGTCAAGTGTGTATCGTAAATTATTGTAAGGTAAAGTGAACGCTTACATTTGAATAAGAGTTCTTTATTGAGTTTATACCGAGTGCGTTTTTCCTCTTGGTGAGGTAGTCTCTTATTTTTGTAAAGTTTAATTTATTTTCTGAAATGTTTGTAGATAAAACGTGTATTCTCGGTAGTTAGTTTAAACACGGTCCCGCAGTTTCCGTGATGGTTGGTTGTGCGCTGTCACAACTACCGTTTGTTTAAGTGTTGTGTTTGACACGGGACCCGGAGGTAAATTGGTCATTCACGCGCTGCAGGGACAGCGAGCTGTAACAGAAGGAACTGAAGCAACAGACTGTATTTCCAGGACATTGTTTATTGTGGGACAGACGAATAATATTACATACAGGTTGTGTGGAAAGTGTGGATACCGTGCTTCAACTCTGGGACACTATTTGCTTCCGTGGACGACTGGGAAGTTGGCTGCAGGGGTCCCTTCCCCACAGCCCGGATACAATTTATCACCGTTGTATACTTCTCTTGGCGTTCGGGGTCACGTGAGTTGTGTTCCTGGAGCCCTTCTTTGGAGGGTGCCCGTTCCATACTTGCCTATGCTTACCTGTGTTACAGAAATACTCCAGCAGAGGGTGTTTGTCCTGTGCATACCTGTGTTACAGAAGTACTCCAGCAGAGGGAGTTTGTCCTATGCTTACCTGTGTTACAGAAGTACTCCAGCAGAGGGAGTTTGTCCTATGCTTACCTGTGTTACAGAAGTACTCCAGCAGAGGGAGTTTGTCCTATGCTTACCTGTGTTACAGAAATACTCCAGAAGAGGGAGCCTGTTTTGTACTTACCTGTGCGTCAGGACCACTCCAGCAGAGGGAGCCCGTCCTGTGGTTGTCTGAGTTGCAGAGTCACTCCAGCAGAGGGAGCCTGTGTTGCAGAGATACTCCAGCAGGGGGAGAGTGATCTGTGATTACTTGGAATACCAGGCTACTCCAGCAGAGGGGGCCTGCTCTGAGCTTACCAGCGTTACAGGACTACTCCAGCAGAGGGAGCTTGCCCTGTACTTACCTGTGGACTGACCCACTCGGGTTGAAGGAACCTCTCTGATACTTACCGGTCTCCTCGTCCAAAGTTACCAGTGAAGTTCATCCCGGTAGACTCGGTCCCATTTGGGTGGGTCTTGCACAGGCCACGGCCTGTAGGACACAATAGTCTGAAAATAGCTTAGAGAGGGTCGAAGAAGTGAGTCAGTCAGTGGCCCGCACAGGGCATTCTTGTATAACAGAAACTGTTTGTTTGTGTAAATATATTGTAAATAAAAGATACTTGCCTGAAAGTTCCACGAGTCTGTGCCAGTTGGTGGGAGCATATACTTCCTGTGTGATATACAGAAACTAATTACAGTTTCATGATAATACTCTAATTACCCCATAACATTTTATGTGTGCTGGATAGATTGGAAAATGAGCTGACACTCCAAGCAGCTTTGAAGTTCATTGAGTTTTTTAAGTTCTCCCTAATGTCTGCTGCTGTGGAGAGGGTACTCCACACATAGCACATCATTTTTACATTGCAGTGCCCAAATCGGTGCTCTCCGCAAGGCCTCTCTTCAGCAGCTTGCAATCTTCAAATGTTGGCAGCAGCAAGCCACACACTGGTCCACTCTCAATTTGTTGTACCTAATCTTTTCAAAACTAGAATTGACAAGAAAATGGCTGTGCACAGCACATTTTGTTATGTAGGAACCACCTGGTTTGTAGATATACAATACATTGTTATTTAAAATTTGTTTTACTCCAAATAGTCATTTAAGTGAATCAAAAAAAATTATAGTCTCCACTGAACCTATTTGTTATCATCAAGGTAGTATTTCTGCTCAGTAAGGCTTTCGTTTTCACTTACAATACAGCTGGCTATTAAAGTAATTCATACCTGACAATGGCTACATTTACAATGAAAATAGAGGTAGCATGCTATTACTAGTGCTATTATTCCAGAAACAAATCCCTGTTCTTTTTCATTTTGACAAGGTTTTACAACAAATTTCCAAGTGCTGCGCCAGTGCCAGTGGGTGTTATTATGTGGTAATTAAGGAGGGGCTATGCTATTGTTTCATATAGTTTTAATATCTGAAACAAAAACACATTGGAAATATGAAAAAAAAAACGCTAAGTTATCAAAAGTGCACAGCCATTTAAAGTGGAGATATCAAGCCAAGTATCAAGAAACCATTGGGGCAACATTGCCCAGCAAAAAGCAATTGTTTCTACTAACTTGGCTTGTGTTTTTGATGCAAGTTCGATCTACTTTTACTTTGATACAAGTTTGATCTGCTTTATTGGGGACCACAAATAGTTACTCTCATCAACCAGTATCTTGAGGAAATTGTACTTCCTTGCACCAATAGGGACCACGATGAGTGTTACCCTGACAGGAAACCAAACAATTTCAGAGATCAAGTTCAGAATCTCTGAAAAAAAATCTGCAAACAAATCTCCAAAATAGAAAAATCTACAAAAACACATTGGGAGAAAAAGGAGGAGGAGAAGGACATTTTTACCTTACTTTGGCAACTTATTTCTCTTACTGTATGACAGGTATTGGCCTTTTTTTCTACATTTCACCTAAGTGTTGTAAACTACAAATTAAAAGTGAAATGGTGCTTTTGGCCGATTTACTTTTGCTGCGCCAATACCCTGAAAATACGTCAACTATCCTTGCTGTATAGAGAGTCTCTGGCAGTTCTTGCTGATAACTGAGGAACTACCGTTCCTCTCAATTATTTTAATAATTAAATGTGGATTGCAATAAAAAGGGTGTTTCCGACTTTGTAAGATTTTAGAATGATATTACAGACGTGTCTATTGGCACTCGAAAGCAGTTCATTATTTTTACTGATTCAACACATAAAAGATTACTTCTCAAACTGAAGGCAATAGGCTTCAAGGAAATGCAGGCACATGGATTAGGGAGTGGTTAGCATGTAGAAAACAGAAAGTACTGATTAGAAGAGAAACCTCAAAATGGATAGGTAACTAGAGTACAACAGGGATCAGTATTAGGTCCTCTGCTGTTCCTAATCTACATTAATGACTTAGATTCTGGTATAGTAAGTTGGTGTATAGAGATGGCTTCACGGGATATAAATGGGTGTGTGCAGCACGAGTTATTTAAAATGTATAATTATATTTAGGCACGAGGATTGCACATCACTTCACGTGCATTTAAAGTAATTAATATGCGAGCACGAGGTTGCACATAATTAATTCACGTGCTGGGATTCAAGTGAATAATTAATTAGTAATTGAATCCCGGCACAACAGTATATATAGATGCACATTCAGGGTTTTGTGTTCGGTGAGTGGAGAACGGGGGTGAGAGAGAACGGGGGGGGAAGGAAGGGGAAAAATACAATAAAACAATTGCTACTGCGTGCTGGTAGGACCAGCATGATACTTGTTTATTTTACTCACCGTGTTTGTCTGTCTGTCTGTCCATTGTTAAGTGCTAGTCAGTTTTGTTTGTCTGTTTTATTTGGCCTCAAGTGCCGTGTCCTGTGTTTTGTTCAACCATTTAATTATTTGTTTATTAAAATACTGAGCGCTGCCATTTGCGTTTTCAGTTTCAACCCCAGTACTGTCTGTCTCTCTGTATTCCTTTCTGGTCTGACATCATCCACTACAGCCTGCTTGTCACACTCATCTAGAATATTGTGTTCAGTTCTGGTCACCTCGCTATAAAAAGCATATTGCTGCTCTAGAAAGAGTGCAAAGAAGAGTGACCAGAATTAATCCTGGTTTAAAAGGCATATCATATGCAGACAGGCTAAAAGAATTTAATCTATTCAGTCTTGAACAAAGAAGACTATGCCCAAGGACCAGGGGTCACAAATGGAGATTAGATAAAGGGGCATTCAGAACAGAAAATAGGAGGCACTTTTTTTATACAGAGAATTGTGGGACTCTGGAACCAACCCCAGTAATGTTGTTGAAGCTGACACCCTGGGGTCCTTCAAGAAGCTGCTTGATGAGATTCTGGGATCAATAACTTACTAACAACCAAACGAGCAAGATGGGCCGAATAGCCTCCTCTCGTTTGTAACCTTTCTTATGTTCTTATCATTGTTAATCCCTTATACTGACAAGGCAAGACAAGTTTGATGAGGATAGAAAAAGATACTCAATGTGAAATATGTTTCAGTGAAGTATACAGATGTTTGTACATTACCACAACATTAAAAATGGCAACGAGAAGATAGTAAAGGTTTTTGAGAGTATTGTTTCTACTACAATTTATAATTGAAAACAATAAATTCACTCCTTAAAACAAAAAGTAAAAAATAAATAAATAAACATTAATCACAATTTATAGAACAGGACCAGGGGTCTAACTCAGTAAAAGGGGAATATAATAACTATATTGCCACCATTATTGATTAAATAATAACTACCAGTAATCAGAATGTAAGTTTACCTTTTTTAATAAAAAGTTGTATTCTTACATTTAACTTGTTAAAGTCATTAAATTTAAAATGTAAGATGGGTTGCAAAAGAAGATTTGTATAATCTTCAACAGTACAGCTTTACAGTACACCTATGAAGTGTAACAAACACATTTATTCCCTGTAGTCACTCTGCAAGCAAAACAAAATGTGCCTAAATTGGCCACTTATGTTCCTATTTCACTGTTCTTGTAACAACAATCTGTTTTTGTTCTGCCTTTCAGGCTCTACATGTAAGACAATACAATATGACATCCCCTGTCTATCCTGCAGAGCTCTCTGAACGGGTTACTTACTGTGCTAGCTGCATGCAGATGGGGTTTGCCAACTACTGTAAAGCCATAAATATTTGTGAGCCTTTTATTATACGTTTCTTGCGTATGTATGAAAAAAACGCAAACATTTTTGGCATGTATATCAAATTCCACCAACAATACATATTTTGTATACTGCAACAGGTCACCAACATTTCTGGAGCGAAATAGGTTTCATGGGCATGATTCGCCAAATATTTTGGTTGCAAATATTTATGGCTTTACAGTATATGTAATGGATGTGTAAAAAAAAAAGAAAACAAAAAACAGTAATACATGATATTACAATCAAAAAACTTGTTTCCCAAAATAAACATTACAGTTCCCTAACAACTAGCAATCATTATTTAAACAACATTTAATTATGTACAAAACAGCTTCGACGGTGCCAGTTCGCGTCCGGGCTGTGTAAAGAGGCCGAACTTTGGTGGGGACTCCAAAGGGGGCGTCACATTGACTCTGACGCACCCAGAGGGTGGGGGATGGGAAACAGGCAGGGACTCCTTCTTCTCATCGTGCAACAAGGAACCATACTGTCCAGACACCGAACACATTCAGAGTGGATAAAAAGCAGGGCTGATCTCTGTTCTCTGGGATCTGTAGCCCGCCCACCTCTGCTCTGGATTTCTCAGAGTAAAAGCGATTCTGGCTTTAGGCTTGTGAGATTGGAGGACGCTCACATGCCGTCAGAACGTCTGTGCTGTGTGGGGACTCGCTGCAATGAGGAGAAAAAACATAACTGGACATTCCAAATTGGGGGAAAAATAAAAATAATAATTGGTCACTCTAAATTTATTAAAAATAAAAAAAAATTATGTACAAACCTCCACCTGGTGTTGAAAAAGAAGTAAAGAACAATTGCTCTGAATGGAATTCAATAGAATTTATAAGATGCTGTGGCAGTGTAGAGTCAGCTGTTACCGGCAGGAAAGAGACCCAGAGACAGGAAGCTGCAGTTTAAGCGCTGGTGTGCACGTTTATTAACAAAACAAACACAAAAACAGGAACTAAATAAACACGGGGGCCAAAATAAAATGTTTAAACAAAAGAATACATCACTTCTAGGCTGGGCATTAGCCTTCACTACAGATACACAGCAATACAAAAATTACAGCAAACACTGGCAAAAGGTATAGAATGTACTATAAAATTACAACATGAGTGGGATACAAGAGAAGGAGACGATGGAGAGAAAACTTACAAGAAACCCAAGTCAAAACTATGATAAAAAAAGAAAGACAAAATATGTACTTATTAATTACAGGTATAATAAAAAAAAAACCCTCTTGATTAATGTAGTGGGCAAAGCTGTTTGTTTGAGTGACTTGCATCAATCACAATAACATAAATTTGTACTTGTTCATTGGTTCCTATTAGGAAAATATTACTACTACAAAATATTATTATTATTATTATTATTATTATTATTATTATTATTATTATTATTATTATTATTATGCTAATAAAGGGGATGTCTGCTGCTTCCAACACAAATTCTGTTTAAAAGACTGCATTTCAATTTTTTGAATTTATCAAAATGTAACCCTATATGTTACCTGAAAAAAAACAGACAAATTACTGCAATTTTAATGCTTACAGTTGGTTAAATAAGTTCTACTACACGAGAAGAATATTGCATTCAAAATACTTATTGGGTTTCTCCATAAGTGTGTTCAGTTTTTTGGGAACATATTAATTTGCAGTGTTACGCATTGCAGCAACAGAACAACTATGCAGACAGACAGGCATGCAGCCTGAAGGAAGACCAGCACGGTTTTGGATTTACTGGTACTGTAGATCACTGGGACTTTGTAATTTTTGTTCAAAGAGATGGAACGTGTAATGCTGTCTTACTCTCTACAAGATGAGAGAGATAAAGCTTGCTTCTCTGTTGTTGCGGATGAGATGAGAATAAATGCATGGTCCCTTTCAGGACAAGCTCTGTTCATTTCTTTCTGGTAGCTGAGTTGAGAGGGTTTGTTCTGTCTGTTCCTCAATGGAGCCAGGATCTTTTGGCACAGCAGGCAGCGTTTTGGTCTCTGAACTACCTGCAACACTGAGGACACCAACTATCTAGCTTAGCAACAAAATAAAAAAAATCTATTTGATCCTAGCAATGAAAGAGTCCTTGTGGTACTGCTTAGAGTGATGTGCTGCTCATACATTTAGCAGTTTTTTTAAACTTGTCATATAATTGAATACTAATCAGTGAAGTGCAATCTTTAAAAGTGACACATACACATATACCTGCAGCAAGGACTTAGTGCACCGGCAGACCTGCTGTGCCCATGCCATGCCGTCCTTGCCAGTCTGCCCACAGTGTTTTTGGGAGGCTTGCTTGTAAACTTTTTATCTTTCAGTTTAAAACCACCATCTAGCTTAGAAGATTTTTTTTATTGATAAAGTATTGATCTTTTTGGATACATATTTTATTAAATTGTGTAGGCTCAAAGTCAGTAGAAGGCATAAAATCCAAGATGGCCACTGGGCAGAAAAAGTACCTGAATTTGATGCCTTACAACACATTTTTATGATTAAAACACATTTTTTGGGCATTTTGAATTCAGATATGTTTAAGTTAGTTAAAAACTAACTAATAATCTATTTTTTATTTTGTTTGTTGAAATCTGAAAAATTTCATTCAAACACCCTATTAATGCACAGAGAATTATTTGCAGCATGTTTTACCCACTCAAGTCAAAATATGTATTCCTGGCAAACATTTTCATATTAATTACAATTTGAATGTCCAGTGATTTATCAAAAAATGGCTCAGAGTCCTAACCTTGGCCTACCTTGAGAAGTGGCTATAGTCTGCTTTAGGTCCTTTCAAGCGCTACCGTAAACACAGCCTTTCCTGAGTTGGCAAGAGGCAGGTTGTAAGCAACACCCCAGTGACAACACCACTGAAACAGGACAGTTAAACGCTCTCACATGCAACAGTGGTCAAGTGAAGCAGGGTTTTCCTGCTGCATCAAATATATCCATATTTATTGAAAGGACATTATAGCAGGGCAGCAGGAGGGGGCCATGCACATTATTAAAAAGGGGCAGGGCAAAGCCATGCTTGTATATATGTTTTTGGTTGTTGTTATTGTTGTTATTATTATTATGATTTATGTGTTAATATGCCGGCATATCCATGTTATTGTTTGTTTATGTATTTATTAAATATATATGAGCCTTAGATTTTGTTTTGCAGCATGGAAGGGAAGCCCCATCCACAATTAAAAATCTCATGTAGAAGGTGGCCATCTCCCGAATTAATTAAGTGATTAATTTGTTGCTAATCGGGAGATGGTCATCTGCATAAAAGCATGCAGCTCTCTGCACTCTGGGTGGGTGTTCAGAGGAGAGAGCAGCGAATGAGTAGGTTTAAACAGAAGCTACAGGATCAGTGAAAGCAATTGCCCAACCTGACCACTGGGCCAACCCTGTCACAGACATATTTTATCATTTGTATGTGTACTCGGATAAAGGATTTAAAGCAAATAAACACATTTGTACTACAGGGCAACTCACACCCAGGTGTAAGAAGATCTGCTGTGTAACTTTTAACAATTAAATACACTTACTGTTTATATTTTGATGATCCATGAGGATTCCATAAAGGTCTATGAACAAGAGGGTAAGGAAATATGTAAAAAATATTAAACAACATTTTAAACACATTAGGAACATTCCTAATAGAACCAATACCGGTAACTTTTATACAGATAAAATACATACTCATGCACAATGCAAAAGTAAAAGCAGTGTCAGATGCAAATCACAAAGAACACAATGGTGTCATATATGTTTTGTTAGTAATAACAACCTAAAATAGACAAAACTATTGTAATGTAGATATTATATAATGCAGTGTGTGCAGAGAGGTTGTAAAGAAGATTTGATGTCTCAGGTTACTACCAAAATAGCATGGCAAAAAGATGAGACTTATTTTTATTTTTGCATGTAAACCTCTTTACAGAACTGCTTCAACTCGGTGACATTTGAGGGCTTCCTTGCATGGACAGTGCGCATCACATCCTGCCACAACATTTCAATGGGGTTTAGGTCCGGACTTTGACTAGGCCATTCTGAAACATGGAATTTCTTCTTCTGCAGTCATTCCTTTGTAGATCTGCTTGTATGTTTAGGATCATTGTCTTGCTGCTTGACCCACTTTTGGTTCAGCTTCAGCTCACGGACGGATGGCCTGACATTCTCCTCTAGAATCTTCTGATACAATGCAGAATTCATGGTTGTGTCAATGATGGCAAGCGGTCCAGGTCCTGATGCAGCAAAGTAGCCACAAAACATCACACTCCCACCACCATGCTTGACGGTTGGGATGAGGTTCTTCTGTTCGAACGCAGTGTTTGGTTTTTGCCAAACATAACGTTTCTCATTGAGGCCAAAAAGTTCTACCTTTGACTTGTCTGTCCAAAGAACATTGTTCCAGTCTTTTTCTGATAGTCTTTTCATGAACACTCACATTAGCCAAGGCGAGAGTGGCCTGCAGATCCTTGGATGTTACTCTGGGGTTCTTTGTGACTTCCTTGATGATTTTCCAGTTTGTTCTTGGTAGTACGACCGTTCCTGGGTAGAGTGACTGTGGTCTTGAACTTTCTCCATTTGTAAACTATCTGTCTGACAGTGGATTGGTGGAGCCCCAAATCCTTAGAAATGGTTTTGTAACCCTTTCTAGACTGATGAGCATCAACAACTGTTTTTCTGAGATCCTCAGAGATTTCTTTTGAGCGTGGCATGACGTGTTTCCACACAACTGTATCATGAAGATCAAACTCAGTTTCTGATCTTTATATAGGGTGGGGCCTCCCAAACTAACCCCCAAAGATCTACCTAATTATTACAACTGATTCTAATTATTATTATCCTTAATTGAGCTGATAAAACCAGGGGTTCACTTACTTTTTCACATACCCTGAATCTTAATTACTCATTGTTTGTCTAATTCATACATCATTTTGTTTCAAAAGACATGGAATTGGTTAATATAAACCCTATTGGATATTTAAGAAAAGAAAAGTTTTGATTCGAGAAGGCTATCATGGTAAAACTGGAATTTCCATAATTATCATTGGGGTTCACAAACTTGTGACAGAGTGGTTTGTGGGATGTATGGTAAAGTTTGTAACAATGCATATGTAAGTAACGGAATGAAAACAACCCTGTTTCCACAATAAATAACTGTCTGTATGCTGGGTACTGTGTGTATTGGGGTAAAATGGCTGCTGACTAAAATGCTACGTTTCCCAGAAGGCCATAGTCAAAATGGCCGAAGTTAATTGTGTAACAGGACACAGCTGTGTCTTGTTAGGGCGGGGTCCTGGCTGTATAAAGCTAGCCTCGAATCCAGTTCAGGGGAGAGACTACCAGGGAGAAGGTTGTAGAGCGAGATATGGTGTTTCTGAAAGATTTCTTTTAAATACTCAAGAAGAACTGTTACTGTGTGGAATAGTTGTGCTGTTGGTAAAATTACCAATTGTTTTCTGTACAGGGAAACAGCTTAGCTGTCCTGTCCTAGATAGGGACTGGTGGTTAGTTAGCACTCCTTGTTGGAGTAGGTTTTTGTTTGTTTATTTTTGTTTTGCCACTGTATATAATAAACGCATGCTATGGTGTTTCACTGCAACTCCTGTGTTTTGCGTATTTCCTATCGTGGTTTGCCTTGGCCACCGGTCACTCTAGAGCAGGGGTGGGCAATTCCGGTCCTGGAGGGCCGGTGTCCCTCCTGGCTTTTGTTCCAACTGTGCTCTAAATTACTTAATTAGTCTAATAATTGGTCCAATTAAGTAATTTAGGGCAAAGTTGGAACAAAACTCAGGAGGGACACCGGCCCTCCAGGACCGGAATTGCCCACCCCTGCTCTAGAGTGCAGTGTTGATGTGTGTGTGTTATAAAGTTAAAAAAAAGAAGTGATATCTGAAACAAAAACACATTCGAAATGTGAAAAAACCCCAAGTTATCAAAAGTCCCCAGCCATATCAAAGACACAAGCCAAGTTTAAAGAAACAATTGGGACAATCTTGGCCCACACCAAGCAAATAAGCAAAAGCGGTGGGGGCTAAGGTTGCCCCAATTGTTTCTACTAACTTGGCTTGTGTTTCTCAGGCACAATAAACACGGATTAAACACATGAAAAACACAAGCCAAGTTAGTTAAAATGTATTTGCAGGGGGTAAAATGCAACATTACCTTGAAGTCATGAGTAATCTCAATAAATACTTACAATCTTTAATGGTAATGAGCCTTCCATTTTAACAACAGTGTACAACCACGTGTGTTTTCTACAAGGTTCCTTACACATTTTTTTCGAAGTATCACACTGACTCTGCAAAAAATTAATTATGTTACTTATATTTGTACATTACATTCTTAAACTCAGTGAACATGTTAAAACTTCAGTATGAAACCATACAGATAAATAAAATAAGGAAATGCATTAATAAGTTATAAAACAGTTAATTTACATTTAATATTTTAGGCATCTTTTTTTAGCGGGTTGCCTCTGACAATGGTTCCAGTTGGATTTGTAGCTGGACTGGGGTGTTTACACTTCAACCTGTGTAGCTTCAAATTTTTCTTATTCTTACTGTGATTGGCTGCAAAGACAACAGGGCTAACTAGAGATTGGATAATGTTTGTTAGGTTGTTTTTTATTCTTCTGTACAGTTTCCTAGTAACATTGTATTCTGGGAGATGTAGTTGTTAGTGGGAGTTTTATGGGAGGCGGGCGGCAGACAAGCAGATTTTTTAATGAGTAAAAATGACAGGTACACATCTTTTCTGGACCGCTGACTGTATATTTTGCCTGATGAAGTCGATAAATCCCTGGTGCCTTTCTTTTGCAGATCAACATTATATCTGCTTCTGTGACCTTTGGGACTGCAGGAAGATGATGGGCAAGACTTTCAGGAGCTACAGAACAGTCAGCTATCCAGGACTATGGCTAGACTAATAAACCCTCTGAAAGATCATTTATTTTCAGCCTGGGAGAGATTCAGAGGACTCTGAGGTCCAATGTGTTGGCACCAGAAGTAGAAGAGACTGAGGTTTTGGTTTCATACGTTGACCGGCGCACTTTATGTTCACACAAAATAAAGTAAAATAAAAAAAAAAAAGTATTATGTGGACTGTGGCAGGGCTGAGGCCCTGCACGTGGAAAAAGTGTGCTTGGATTTCGTTTAGATTATATTATTACATCTGAGAAATCAACCAATCAGCCCTACAGATTCCTATACATCATATCCTGTGTACAGATGTCATCCCGTGCATAGAACATACTACACAATTCTAAAGTTAAAAGACAAAATGTTTTTGTATGTTTTATAGTAGTTCCTGAGTATTGTCTTTGTTTGGTAATTTCACGTTACTGGGGTGCAAATCATCATTTTGAAAAATGGTGCTAAACTGTTTGGAAAGTTTAGCTCCAGAGAGCGTGCAGGTGTTTTAAATTATCAAGCTGTAATCAAGTCGTCCCGTCCCCCTCACAAGTTCCCACACGACACAAACCTTCTATCCTGTGTATGTGGAAAAGTGTGGGTGGGTCATGTGAGTAATCCAGACCCAATGAGAAACTAACATCATCTATGGATACTAAGGAATAAATTTAAAAAAATGTAACATACCTGCTGGCACCAGAATTAAATGTTGCTGGTGCTACATGGGGTACCCTGGTGCCAGAATCTAGTGCTATAGCACCAAATGTCCACCCCTGCATTATTTCACCATGTTTCACCCAGAGCAATTATATATGGTATGATTATAATAACAAATCATGAATTACCATCACACCTTTGGTGAATAGTCTCATCCCCTGGAATAAACCAGCTCCACCCATTAGCTTTAATGTTGTAAACCCTAACCCTTTAAAATCAGCAACAACTACACCTTTAAGTTGCTACTTATTTACTGGTAACATATATCCCTATGGCAACGGAATACACAAGAAAGACAAATGAAAAGAGCTAGCTCTGAACTTATAATGATATAATTATCAACCAGGTAAAAAAGAAACATTTACTAATGTGTGCAGCTATATTTTACACAGTCAAAAATTATTTAAAAAGTGTAGGTTTAACTCCCTTAAATTGACTTGACAAGGGGATGCATGCTCATCAGGGAGGATTTACTGCAGTCAAACTGATCTAGATGATTAAACATTGCTGCACAGATAACGGAACAAAAAAATAAATAAATGAAAAATAATCCTGTATAATTTCCTAAACCTTCTGATCATGCTTCTGGGTTGTATCAAACAGCAGACTTTTCTCACAAATAGATTAGTCCCTGTTTTGAAGCAAGAACACATTTTCTGTGAGGAACAAAACAATAAAACTAGCAAGAATCAACATAGCTGTGGACAGGGCAACTCATTTTTGTCTTCGTCCTTTTCCTATTATACCTATTGTTCTGGAGAGCCACAGTCCAGCAAGTTTTATAAGTAACCTTTAATCATCAATTTCTAAAGACTTGGAACAATTTCATTTTGCCTAGTTAAGCAGTATTTTCATTTCAATTTAAGTAGTACTTTGTTCAATTAAGTAATTTAGAGACAAATTAACTTACTAAATTGATCAACAACTTACATTCTTCAGAAATTGCTGATTAAGGTTTCCCTATAAAACCTGCTGGATTGTGGCTCTCCAGGACCAGAGTTGGCCACCCCTGCGAGAGAGGATACACCGTACTTGCTGCACTTTTAGTAAATATTTAACTATAATGTGAACTGATCAAACTTTTTAATATGTCTTCATATGTTTTCCACTTTATTTTAGTATGAATAAATGTCCCCGATGCTTCAAACCCACAGGCACATTCTTCTCATTATTGGAAAACTTACCATCCACCAACTGAACTGCTGTCAAAACACATTTCCATGGATGTCTTTTCTGTCATCCCATCATTTCTTATCTGATGATTTATTATGCTGTTACAAAAAGCAAATCTCAGAAATGTGTGGATGGAATACTAAACCTGGGGAAAGCTGCAAAACTATTATTGATACATGGCAGAAGCACTTTTTAATAAAATTAGGGCTGTCAATTAATCGCAGCAAAATTTGTGGGAGATACATTTTTTTAACGCACGTTAATCACACTCCTGTCTTGTCCCTCTTAGCACACCATAATTCATTTCCCGTAGCACCATTTTAGTGCATGCCAGGATTGAATGAGTGTAATCATCATTTGAATATAAAACTGGTCACAGAACCACATTATGTAGCAAAAGTTCTTGCGGTTTCTGCTACAGGCAACAACAATACAACAACAAATTAAACCCCTCATTTTCGACAGAGTACTCTTTTAGAAATTCAGGATCGCTGCAAACTCATGAATCAAGCCAAGTACGATACTATAACCAGTGCTGTTGGATAGCTACCGACTGCAGACCCGTTAACATTAGCTTTGTTTAATTTTAATAACCAGATTTATTTTTAAATTATATTATTTACAATTATGAAGGATATAACCATTACTCAGTTTTGTTTTATTATTAGGCAATTTCAAGTTATTAATAAAAGATCATTTAAAATTATTATTATTATTTAAACGGCAATGAAAAACATCAGTTTATGAGTAAAGGAAACTCATAATTGTAAATGCAGTAAGATGAGTGTGGCAGGGCAAAATTAATTTAAATAACAAAATAGAAAATGTATGGCATCAAATTGCGCAGTCACTACAATATATTAAAGTATGACAATGTGTACTTTACATATATCCTTCTTGTTAAAATGTTGTATAATAATCATTGTTGTTTAACATTAGATACATACAGTAGTTATTAGTTTTGGCAAATTCAATATACAGTTCTTCATATCTGTATCTTACCCTGATTACTGGTGTCCACAATTGTAGTGATCCAGTATCCCCTGTTTTCAGCAGCTAAATGAGTAGAGCTGTTTAGTCGTTTTGCTCACCATAGAAAGCATTAGTTCTCACAGAAGTGTGAGTAGTGAGGCCGGTCTGACCAAAGTGCAATCTGGCTGCAATAATTATTGGCCACTATACACAGACCACCTGCTTAGGCATGAGAATATAGTTCAATGGCCCTAAAAACAGACAGATAACATCCATTAAAAACTTGTCAGAACATTGGAAACTGAAACAAGAACTGACATTAGTTACTACTGAAGTAATTCATTTGTTCATTCATTTTGCAAAATAGAAGATTCAAATTGTGATTTCATGAAACAAAAACAGAACACACTTTTTTTTCATTTCACCTTCAGGCCTCCTAGGTGGTCATTAATCATCTGGAAACGACCTATACCTTGATTGTAATTGGTTAAGTATGGACCAGGTGGTATTTGGAATGCTGTCACCAGCTCACTAGAATCCATCTTGGGAGAGCTAGACCCAATTGCAAATACAGTATACACCATAACATTTATCAAAGAAGCCAATGGAGACTCAAGATTCTCACTCCATGACTTATCAAGCACTGTCACAAAGTCGGCCGGAGTGGGCGGCGTCAGACCAGAAGCAGGAACTGGAAAAGGATACCGCAGGTAGAGTGAAATGGCGTTTGCACCGTCTTTATTGTAAATACCACAAAAATAAATAAAAGGTTTAAACAAAAACACTTTGCTCACAGAGCGAAAATAAAAGATTTAAACAAAAACAAATCTCAAACACAAAACAATCCTTAAGGACCGGCTGGGCAGTAGCCTTCACGGAACCTATAGCTTTTTCGTTTCGTTTCGTTTCGTTTCGTTTTAGATTTCTCTCTTCTCGCTCTCCCGTACTCTCCTCTGTACACCCACCACCCCGAGCTGCAGAGCTGCAGGCTTTTTATATTCAGGTGACCATCTCCGATTAGCAACCAAATTAATCACTTAATTAATTGGAGATGGCCACCTTCTGCACGAAGTTTAATTATGTTGTGGATGGGGCTACCCATCCACGCTAAACAAAACAAACAATCGGCCATGCCGTCCTAATACAAAACAATAACATACGGCGCTTAGCGTCATACATTTAAATACTAAATCATAATAAACCAATACAAAATAACACAGGGCGGAGGGGACCCCGCGTTCTAAACTAAAATAAACAAAACAATGTACAGGGCTGCTCGCCCTGTTACATATCCCCTTGTGCAACGCACACATGGCCCTACGGCCACCTCCCCCCTCAGTCTTAAAGTCCCGGAAGAGGGAGAAGCAAGGTGTTTCTGGGGGTGGCCATGGTGGAATGTCCTCCACCCCCCACTTCTTGGTGGCTAACAGCTCCCTCTTCCGGGCTTCAGCCACACCATATCCTGCCGCGAAAGTGCGGCTGGGGAACTGGTCTCCTGACCTCCCCCTCCTCTTCATGGCCGGCAGCTCCCCTTCGTGGGGCTCCGACCACACGATCTCCGGCCGCAAAAGTGCGGCTGGGGGAGCTGGTCTCCTGACCTCCCCTCCTCTTCATGGCCGGCAGCTCCCTCCGTGGGGCTCCGACCACCACGATCTCCGCCGCGAAAGTGCGGCTGGGGAGCTGGTCTCCTGACCTCCCCCTTCTTCATGGCCGGCAGCTCCCTCTTCCGGGCTTCAGCCACACTATCTCCGGCAGTGAAACTGCTGCGGGGAAGCTGGTCTCCTGACCTCCCCTTCTTTGTGGCCGCCAGCTCCCTCCGTGGGGCTCCGGCCACCGTGTTTCCTGCCACGGAAATGCGGCTGGGGAGCTGGTCTCCTGACCTCCCCTTTCTTCATGGCCGCAGCTCCCTTCATGGAGCTCCGCCACAGTGTAGCGACCGAGGCAAAGCAGGACCCTCGGCGACCCCAGGCGAAGCAGGATCCCTGGCGACCCCAGGCGACGGCAGCAGCAGCGGACCCTCGGGAGGCGGCGGCAGCAGCAGCGGACCCTCGGGAGGCGACGGCAGCAGCAGCGGACCCTCGGGAGGCGACGGCAGCAGCAGCGGACCCTCGGGAGGCGACGGCAGCAGCAGCGACCCTCGGGAGGCGAACTCGGGAGGGGAGCCCCTGGCCATAGAGGCGGCAGCGGGAGCTCCACTTCTCCCTCGCACCCTGTACTCTGTGTGGAGCAAAAGGCAGCCCCAGGCGATCGCGGAGCGACAGGCAGCCCCAGGTGATGCGGAGCGACAGGCAGCCCCAGGCGATGCGGAGCGGCTGGCAGCCCCAGGCGATCGCGGAGCGGTTGGCAGCCCCAGGCGATGCGGAGCGGCTGGCAGCCCCAGGCGAGCGCGGAGCGGCTGGCAGCCCCAGGCGATGCGGAGCGGCTGGCAGCCCCAGGCGATGCGGAGCGGCTGGCAGCCCCAGGCGATGCGGAGCGGCTGGCAGCCCCAGGCGATGCGGAGCGGCTGGCAGCCCCAGGCGATGCGGAGCGGCTGGCAGCCCCAGGCGATGCAAGGCAAGCATCCTTGGGCGAAGCGAGGCAGGCATCCTTGGGCGAAGCGAGGCAGGCATCCTTGGGCGAAGCGAGGCAGGCATCCCTGGGCGGCGCAGGCAGGCATCCTTGGGCTGCGAGGCAGGCATCCTTGGGCGAAGCGAGGCAGGAGTCAGGACAAGCTAGGGTGCGGGTTTTGGCCCTCTTCGGCCACTGCGGCCGGGCGGTTCTTCCCATGCTTTCCTCAGCAGCCTATGCTTTGCTCACAGAGCGAAAATAAAAGATTTAAACAAAACAAATCTCAAACACAAAACAATCCTTAAGGACCGGCTGGGCAGTAGCCTTCACGGAACCTATAGCTTTTTCGTTTCGTTTCGTTTCGTTTCGTTTTAGATTTCTCTCTTCTCGCCTCTCCGTACTCTCCTCTGTACACCCACCACCCGAGCTGCAGAGCTGCAGGCTTTTTATATTCAGGTGACCATCTCCGATTAGCAACCAAATTAATCACTTAATTAATTCGGGAGATGGCCACCTTCTGCACAAGTTTAATTATGTTGTGGATGGGGCTACCCATCCACGCTAAACAAAACAAACAATCGGCCATGCCGTCCTAATACAAAACAATAACATACGGCGCTTCGCCGTCATACATTTAAATACTAAATCATAATAAACCAATACAAAATAACACAGGGGCGGAGGGGGACCCCGCGTTCTAAACTAAAATAAACAAAACAATGTACAGGGCTGCTCGCCCTGTTACAAGCACATACTGCACAAATGCACAAATTCCTCACCCTATAAACCTTTTACATTGTATTTAAACAGAGCCTCAAAGTCACCAACTCCCAGTGAATAATTAGCTCCACAAATTACATCTGACTGTTTTAATATTTTACAAAGAAAAAACACCTTATCCCTTTGATGCTACTGAGCTTTGAAGCTAAAAAGCATGTCTCCAATGTTAGTTTTCATCTCATGTCCTTTGATGTCCCATGCCTGCTTACATTTTTTGTTGATGGACCAGATGAATTCCTTTTTAGAAAAGTGAAAATCTGGGTACCCCAATAAAGTGATAAGGAATAGGAGAACGTCGATATCACTTGTACCTTGCAGGTTAGCGGAGGTGACAAGACACTGCAAGCAGCACTTTTCTTTGTAGTTTTATTACCATGTTTTGTTTTGATTTTCCCTTTTGATTATGGATTATAATTTTAAAACGCACATGACCTCAGGGGGATATCATTGTTGGTAGAAACCCTGAGGGTATCGAGGATTACTATTGCTGTAATTTGTTGCAATCACTTGTGTGTAACATAATAAATCTTGTGTGCCTGGGCATCAACTCTCTGACTCCTGTGTCCTCTGTAAACCACCCACACACCCTCTCACAGGCCTATTTTGTGGTTGGTTTCTTTGTATATTGCTCAGTCATCGTATTGTAGTTCTTCAATCTTCTTTACAGGTTTTTCTACTGATGGCAAACTCACATCAGCAAACATGTAAAATTCCAACAGCCAATCAATCAAATCACAGCATAAGTGGAATTTGTTATGCTTATGTCATGTGAATGACTTACATTTTTAGCTTAGTTTAATAGAATATTCATTTATAATAATCTTCTTATCTTAATAATATACACATATTTACACACACACACACACACACACACACACACACACACACACACACACACACACACACACACATACAGGGTTTTCAAAATAAACCGCCTAATACTATATTTGCGCTGGCTACTTTTTAAAAAAATATTACGATTATTTTTGGGTATTATCATTCAGTCCATTTTTTGTCGCATTATCGTACTGTAGAAGATATACAGTACATAAAAGCTTTGTTGTGATATCGTAAAAAAATGTACCCAAGTGCTTGTCAGAGATACATTGGGGGTTCATGTATAAAGGATGTACGCCTTTAAGAAGACACGCATGGTGGGATATCAGCTGAGCTCCTTGTGTAAACAAAAAAATGCTTAAATTTAACAGTTGCATTCAAGAAATTTAGAATAAGAACAGCGAAAATAAAAAATGTGTTGCACATATTGTGCTCCAAAAACTTAACATAAAGAAAATAAATGTAACGAAAGGGTGTGTAATTCAGCAAAAATCTAAAAAATTAAACAAAAAAATGAAACGGTTACTGTAAAAAGCTGAAAAAGTTTTTTTTGTGAACTCCAATAAACTAACCTTATCTTTCGCCAGTCAAATCGTAGAGTGCCTAAAGTTTTGAGTCCCACGAACATATTGTTTTCGTATGTTGCATCTTCTTTAGCAGCCGCACTGCTAATATTGGTGAAAGAAAAACTGACAAGAGAGTGCATGACTGTGATGGAGTACACCCCGCCCCAGTATTATTATTTATATATATGTATACTTTATATTATTATTATTATTATTATTATTATTATTATTATTATTATTATTATTATTATTATTAGTAGTAGTAGTAGTAGTAGTAGTAGTAGTCGTAGTAGTATTGTATTTGAAGGAGGGCAGACGAAGCCATCCATCCTAATCATTATTGTGTTTATGTGCGGGCGGTCGAGCACCGTCCGTTTTTTTTTTATTTGCTGTTTGAGACCGGCGAGAGAGCTGGTCTTTTAATGTGTAGTAGGTTGGTATGGGGTTAAAACCCCTTCCCTATAACTCTCGTGGGAATGTGGCTGGAGCCTTAATAAGATCATTTATTAATAGGTAATTAAGGCTCCAGCCACGAATATAAAAGACCCACTCTCGGCTCAGAAGGGGGTTGGATGCTCAGAGGAGGAACGAGAGCGAGAGCGAAAATTAAAAAAACAAAACAAAACAAAACAAAACAAAACAAAACAAAACCTACAGGATCAGTGAAGGCATTTGCCCAGCCTGACCTGTATTGGCTGTTTGATTTTTATGTTCGTGATTTTGTTTTGTTTAAATATTTATTTTGCTCTGTGACCAGTGTTTTTGTGTTTAAACTTTTTATTTTATTTTTTGTATTTAATTAAACGGCACGCTGCGTCTTTTTGCCCTGCAGTACTGCCTGTGTTTTCTTTCCTGCTTCTGGCCTGACGTCACCACACACACCAGCCTGACACAATGACCTACAGACAGACTGGCTAGATGTATCAGTTGAATAGGAGTATGCTCATTTTGTAGTGGGTATTGAGGAGGAACAATGAAATCGATAATTATATGTAGGAAAAATGTACATGTGTAACATACACGGCCACAAAAAAAGTACATATAGAGCTTTATATATTTTAATAGTGTACATCGCCTAATGTTAAATACGCTGCAGTGATGTAAAGTTTAGTCGTACAGTTCCTTGGGATGCTCGCCATCAAAGGCGCTATATATTGTATATGTTGATTTTTTAGACAATAACTGACTACGTATAGGAAAGTTACATTTAAGTTAATCATTCTACATTGAATTGAGTTACAATTTAATCTTTAGCTTATTTTTTTTAGATTACAGCATTTTACATCAAAATAAGACAGACTATCTATCTGTCTAGCTGTCAACTGGTTGTGTCTGTCTCAGTGTGAGTGTAGAGAGGTGGAGGTTTGTGTGGTGCTGCTGACATGTCTGTCGTAATTTTCTTTTTCTTTTCTTTTTGTTATCTATACATTTTCTGTTTTTTTGGTATTTATTATGTAAAAGTGTTATAGTTGTTATTATCAGTGGAAGCGGCCAAGATGGCTGCATCAGGAGGGGGTACGGAGGGAGCATTTACAAATTTTCCATTTGAAAAATAATGCAGTCAACATGGAGTTAAAGTTGTTTCAGAAGTTTTTATTCCCTTAGAGAAACGTGTGTTGGCAATAGGGGATGTTGTGGGTTGCGAAGAGATTAAATTGGCATCTCAGGTGAGTGGATCGATTGTTGTTTTTTTGAGTTCAGTTAATTTAGTCTCTAAAGTAGAGGAAAAAGGGTATTGTTATTGATGTTACGTTTTTTTCAGGTTTCACCGCTCACTGTTCCTGCAAGGAGAATAACTCTGTCTAATGTTCCCCCGTTTTTAAAAAATGAAACTCTAGTAGAGAGAGTTAGCTCGCCATGGGCAATTAATGTCGGGGGTAAAGAGAATCCCTTTGGGCTGTAAATCCCCCCAGCTTAAGCATGTAGTATCATTTAGAAGACAGGTATATATGGCGCTTAATGACGTAAATGAAGATTTAAATATTGCTCTTAAATTTAAGATTGAGGGTACTGATTATGTTGTTTTCGTCACTTCTGATTCGATGAAGTGCTTTAAGTGTAGGAGTGAGGAACATATTATTAAAAATTGCCCGGCGAAAGAGAGGGAGGAGTGAAGGCATGAAGGCAGTGATCAGCCAGGTCCTTCTAGTGCTGACACACAGACTGATAATGAGGGGAACAAACAAGTGGGTCACCGTGGTCAACAGGCAGGTCCTTCTACTGCCAACAGACAGACTGATAATGAAAGTGGATTGAATGTAGAGTCTCAAGTGAAGAAAATCGAGTCACAGGTAGAGGTTACAGATGGTAGCGCTGTTTCAAATAGAATGCAGCCAGCTGATCAAAGTGCTGAAGCAGGGCAGGCTGAGAGTGAAAGAGAGTTTGAAAATAAGGCTTCAATATTAGAGACAGTAGAAGAGGTAAGAAAGTATAGTTGCGGAGAATAGTGTGTCAGAAAATGTGCAGATGGAAGTGGGAGAGGAAGCACAGACTAATGGGTTTAAGTTAACGTGTAGAAAAAGGCAAAGAAAACTGAAGAATGGTATTAATGTAAAAAAGCACAGTGCCAGTAGTGAAGCTGTGAGTTCTGTAAAAGTGACTGCGGTGCTGTGGCAATGTGCCCCGCCCCTGTGTGCATGTGTGTGTTATATGTTGCATGTTGCGTGTGTTAATGTTGGTGTATAGAGATGGCTGCACGGGATATAAATGGGTGTGTGCAGCACGAGTTATTTAAGATGTAATTGTATTTAGGAACGGGATTGCACATCACTGCACGTGCATTTAAAGTATTTAATATGTGAGCACGAGGTTGCACGTAATTAATTCACGTGCTGGGATTCAAGTGAATAATTAATTAGTAATTGAATCCCAGCACAACAGTATAAATAGATGCACGTTTCATTCACTCGGGGTTGGGTGTTCGAGAGTGGAGAACGGGTGTGGAGAGGAGGTTAAAATAAAATATAAGAAGAAGAAGAAGAAGAAGAAGAAGTGTTTTTGTACGCACCGTTTTGTTTAGTGATAGTCCGTTTTGTTTATGTCTGTTTATTTTGGCGAATGTGTCGTGTCCTGTGTGTTTTGTGTTCAAACCTTTTATTTTCTGTGCTGTTTAATTATTAAATGCTGAGCGCGATCACGCGCTCCGCTTCACCAAAACCCCATCTCTGTTATTTATTTCCTGGCTCTGGTCTGACGTCACCCACTCCGGCCGTCTTTGTGACAGGTGCCCAGTAGTAAACAGATAGCAAGTGCAGTGGTTGAGGAGCGTTCTGTCTCAGAGAGCGAGGAAGGCAGTTTTACAGACTCTTCTATTGTTTCAGACTCACAAGATTTAAAATGCCGTGGTAGGTACAGTTCTCCAAGTTTTAAGCATTTTTTAGATCAAACAAAAGAACGGAGAGGAATCCAGATTGAGGATTTCTTTCCTGACGTTAACTTGTTTATAAGCTCAGTACGCGGTTTGGAGGTTTTTTTTGTGTCTGTTTTTCTTCCTTTCGTATCAGTGTTCTTTTCTTTCCATCTCTGCAATGACTCAGATATATATGGGGCGTCTTAACATTAATGGTTGTAGAAATATTGAGAAAAGAACTGCACTATTACATACATTAAGAAAAAAAATGGACTGTCACTTTTTTTACAAGAAACGCATATTGACTCAGCAAATCATATTGATTGGGTTAAAGATTGGAGAGGGAATATATATTTTAATAATGGGACAAATCTAAGTGCTGGGGTGGCTATTATGTTTTTTGAAAATTTCGAACCCAGCTCAGCTATTGTTGATGAAATAGTGAAAGGGCGGCTGTTGAAAGTTCAGGCTTGTATTGAGGGCACGGTTTTTATTTTTATAAATGTTTATACACCAACTAATGGTAGGGAGCGAGTCTTGTTTCTCCAGTGTTTAGAAAGTATTTTAGCAAACTGGACCAATAAATAATGGGTTAGACAGAAATCACATCGAGCCTCATTTACAGTCTGCTAGAGAGTTTTTGAGAATTTAAAAAAATTCAGAACTGATTGATGCATGGAGAAATTTTAATGGTCAAGTTAGACAATACACATGTGGTAATGATGCTTCCGTGGCCCGATTGGACAGTTTTTATACTTTTAAACATAACTTTAATCTTTTTAAATCTTGTGTTATTATTCCTACTGGCTTATTGGATCATCATTTAGTTTCATGCTGTGTATTGCTTCCAAATTTGAAAACTCAAAGTGCATACTGGCATTTTAATAATCGTTTAGCCAATGATGGACATTTAAAAAAACTTTTTATTTTCTTTTGGGAGAGATGGATAGTGAAGAAAGGGTATTTTTCTTCTTTGAGGTTATGGTGGGAGGTTGGGAAAGTACAGATCCGGACTTTTTGTCAACAGTTTATTAAAAATGTCACTAAGAGTTTAAATAAGGCAATGGGGGAATTGCAGGCAGATGTTCTAGAGCTTCAGCAAGCTCTGGATTCCTGGCCAGATACAGTCTGATTGAGGGACTAAAATACAAAAAGCAGGGCTTGGCGGATCTGTTGGGAACAAAAGGGCATTAATCAGGTCCCGCTTTAAGAATCTGGTGGAAATGGATGCACCAACCACATTTTTTTTTTGCCTGAAGACAGAGGATGGGCAAGAGTTGAGGGAGCCTGTGCAGATTAGGAGAGTGGCTGTGGACTTTTATAAAGAATTGTTTTCAGTGGATATTGTGGAGGACACAGGGGAGCCACAGTGCCTCATGCAGAATCACACTCAACTGCCCGAAGAGGATGCTAGAGGGTTAGGCAGCCCTCTGACTTTGGGAGAATTGACTGATGCCCTTATGGTAAGGTACCTTGACTCGATGGTCTCCCCGTGGAACTGTATAAACTTTCTGGCTTCTGCTGGGAGAGGATTTGTGGGAGGTTTTTGGAGAGAGTGTACAAGAAGGAGTGTTACCTCAGAGTTGCAGGAGAGCTGTTCTTTCTCTTCTTCCTAAGAAAGGTGATCTGTGTGATATAAAAAAAACTGGAGACCTGCATGAATTCTTGGTGTGGATTATAAAATATTTTCTAAAGCCCTGGCAAATCGTTTACAGACTGTAATAGGAAAGGTGGTGCATTCAGATCAAACTTATTGTCTACCTGACAGATCCAATTTTAATAATATTTTTTTGATTCGAGACATTCTGGCAGCCTCCAAATTATTTGGTTTTAGGGCAGGTTTAGTGTTACTTGATCAAGAATAAGCTTTCGATAGGGTTGACCATGGTTACCTCTGGGGAGCTTTGGAAGTGTTTGGGGTTGGGTCCGGTTTTATAGAAAAGATTAAATTACACTATTGTGACATTTTTAGTCTGCTGAAAATTAATGGTGGTTTGATTACACCTTTCCCTGTAAAGAGAGACATTAGGCAAGGGTGCCCATTGTCTGGGATTCTATATGCATTGGCTATAGAGCCTTTGATCAACAAGTTGAGGAGCGTTTTGACTGGTCTGTCCATCCCTCAGGTTTCCAGTGAGCCAGTGAATATCACAGCTTATGCTGATGACATTACAGTTATAGTGATGAATCAAGAAGATATTGATCTGTGTGGTCCAGTGGTTAAAGAAAAGGGCTTGTAACCAGAAGGTCCCCGGTTCAAATCCCACCTCAGCCACTGACTCATTGTGTGACCCTGAGCAAGTCACTTAACCTCCTTGTGCTCCGTCTTTCGGGTGAGACGTAGTTGTAAGTGACTCTGCAGCTGATGCATAGTTCACACACCCTTGTCTGTGTAAGTCGCCTTGGATAAAGGCGTCTGCTAAATAAACAAATAATAATAATAATAACTATCTGTCAAAGACTGTTTGAAAGGTTGTTTGAAAGGATAAACTGAAAGGTTGTTTGAAAGGATAAACTGGGCTAAAAGCAGTGGTTTACTTATAGGAGACTGGAAAGGCGGTCATCCTCCAGATTTACCCAGTAGATTACAATGGAGCAAGGGTGGAATCCATTATCTGGGAGTATATCTAGGTGATGACAGCAATATAAAAACAAATTGGGAGGGAATGCTGGAGAAGGTGAAGGGCAGACTCCAGAGATGCCCACAACTCTCCTATAGAGGAAGAATGTTGATAAGCAATAACTTGGTGGCCTCTAGCTTATGGCAACATTTTATCTGTTTAGACCCCCCAGAAAGTTTGGTTAGGCAAGTTCAATCAGCACTGTTGGATTTCTTTTGGAGTGGAGTGCACTGGGTGAGAAAGAGTGTGGTCTATTTGCCATTGGTTGAAGGGGGTCAGGGCCTTATAGACATTTCCAGCAGAATTGCTGCGTTCCGGCTTCAGGCCCTGCAGAGGTTGCTGTATTCCCGAGAGATGTTCTTGGATGCAGTTTGCTTCTTTGTTGCTTCGCCAGGTGGGTGGGATGGGGTTAGATAAAACTTTGTTTTGTTGTTAGTTTAATAAATTGGATCTGAAACAGCTGCCAGAATATTATGGCAGTTTACTTAAAGCATGGAAGCTACTGACAGTGAAGAGGGATGCTGGGAATGCAGCCTTATACTGGCTGTTAGAAGAGCCTCTTGTAGCAAATCCTGGTTCAAAAACAAAATTGGGGGAATCCAACAGTTTTACAGAGCATTTAGTGAGGGCAGGAACAGTAAAACTGAGACAGCTGCTGGATTATCGCAGCTTCACATGGAAGATGTCGGAGTCCTTGGTTTCAGAGCGAGGGATCCGCTCGGTTCAGTTGGCTGAACGTTTCATTAATGAAGTGCGCAATGCCATGCCTGAGGAAAATATAGAGCTGTTGGAGGAATTCTTTAGAAATAAGACTCTGCCTCAGCCTGACCCTGATTTTCTCGATTTAGATATTTCCCCTGAACTCAGTCTGGACTCTGATGTGCCAGGGAAGCTGTTGACTGTTAAAGATCTTTCCCTGGCTGCAGTAGATGGTAAGAAGTTGCATAGAATTTGTGTAAAAACACAACATCAGAAACAGCTTGAGTCATTACCGTGGAGAGGTTGGGGGTGAAAGGACATATACAGCCAGCCTGGGGTTCCTCATACAAACCACCATTACCAAAAAGATCTGCAGTGGAGAACTTTACACACTATTCTTGCTGTTAATTCTTTTGTGGGTATTATTAACCCTGAAGTTAAAGACAGTTGCCCTTTTTGCTCTCAAAGAGAATTTTTCATTGTTTTCTTTTTTGTTCAATGTGCTGAGAAGTATTATTGCTGGATTGGGTTTCCAGTTCAGTGACATCATCTTTATTTTTGGTTTTAGATTTTGCAAAAAGGACCATTTTAAAATTCAACTTGTTAATTGTATTTTTGGACAAGCCAAATTGGCTATTTTAAAAAGTAGAAAAAATAAGATTAATGGTTTTAGTAATCAAGATCCTGTTACAATTTATAGAATGTTATTATTAAGCAGAATGAAGCTGGATTTTATTTATTATAAAAGTACAAATAATTTAGAGAGCTTTCAGCAGATTTGGTGTATAGATTATGTGTTGTGTGACATTGAAGATGATAAACTGTGTGTGAAGTTTTGATATTGTGTTGTTTGAATTCATAAGATTGGCTTTTCTACTATTAATATTTAATCAATGAAACAATTGTGTTAATTTGTTATGAAATGGTGTCATTTTTTTTAAATGTTTTTGACTTTTTTATAAGTGTTTAATAAAGTATTAAGTATCTATCTATCTATCTATCTATCTATCTATCTATCTATCTATCTACTATTGCTGTCTGTCTGTCGCTGTGTCTGTTGGGAGTGCTTGTGGTTGAAGCTGGAAGGAGCGAGTGCGGCTTGTGTGAGTGAAGGTTTTTTTCTCTTTTTTGCTTTCTTTTCAATTCTTTCTAAAGGTTTTAACTTTTTTATTTGAGCTACTGAGTGTGTTTTTAACAAAAAGCTGACTTTTGTCTGCTGATTTAGCCATTATGGTCCCGGGAAAGTGAGTCCCAAGAGGACACGATTCCTCTTTTGATAAGCTAACTAGGAAACACTGTATAAAAATCATTGTTGATTCCATCGTTAGTGTGAAGAAATGTGTCACTGAAAAGTTGTAGGAGGGAAGAATATAAAATCGGCTTCTCGAATGAACAAGGCAGTGGTTGTATTTTTAAGTGGGGAAGAGCTAGTGCATCAAGTTGTTCAGGAGGGGTTAGTCATTGAGGGGGTTTTGGTTTCGGTCTTGCCTCTCACTGTTCCTGCGAGAAAAGTTATTTAAAGAACAAGCTGCTGATTAAGGAACTGAGCCGCCATGAAGAGCACACATTGCACAAAAAATTGTAAAAGATCTGCTGCTGAAAATGATGTGGTTGAGAGTGATACCGAAGAAGGCTCAGCTGGGCTGGCCAGCCAAGAAGCGGGGCTTTTGGTGGAAAATGTGAGGGTTGAGTGTGATACAGTGGGAACTACAGAGGCTGTGGCAGAGCCTGTGGTTGCGGGCCAAGGGGGTCTGGATAGAGAACAGGTACAAGGCAGAGAAGTCAGGGAGGGAAGTGAGGGAGGGGATGAGCACCAGGTCAGTGAACAGACAGGAACGGAAATGGTGATTGAAGGAGAGGGGGTTGGAGAAGTAGGAATCAGTGAAGACGGAGCTTTTAAGTTCCATAAAAGGAAACAAATAAGGAAAATCCAACACAGATAGTCCTGCTAAATGCGGTATGATTTCAGGTAACGTTGCATGCTCTGAGGGAGCAGTGATGGAGGTGGAAGAATCAGTCCCAAAGAAAGGTGTGGCACCTCAGGCTCTAGAGGAGAGTGCAGACAGTGACAGTGAGGAAGGGAGGCAGACTGTAGTTATGATCTTTCAGCTAGCCAGCAGGCAAGAGGAGGTTATAGCGCTCAGAGTATCCAAAAGTTTTTAGAGTTTGTTAAAGATCGAATATGGATTAATGTGAGGGATCATTTTCCTGATGGAACGTTGTTTTTAGGATCCGCTAATCAGGTGATGAGGGATGCGGCGGAGCTAGGACTTGAGAAAAAAGAAAAAGATTGATTAAAGTACTGGATTAGTAAAGTCTGTGTTTCCCTTAAAAAGAGTAACAATGATTAATGTATGAAATACATTTTTCTTTTCCTGATTACATGTTTCCTACTATTTGTGTAATTTCATGTTTCTCTCTATATAACATCGCCATGCAGAATATTAAGTTGGGGATTTTAAATGTAAATACTGGGAAGGATACAATAAAGATGGCAACTTGCTTTGTTTGTTTGTTACAAAAAAAATAAATGTGGATTACCTTCAGGAGACACATACAGACAATGTTAGTCAGAGAGATTGGTTTAATGAATGGAAACGGGAGGTTGTTTTAAGCCATGGTACTAACTTTAGTGCTGGAGTTGCTGTGTTATTTGCTCCAGATTTTAAACCCGACAAGGAAGACTATTGCAAGTGAAGGCTTGTGTGGGACACATAAATTCTCTTTTTATTAACGTGTATGCTCCTAATGATGGGAGAGAAAAAGTTAAGTTTTTTAAAATACTAAATTAATTGTTAGTCCAGTGTAAGTCTGAAGACGTGATTTTATTGGGCGGTGATTTCAATTGTACATTGGATACTAAATTTGACAGGAATAGCTCTGAGCCTCACCCTCAAGCAGTTAGGGAACTGGTTACAGGTTTGGATTCTCATGAACTTGTAGACATCTGGAGATCAATTCATAATAATGTCAGACAGTACACTTGGGCCAGAGGTAGTGCAGGGGGAATCTCTTTAGCCAGGTTAGATTTCTATGTTTTTACTACTTAAATCTCTTGATATTGTACCCATGGGTTTCTCAAACCATCTCAAACCATAGTATGGCTGTTTTAGATATGGCTGTATCTAAAATAAATGTTCATTCTTCTTACTGGCATTTTAAAAACAGATTGCTGCAGGATGCTCATTTTTTGGGAAAGATGGAGACAGCAAAAAATAGCTTTTACTTCATTGCGACAGTGGTGGGATGTGACAAAGGTTCAGATTAAAATGCTGAGTCAACAATATACTATAAATGTTACAAAGAGCAGTAGTGTAGCGATGAAAGATCTGGAGGAGGATATTACTGAGCTCCACAGAGCTCTGGATTCCAGCTACAGTAATAGACTGTTTGAGGACTTGAGATTGAAAAAGAGGAGGCTTGCTGATCTGTTGGACACACAAGTACAGGGGGCGCTGGTACGGTCGTGATTTCAGAATCTTGCCCAAATAGATGCACCTACAAAGTATTTATTTGCCCTGGAAAAGGGCAAAATGATGCACTGTCTGCGGACAGAAACGGGATAACTGTTGTATGAGCCTCGGGAGATCCGGAGGTTGGCAGTGAATTTCTACTCAGAACTGTTCATGTCTGAGATGGTGGATGAGTCGGAGGAGGCCCAGCGATTCCTCCAGGATCTGCCTCATGTTCTGGAAAAGGGCAAGGAGTCGCTTGAAAGAGAGCTGACTCTGCGAGAGCTCTCTGAGGCTCTGGATGGAATAAATATGGGAAAGGCACCAGCAATCGTGTCTGTTGACTTTTTAAAATAGTTTGGCCACAGTTTGGACAAGATCTTGTCACAAACGTGTGCACCAACTGGACATGTTTGAGAAGGTTTGGGGAGTGGGGGAGGTGGTGTGCTCAGTGAAGGAGGGGCAGTTGTGTATGAACTTGTGAAAAAATAACTCATATATGTAGGGGGGGATTATAAAGTACATGTATTTTCTATTGTATATTGTTGTTTGGATTATTGAAATAAAGGGGATTTAAAACTGTCTATCTCTCTATCTATGTAACTGTGTATCTATGTAACTATCAATCTATCTATCTATGTAACTATCACACATTTTACAAATCATGGTAAGTGAGTTTTTCTGAATTAGATGAAGGAAAGGAAGTGGAAACAAAAGTGGGCTGAAGAGAAGAATGTTGTGGTGCTGAAATTGTGCTCTCTATGGTGCTACTTTCATCACTGACATCCTGGAGATTTGTAGTTCTCCTAGAAATAGCAAAATATTTATTTAAATTTTAAGTTAGGCATAAGCAATTCAATTTTTAGTTAAAGAAAATAACCACTATGCATTTCACTTACTCTGTTGTGCTTACAAATAGTACAATAAACTCAATTTCTTTTGTATATCTCCATTGAACTATATTTTTTGCAGCCTGGCTACTCTTCTTCTCTCTTATCTTCTTTTGCTTAACAAATGCATCAAGGAGGCTCTTCCATCTGTTTTTGCAGATTTCGACTGAAAAAGAATAAATACATAAAAGTTACATTTCTTTTCTCTTCTTAGGTTTTTGGCAACAGGGGATACATTTAAAACGATTACATTCAGCTATAGAGTTGGAAGATCAACTGCTGGAGAAATTATTGCACAGATGTGTGATGCCCTTTGGAAATGCCTTCAGCCAAAGGTGATGCCAGAGCCTACAGAGGAAATGTGGAAGGCTGTGACAAATGAATCCCATACGTTTTGGAATTTTCTCAATTGCATTGGTTCTATTGATGGGAAGTATGTCACCAATCAGGCACCAAAAAGGAGTGGATCCCTTTATTTCAATTATAAAGGAACCGTCTCCACAGTGCTCCTGGCATTAGTTGATGCAAGGTATTTCTTAAATGCTGTAGATGTTGGAGGGTATGGAAGAAATATGTAGGCATATATTAGTAACTCTGCTTGGAAAGCCTCTGGAAAAGAAGAAACTCTGTATCCCCTGACACCCCACTACCTGGCACAGACAAGCCAATACCTCATGTTATCGTAGCTGATGAGGCTTTCCCATTGAAGCCCCACATATTACACCCATACCCAGGAGTACAGTCCCAGATTGATGAGGAGAAGAGGGTACTTAATTACAGACTGTCACAAGCTCTCGATATTGTGGAGAATGCTTTGGGGGTTCTTGCTGCAAGGTGGTGAATTTATCAGAGGCGCCTCCAACTTTCCCCTGAAAATGTGGATAAAGTTGTGAAACCAACCTATTGCTTGCATAACTTTCGTCAAAACTCAAGTGAGTCATTGATCGAGCCATGGGAGGAAAATAATCAAGGTTCTGAATCCCTTGCCTAATCAAGGAGGAAATGCTAGCACCCAAGCATTCACAGTTCGAGACGCATTCAAGCCTACTTTAATTCAACTGTAGGATCAGTTCCTTGGCAGATGAACAGTGAGAAGAGGTATTTGGTAATTGATGTTTGGCACAGAATACTGTAAATAGTTTATATTGTAAAATAGTATATTAATGAGCAAAATGTTTTTCATTTTCTGTTTTCATTTTCTGTTCTTCTATAAGTGCAAAAAGGATTACTGTTGTGTTTACTATCTGAATATTAAACACAGCAGTAAATATATAGTGCCTATAGTAAGTATTCACCCCCCTTGGACGTTTTCAGTTTGTTGTGTTACAACCTGAAATCTTGATGCATTTAAATGGGATTTTTGTTTTCCTTTGATTTACACAACCTACTTAACACATTCAATGTGTGAAAAATGGGGGGGGGGAAATCAAATAAAAATAAAAACCTGAAAAGTCTTCATTAGATAAGTATTCACCCCCTTTGCTATGACAGAATTGCCTTCAGAATTCACACATTAAGTTAAATGGAGTCCATCTGTGTGCAATAAAAGTGGTTCACATGATTTCAGATTAAATACACCTGTCTCTGTAAAGTCCCACAGTTGGGTAGTGCATTCAAAGCAAAGATACTACCGTTAAGACCAAGGAGCTTTCAAAACAACTCTGGAATAAAGCTGTGGAAAGGCACAGATCAGGGGAGGGATATAAAAAGATTTCAAAGGCATTGAATATCCCTTGGAGCACAGTCAAGTCGATCATTAAGAAGTGGAAGGTATACGGCACCACCCAGAATCTGCTTAGAGCAGGCCGTCCTCCCAAACTGAGCAGCTGGGTAAGAAGGGCATTGGTCAGAGAAGCCAGCAAGAGGCCAATGACAACTCTGAAAGACCTACAGCGTTCCAAGGCTGAGATGGAAGAAACTGTCCATGTGTCAACAATAGCTCAGGTACTCCACATATCTGGCCTGTATGGAAGAAGGAAGCCATTTCTGAAAAAAAGCCCATGTAAAATCCTGCTTGGAATAAAAATTGGAACAAAAATTGAACTATTTGGCCTAAATGCAAAGCGTTATGTCTGACGCAAACCCAACACAGCACATCACCCAGGTAACACCATCCCTACTGTGAAGCATGGTGGTGGCAGAATCATGCTATGGGGATGCTTTTCATCGGCAGGGACTGGGAAGCTTGTCAGTGTTGAGGGCAAAATGGATGGAGCTAAATACAGGCAAATCCTTGAGGAAAACCTGCTTCAGTCTGCAAAAGACCTAAGACTGGGATGGAGATTCACCTTTCAGCAGGGCAATGACCCCAAGCGACACTGGAGTGGCTTAAAAACAAGAAAGTGAATGTCCTAGAGTAGCCCAGTCAAAGCCCAGACTTCAATCCGATTGATAATCTGTGGCAAGACTTGAAGATTGCTGTCCACCAACGATCCCCATCCAACTTGACAGAGCTTGAACAATTTTGCCAAGAAGAACGGGCGAAACCTGGTAGAGACTTACCCCGAAAGACTCACAGCTGTAATTGCTGCCAAAGGTGGTTCTACCAAGTATTGACTCAGGGGGGTGAATACTTATCTAACCATGACATTTCAGTTTTTTTATTTTTCATTAACTGTTATTTCACAATAAAAATTCTCTTGCCTCTTCAAAGTGTTGAGTAGGTTGTGTAAATCAAAGGAAAACAAATCCCATTTAAATGCACCAAGATTTCAGATTGTAACACAACAAACTGTGAAAACGTCCAAGGGGGTGAATACTTACTATAGGCACTGTAAAAGTAGCCATTTGTTTGTAAAAAAAAAGAACCTTTGTCTTTAATCATCTTTAGTACCATGCCTATTTAAACATATATACAGTAGATAATCACAGTATGTGTGTATGCGTATTTGTACTTGGGTCTTTTTGTGTGTGTGTGGGGGGGGGGGGGGTATACATTTTGTGTGTAAACAGTCAATAATATTACTTGACCACAGTTTTATACCAACTGATTATGCAGCACAAGATCTGCCCCGTATATTTTGTAGCTCATATAGGGATATTTTTCGTTTAATAAAGACTGAATCGGCAAAAAGCACATAAAAATAAAATAATCATCCGTCATATTAAATGAAATGTGCAATGTGAATATCGTTTCCTGAATCAATTGTATATGGTAGGTAACATGCTGTAACATATACTCACTGTATTCTGTACATTTCAAGTGAAAAAGATGATCTTACATAGAAAACCTAGTTTGCTTTTTTGTTTTTTTGTTTTTATGTATTTATACAAACCAGGATGTATTTATATATCATTTATGTTAAAAAAAAAAAAAAATAATGTTTTAAAAAAAGTGTACAGAACACTATCATGTAAGGAACAGAGTCTATGTGAACCTATATAAACAACAAATCAACACACAGTATATGAATCAGACAGGGATGTCGACAATTCACAAAAAAAAAAAAAAAAAAAAAATTATCAGCAATGACATGATAGCAATTGTTTCAGTTTTAACACATGTTCAACTTCTCATTTCATAGGATTGCAGTCCAGAGTGTTTGGCATTGTTGACAGGCTTTCGTTTTAGCTGTATTTATGGATTCTAGTTTTATGAAAGCGGAAGGCGGCAGATGACAGGACAAAACCCCATTCAATTTCCCAAAGTAACAGACTTATAAATAACTCACCTGGAATGTCCATCTATGAAGCGATGAGTCGCCAAACATTTTCTCTATTTTCTGTAAACTTGTAGTCAGGTGTTACGCAGATTTCTGTATCCCCATAGGATTCTGTATCCCCTCAGTTTTGACGCCTGCGTAGATCAAGATCGCTATACGTGAGCGCTTGATGTTTCTGAACAGTATTTACATGTAATAAAATTAAAATGTGTTTTTAAATAAAAATACAGTTTTATAAGATTACTTTTAATCAAGGGTTTTGTGTATAGAGCTACGCAGGAGGCTGAGCGTACTGTAGAAAATCAGTGGTGTTAAATGTGCTGTTTTATTTTGCTACAGAATTAGTTTGGTCTTGTTTTCAATATTTGTTGCAAACTGCAGCAGAACTCAATGGCAGTGCTTGAGAACACAGCGGGACAGCGGGCATAGGAATATCGCACATCCACGTCCAACTTTGAAAAACTGCATGTGCACAGGCATGGAATCATGGGGTGATACCGAATTCTATGGGGTACAGAAATCTGTGTAACACCGGTGTCATATGGAATTAGTAGACCAGGGAAAAAGTGGATCGCGCAAGCACAGTAAGCAGTTTGATTAAAGGGGAGGTTAACTACATGAATCAACATTTTCTATCTGGTCATTTTATTTGCCAGAACGTATGGCAATATGTTCACACGCCACTTTCTTTTTTATTTATTTATTTTCTACTAGACCTAGTGTTAAGCGCTTGTCAGCTTTTTTCTGCCTGTGTAAATGTCATTGTTAATCAGATGTAGTTGATGTGTGATCGCAAAGATTTATTTACTGTATATTAAAGGTTTTACATGTCAAAATGTTGTCAATCTTTAATCGAAATTAAAATGTTTTAGTAATATATTCTAATGACATACAGTCATACAATATTACTGTAGTGTTGCAAGGTCTATTATTATGTTGTCAGTAGGCCTAGCATTAACTATCACAGTTTACAAAGACGAAACATTAACATCCTAGTTAAAAAAACAAAAAAACATCAAACATGATAGCTAAATTAGTAAACATGTTTTGTAATTTTGTTGTTGTTGTTGTTTGAATAGGAACAGTTTTGTCATGTATCCTATGTACCAAGGTTGGAAAATAAAAAATACTGTACTGTCTGTAAATAAAATGAAAGAACAAAGCGCATAATAAATAATAATAATGCAAGTGCATCAGTGATTGCTGTGCAGCGCGGCCTAAGTTAGTAACCACAGCATGGAGCTCAATTTTGTCCATGACTGAAAATCGTGCTTTACCTTTTTGATAATCGCTTGCACACCTATCCTTACAGTACTGCTTACATGTTAAATATGTAACAAAAGACATATAAATCACTTTAAATTATTTATTTTAGTTAATATATCTGACCAACTTATTCCCTGGGCTCGATCTACTAATTCCCCAAACGTAGTACTTGTAGGCGTAAACCTTAGAAACAATGGAACTGTCAGGAAAAACACAGTCACAACTCTTTTGTGTCGGTTCAAAACTCAACTAACTTAATTGGCTTACACAATAACAGCATCTGAACTGTATAAACGTAACTCTACCAGTACATGTCAGCATTAATACAAATTAACCCTTTATCTTACAGGAACCTCCCCTTAAATTCTAGACGGCGATCCACTTTTTCCCCGGTCTACTTATTCCCCAGGACACCGGGGTTGTGGCAGTTTTTCATTTCCGGTGACGTCATGTCAAGAGTTGACTGCTATTGGTTAAGTGCAGATGCATTGGAGTAGCGGCGGGTCAAAAATTGTTCTGGGACAAATCTGGACTATATATATATATATATATATATAATGCCTCCCTGATGGTATTGCATGATGGATAAGTATCTGCCTGTACTTCTCAGCATTGAGGAGACCATTAATTCTGACCAAATCCCCAACTCCATTTGCAGAAATGCAGCCCCAAACTTGCAAGGAACCTCCACCATGCTTCACTGTTGCCTGCAGACACTCATTCGTATACGCTCTCCAGCCCTTCGTGAACAAACTGCCTTCTGCTACAGCCAAATATTTCAAATTTTGACTCATCAGTCCAGAGCACCTGCTGCCATTTTTCTGCACCCCAGTTCCTGTGTTTTCGTGCATAGTTGAGTCGCTTGGCCTTGTTTCCACGTCGGAGGTATGGCTTTTTGGCCGCAAGTCTTCCATGAAGGCCACTTCTGACCAGACTTCTCCGGACAGTAGATGGGTGTACCAGGGTCCCACTGTTTTCTGCCAGTTCTGAGCTGATGGCACTGCTGGACATCTTCGATTGCGAAGGAAGTAAGCATGATGTGTCTTTCATCTGCTGCAGTAAGTTTCCTTGGCCGACCACTGCGTCTCGGTCCTCAACGTTGCCCGTTTCTTTGTGCTTCTTCAAAAGAGCTTGGACAGCACATCTGGAAACCCCTGTCTGCCTTGAAATTTCTGCCTGGGAGAGACCTTGCTGATGCAGTATAACTACCTTGTGTCTTGTTGCTGTGCTCAGTCTTGCCATGGTGTATGACTTTTGACAGTAAACTGTCTTCAGCAACCTCACCTTGTTAGCTGAGTTTGGCTGTTCCTCACCCAGTTTATTCCTCCTACACAGCTGTTTCTGTTTCAGTTAATGATTGTGTTTCAACCTACATATTGAATTGATGATCATTAGCACCTGTTTGGTATAATTGTTTAATCATACACCTGACTATATGCCTACAAAATCCCTGACTTTGTGCAAGTGTACCTAGAAGAATTGATGCTGTTTTGAAGGCAAAGGGTGGTCACACCAAATATGGATTTGATTTGATTTAGATTTTTCTTCTGTTCACTCACTTTGCATTTAGTTAATTGATAAATATAATCTATTAACATGTCTATTTTTGAAAGCATTCTTACTTTACAGCATTTTTTCACACCTGCCTAAAACTTTTGCACAGTACTGTATATATATATATATATATATATATATACAGTATATATATTGCTTCTCACAAGGCATCTAACAATTAGGCTAAAAATTACCTATAAATGGAATTTGATTGTGGGGTGCCAATAGACAACCACATTTCTAAAGATATTCCTTCATCTCTTTGACAAATACAGATTAATTGTTGCAAAAAGCGTTCACGATTTAGTTACTTTGTAGTAAATCATTCTCTGTGTTGGAACAACATTTTATAATATTTATATAAAAAAGTAAGAATAATAAGTATTGTACAGGCACAAAAAGTGAATTAACAGTAAATTGATTTTGTGTGAGTATTTTATAGACTGAGAAATGCAGATTTAATATAAGGGGAAGTCAATTCTGGTTGGGGGACCATTCCATTCCAGATTTAATAGGTATCATTAAATTATAAAGTACTTTATGTCCTGGCCAAATGCTTAATTGGTTCAGTAATTGACCTGGAATAAGGGCCAAAGCACCCGAAATACACCTTTAATTGTGATTGTATAAATTAGTCATATTCATTGTTTTATGCAAGGTTATAAGTAGGATAACAGTACTTATATTTGATTCCCATAATCAAATCACTTTTAAAGATGTCATGTTGACTGGAAAATGATTAAAAAGCTATTGTTCTCTGTTTGATACTGTTTTATGATGAATTGTGATACCCCTTCCTTAGACCTTCTTATTGTGTTATACCGTATCTACCACATCATTACATAACTGACTGCAACTGAAAGAGGAGATCAATATGGTTACTGGTTGTTATTATGGCATTCTGTCTTTAGCAATTGTTGTATTTCCAATAATACACTACATAGAGCCTGAAAGTAATTTTTAGTTAATGACTAACACTACTTGGACCTGAACAATTATGTGCCTAGTATTGAACTCCATCAAGGTTTATTCAAAGGGTTTCGAGTTCATGGATTGTTTATAAACTATTTTGTATTGCTCACTGAACATTTACTTACTCTATTCCGTAACAGTACCGTATGACGTCAACACAAAAAGGAACATTTGCCGATGCCAAACGTAGTGTGAGGTCTGGTCAATACTGTATGTATGTGAGGTTAAGCTGTACCCCACGATCAGCAGCACCCCAAAGTGTAGCCCATTATAACCAGTACATAACGTCTTTGGATGCCCGGTGTACCCCCTTAGACGGCTTGCTCACTAAAATCGTTAGTGTTTTTGCAAAGAGGGTGTTATAACCTATCTAGGGATAGCTCGATATTTAGTGAGCAAGCCGTCTAAGGGGGTACACCGGGCATCCAAAGACGTGCCCCCATGCGTTCTGTATTGGTTATAATGGGCTACACTTTGGGGTGCTGCTGCTCGTGGGGTACGGCTTGCTCACTGAAATCTTTACTGTTTTTGCAAAAAGGGGGTTGTAACCTATCTAGGGATACCTCGATATTTAGTGAGCACGCCGTCTAAGGTGGGTAAATGGGGCATCCAAAGATGTACCCCCATGCATTCTGAATAGGTTATAATCGGCTACATTTTGGGGTGCTGCTGATCGTGGGGTACGGCTTGCTCACTAAAATCTTTAGTGTTTTTGCAAAAAGGGGGTTGTAACCTATCTAGGGATACCTCGATATTTAGTGAGCACGCCGTCTAAGGGGGGTAAATGGGGCATCAAAAGATGTGCCCCCATGCGTTCTGAATAGGTTATAATCGGCTACATTTTGGGGTGCTGCTGATCGTGGGGTACGGCTTGCTCACTAAAATTGTTAGGAGGAGTCGATAACCTATCTAGGGATACCTCGATATTTAATGAGCAAGGCGTCTAAGGGGGTAAATGGGGCAAAACAAGCAGGTAATATAGGGTACCGCTATGCTGCTGTTACAGATTTGTTATTGATATTTTCATTTTTTTTTAAAGAAGGAGCGATTATTTTTTAAATAGTAGCAATATAGTAATTGAGCAAGATGTGTAAGTGAGTTAAAACACACAGAAAAAGGACACGCTGCTTTGTCAACTACATCGCAAATAAGGAACCGGGAATAAGTAACCAACTTACAGGTGGTCACTAGAACAGCTGCCAGCTCTTAATGTATCATGAACTTGAAGCATCATTTTGGATTGCGTTATATAGTTTTAACCTTTAATCTACTCTTTAGTGTTGTTACCTTAGCGCTTACATTCAAACGACTATTGTACCAATCAACAACAATTAAAAAGGCTAAGTTTAAACAAGTTATATACACATAACCATAGATCATGGGTGTTGGCTAAACATTACCTTTCACACTAAAACGCCTTTGCTGACCCATGTTTGCGCCCCTGCTGAGATGAGATAGATTGAACTATAAAAGACTAAAGCTTATAGATGTATAATTTTCTTAATGTCTTATAAAAAAAGTACTGGACACTTGTTATTTTGTTTTATAAAACTAGTTTATTGAACATTACGAAATGTAAGAGAAATATTAAAAGCATAGAACAATCTTATGTTTACAGTATATGCAAAGTCACTGGACACATTGAATTGCAAGCAAGAATTAGCTGAGCATTCAATCAAACTGACCACTCGTTGCTGACATACAAAAATAAGCATGCTTCTAGGAATTACACATACCCTGCAACGAATAGGGCTTTGGCATACAACTTGGACGACAAATATTTATTTTACGTTTCATATACGGTGTTGTATTGGAGTCTTCTGGTGAAAATGTTACTGATTCTTCGTGATAACTTTTATGAGTGTGTTTCCTTTGTTATGTTTAACGTTTATTTGGATTTAGCGAAAACGTATGAGATTTACTTCAATTGTTTAAGATTAGATGTAAAGCTAACATATATATATATATATATATATATATATATATATATATATATATATATATATATATATATATATATATATATATATATATAGTATTTTCCAATTTATTCACAACGATTTTTTTTTACACATGCTTAACACGGTTAAAACAAAACACATTTGGACATTTTATTCTTAACGACATGAACTTAACTAGCGAGGTTCCGAAAAAATATCATTGTCAACGACTTTTACACATAAAACTTTAAAGTCTGTTTCAAAGCTATTTTCAAAATGCCCACTAATAGTGTAAGGCCAGAGCACTTGTTCTTATGTTTTTTGTTTTTTTTGTGTCGCTCTTCCTACAGTGATTAGATGACAGATCTCAGACCCCAGTGCACTACAGCGGACATTTTGCAAAGAGCTTTGAAACAGACTTTAAAGTTTTAAGTACATAAAGCTGTCAGGATGTTAAAAATTACAGGTACCTTATTTAAACAGTTGTAGCAAAACCTGGGGACATATAACGCGATATTAAACCACGACAAATTTCCTTACTTCTGCATTTAACCATCATGGGCCAAATTCTCACTTCGTTAAGCTGCCAGCGTGTAAATAGCGTGTAACCCAAGTGAGAATTGGGCTCAAAATGAATAAAACTCATCGTGCTATCTAGCTTGTACCTACTCCAAAAACATAACTGTTGTGCATTCTCTTCTTTCCATATTCTGTGTATATATATATATATATATATATATATATATATATATATATATATATATATATATATATATATATATATATATATATGTCGATTCGATAGATGGTAATTGGTTATCTTTTATGCTCATTTGTTCTATCATGCGCTATCAGCAGTTGCTGAGCTCGGTGTCTGAATTTCTGATCTCTCACACTATAGATGATAACATTCCAGCAACTGTTTGTGGTCAGTATCCAAAAGGCAAAGAATGAAAAATTACACCACTCATTCCCAAAGACATTACCCACTACGAACACCGCGATCGGAGTGAAAGAAGCAGTAAAAGCAAGGGTTAAAGTCCCGATAGTCTTCGCAGCTTTGATATCAGAAAAAGTGGGTCTTGTGATACTGCACTCCTTCTCCGTTTCTGCCAAAAATATCCTCCTTTTAGAATGGTGTCGTATGGTGGTTAATGATAATATATTGATGACAACAGTGCCACCGAGAAGAGTAAAATCAAAAGTCGGGAAAAGCAATAGAATGTGCCAGCTACTGGTAGGGGACTGGTTATCCCTTAAAGCGTAGTTACACATCCTACTGCAGGCGTTGTATTCCAAAACAATATTCTTGCTGAAAATCATGGGAGAGACAGCTAGAAAGAAACTGGCCAGCCACGACATGGCTATAAGAATGGATGTCCTTTTTCTTGTGATAAATGACTCTTTGTGTAGAGGTTTCAGAATGGCAATGCTCCGTTCAATAGTGAGCAGAAATATAGTTGTAATTGAGACCAGCGTGCAGCCAGCAAAAATCGGACCGATTAAATTGCAGGGATGGAAAACGCTACCAAACCATTTGTTATTATTAGTCCAGTCTGTTACCAAGGAGTCACTTATCATGAATGATATTTCTGCATAAACAGAAAATGGGACGACAAATATCCCCACCGCTAAGTCAGCCACAGCTAAGGATGCTTTCAGGTACACCTGCGGAGTGTGGAAGTGCTTGGTCCCCAGGAAAATAGCCAGAATCACCGAGTTTCCGAACAAGATAGCAATGATCAACACGATCATGAAAACTACCATTAAGATTTTGTTAAGGGACGTGCAGCAGCAAATGGTGCAATTAGTTTGATCTGAGCCATCCAGCAACATCATCCTAAGTCGTGATGTAATGCAATGTTGTTGTTTAATTAAGGTAAATATACTGTTGTTACCCTATCATTCAGAAAAAAAAACTAACAAAGAAAAAAACAAAAACAAACAAACATTGGTTTCTTTGGATTCCAATCGCTTTCTTCTAAGTCGATAACATTTTTCTTTATATTTCTCTCGACCTCTTGAAGCATTCTGTGGTGACAGCTTCTTTAGTCATCTATCTTCCCCAAAGTGCAACTGAACCGTCCTTGATTAAAAGGAATAGCTCATGTCAATATAAACGCACTTTAAATAAACTGAAATACTGAAAAACAGGACAGTCAAGTCATTAATCCAAAAGTTGAAATGAAACGCTACATTGTGCACATAATAAAATATTACGCATAATTTAAAATATTGCCACGTTACTTATTTAAATGCAACCTGATAATAGACCGTTCAAATAATATGTAACGAGGCTACAAGCAATTCTTAACTTTCCATTAATAACAAATATATTAGCTAATAACAACTCGAACAATGGTGAAGAATGCTTAGAAAATAATAACAATATCACTACTACTACTAGAAATAATAATAATAATAATAATAATAATAATAATAATAATAATAATAATAATAATAATAATAATAATTACTTAGTGTCTAAAGCCTCTCTAATGTGGGAGACAGCTAAACGCTATTCTCTGCAAAAGGATTGTGCAGCCAAAACTTAAACCCTGCAATCTCCTCGAGCTCAGTGGACGAGATCACTTTATATGCAAGCGTACCTTTGACTCACTGCCTCAGCATTATCTGTAAACCAGTCATACCTATCTGCTTATTATACTATTGCTATTATTGATAGTATTCTTGTTACTTCTTGTTATTGAGACGTTCTAGGGTGTTTCTTTAATAGGCTCCATAAGTTTCCCTCTTTATTGAAAAAAGACTATAGGTCTATATTATTTATTAATTCAAGTATCGAGAAAGGGAATGTTCTCTTATGGGTTAAAGCACGTTCAATGGATTACAGTCACATGACCTTGCTTTCGAGCATATTTTATATATAAAACCAGTATGTTAATAATTATTATCTTCTAGAAACACTGTTTAATTCTAATATCAATATATGGTATTTATTTATTTGTAACGGTCTGATCTGCTGCAATGTGTAGCCTATTAGAATACTGTCTATTGTCTAATTACCGATATGGTTTGTCGTGGATGAAAAACATAATCCATGGGATAATGGTAGGCTATTTCATGATGGGCTTGAGTTTTTAGATGTGCTACAGTATCTATTGCTTGTGAAGAGCTTTGTTCAATTTGTTTCTCACTAAATTCAAAAATTGATTCATTGTCAGGGGCAGGGAGAATCTTTTATAAACAATACAGGACTGTATGAAGGCGTTAGAATTTCTAGACCAACTGATACCGATATTAATTGGGACATTTATAACATTTTTAGCAACTTCTACTGATCAACACAGAGGAAGAAACTGTTGTTAGATTACATAGATGTCCTTCTTTATAATTATATACAAATAAAGTATATTTACAAATTAAGGTTTCCTTTTTAATACATTTATATTGGACCTGTTTGGGTGTCAGATTTACAGATCATGGGGAAGACATACTATGATGTCACATGCAGCTATGAAGTATAATAAACAGAGATGGCTATAAAAACCAAGGGCAAGCTGCGTGGCCTGGCATATTTCTTTTAGCAATGAACAAGAGAACATCTCTGCACCTCTGCAGGCTGGATTCGGAACTCACTGGACACAGCTTGGGTCAACAGGTGAGTTATTCCCTATAAATAACTGATGTGGGTGTATACTGTTATTATAAAGATGAAAAAAAGTACAATCGCCACAGAAATACAAACTGTTAGCAATATATTTGAATATGTCTTGTTTGACTAAAACCAAAAAAAAAAGGTCCAGCCCAGTCCAGTACAGTCAGATCCAGTCTAGTCCAGTCCTAGACAAGTCCAGTCCAGTCCTAATCCAGTCCAGTCTAGTCAGATCCAGTCTAGTCCAGTCCAGTCAGATCCACTTCAGTCCAGTCAGATCCAGTCCAGTCCAGTCCAGACCAGGGGGCCGTTTCCCAAAAGCAACTTAAGCCATACGAACATCGTAACACCATCATAAGGGCAACGTGTCAGATCTGATGTGTTTCCCAAACACTGTCGTTAGTTAAGTAGTTTGTGAACAACATCGTAGGTCTACGAGTGATCTGGGGTAATCGTAAGGAGATAAGTGTGTCGTGAAAGTACATAAATGCATTGCGAGATTATTCTCACTTGCTGTATCTGGCAGTATGGCTGCAATTCACAGAATTGTGGAACTTAATCATCGTAGACACCACCCGCGCAGTAGATTATTAAGAATTAATGCCAACATAAGAACAAATTTAAACCCGTTAGATATACAGTACCAGTCAAAAGTTTGAGTACACCTGCTTGAAACCAGGTTTTTCATGATTATCTATGCTTTTAACTGTATAAACTTGTCTATAAACACTTAATATTTCATTATATGATACGTGTACTTATATAAGCTGATAATCATAAGTGAATTGCATTCAAAAATTTAATTTTTAAATGAAAATGTAAATCTTGTCAATTTCAATGAAATGGTCACCCAAAGCAAGGGGATTTCAGTCTGAAGCCCAAGTCAGTTAAAAGTCTGAAATGTGTATAACACGGTGTTAGAACACTGGCCTAAGTATAAAAGTGTCTTTGTTAGATGTTATCCGAGCTTAACTAGCATGTTACCTAATTAACCTTTTGTCACCAATTATTGTTAACAGGTGAGGGTCCATGATTACTATAAATATAGGTAGCATAGGCACCTATATTTAAGTTTGTCATTCCTGAATGTAAGGGAACAGAAAATGGCAAAATACGCTCAGTTAAGCAAAGAAAAAATTACTTTAATTAATTACAGTAATTACTTTAAGAAATGAAGGTCAATCTTTAAGACAAATCACAAGAACTTTGCAAGTGTCTGTAACTGCTGTGGCCAAGACCATCAAACGATTTGAAGAAACTGGCACTCATGAGGACCGAACAAGGTCAGACAGGCCAAGGGTGACCTCAGAATCAGAGAACAAGTTCATTCGAGTCACAAGTCTGTGAAACCGGCGATTAACTGCCCCTGAAATATTAGCTCAGCTAAATGCTACTAGAAGTACAGATGTTTCTACATCAACTGTTCAGAGGAGATTGTGTAAAGCTGGCCTAACTGGAAGAATTGCTGCAAAGAAACCATTGTTAAGAGTGCAGAATAAGAGGAAGAGACTTGCCTGGGCCAAAAAACACAGAAACTGGATGTTTGAGGAGTGGAAGTTGGTCTTATGGACCGATGAGTCAAAATTTGAAATATATGGGTCCAACCGCCGAGTATTTGTAAGACGCAGAGAGGGTGAGCGCATGAGTTCTGCATGTGTGGTTCCCACTGTCAAGCATGGAGGAGGCAGTGTCGTGGTCTGGTGTTGCTTTGCTGGTGACAGAGTTGGTGATCTTTACCAAGTCCATGACAAGCTCAACCAGCATGGCTATCATAGCATACTTCAGAGGCATGCCATTCTATCAGGATTACAGCTAGTTGGGCAGACCTTCATTCTTCAGCAAGATAATGACCCGAAACACACCTCAAAGTTGTGTAAGAACTATCTGGCGAAGAAGGAAAGTGAAGGACAACTCAATCTAATGACCTGGCCTGCCCAGTCTCCAGACCTCAATCCCATAGAACTTGTATGGGACGAACTGGACAGAAGAGTCAAAGCAAAGCTAACCACAAGTGCCCTACATCTCTGGGAATTGCTGCAGAAGAGCTGGGAAGACATGTCGGGTGATTTCCTGCTGAAACTTGTTAACCAAATGCCTCGTGTTTGTGAGGCTGTTATTAAGGCAAAGGGTGGCTATTTTGAGGAATCCAAGATTTAAAGACAATTTTCTTGAACATTGCTTTGATACTCCTTATGTTTTGTTTTGTATATTGTAACATGTGTTTTCATTTTCAAGTATTTACAGAAACGTATACGACGTAAAACATTGTCAATTATGAACAAAAACCTAGTTTCCAGCAAGTGTACTCAAACTTTTGACTGGTACTGTACTTAGTGACAGAGAAATCATTATAAGATACCGGCGTCCACGGAATGAAATCCTAACTTTACTGGAGTTACTCACAACGCAATTATGCACTAACTCCAGCTGTGCAATTGTTGTGTTCATTGCGGTACTATGCCACAGGTAGGTTTCTCCAAACCATAGGCGATGAGCTGGGACTCACCAAAGCGTCTGTATCACGATGCATCCAAGCAGTAACGACAGCGCTTGTTAGACACGCACATGAGTACATTAGGTTCCCTAAGAACACAGGCAGACGTTCATGACACGCAAACAGGATTCCATTCCATTGCAAACATCCCACAGGTCATTGGGGCAATTGATGGTACACTAATTCCCATAATAACCCAGTGGATAGATGAGCCTCTGTACGTCAGCAGAAAAGGCTACTCAGCAATCAATGTCCAAGTTTTATGCAATCATGAGGGTGTTATCACGGACATTGTGGCAAAGTGGCCGGGGGGTACCCACGATGTCTTCATATGGTCCAATTCCGCGATATCCCAGGCAGCAAAGAATGGGCAATTTCGCAACGGCTGGTTGTTGGGGGACAGTGGATACCCCTTACGACCGTATCTCCTCACTCCTAATCTGCATCCCCGCAATGCTGCTGAGGAAAGATTCAGCAACGCGCATCGTCTCACTAGATGCATCATTGAACGTACCTTTGGTGTGTGGAAAATGAGGTTCAGATGCATGGACAAGTCGAGTGGGGGACTACACTTCACACCAGCCAAATGTTGTGCTGTGATTGTGGTTACGGCCATGCTACACAACATTGCAGTGCGAGCAAGAGCACCGTTGCCCAACGACAACATAGCTGAACCTGAGGGAGATGATGGAGGTGAGCCTGTTGCTGATACAGGACAAGAATACATTGCAGGGATTGCTACTCGGCGTCGTCTCATATGCAACGTCTTTGACCATTGAAACAAGGACAAGGAATTCCAGTTATACCATAACCTTTTATTTGTTTATGTAAATTATTTTGTACAACTCAAATGTCAATAAACAAGAACATATGATTTGTTATTTTATAATTGATATTATATGACATAATAAAAAGGCACATATGTGAACGTAGGTGTCTAAGCAATTGTCAAACATAATATAAATACATGTGTAACGAATTGATCTTATTGGCTTGCGTCATGGGGGATGAGTGTGGAGGCAGTGGGTTGCGACTCTGAATCTGCAATGAAACAACAAACCAGTGAGTGAAGTGCATGAAGTCAGTCCCTCTCAATAACCCCCCACCTCCCCACCTAAACAGGATCATACATTAACAGACACACACATGTCATATAGTCTGCATAAAATAAATAATAAATTAGTATTGTCTAACTAACCCCCCTTCCACCCCCACAAGCGCACCACGTACCTTCTCTCTCTGGCAGGATAATTGGCACCGAGATTGTGGGTCAATGATACTGCACTTCGGTGAAGACTAGTTGTTTTTGCAGTATTTCTAAGTTGGCTTTTTTAAGTGCAACTATTTCTTGGTGGTGCTGTTCCTGCTGCTCAATACTCCTCTCTATGTTTTCATTGATGTTCTTAAGGATGATAAGCTTGTTTTTCTCAAGCTCAATTAATTCCGAGCTGCATCCACATGTGTTCTCTGTTCTTCTTCTTCTGCCTTGTTGCCTCTCCCCTGCCCCCCTCTCCCTGGTCGCTGGTTCCTCACTGCCAGGTGTTTCACTTCCTAGAGGAATAACTTGCCGAGGAACGTCATCTTGCAGGGAAGGCTCTTGCTGGGAAAGGTATTCTTCCTGCACAGAAAGGTCTTGCTGAGGATTGGCTTGGCCACTAGTAGAGGCAGACGCCTCACATGTGGGAAGTTCTCCAGCAAATACATCTATTCCCCCAGGGACACCATGCAAGGCAGTTGGTCCCAGGATGTCGACTGCTTTCTGTTCCACTGGGGTTAGTTCCAATGACATCTGTCCGCCCCGTTGCTTTTTTCTGTGCGTTTATTTGAGCAGCCTTACGTTTTGCCACACTCAAAGTCTTGCCACTTCTTCCTGACATCCTTCGCGTCTCTTGGCGGTCCGGGACTTGAGACTTGACCTTTGCCACTATTTCCTGCCATTTCTTTATTTTCATTTCATTTGCTATTGTTGTTTTCAGCTTGTTAAACAACACACTTTTGTTGGCCTCCACTTCATTTACAAGAATTTCCACCTCTGCTTTACTGAATACGTGTTTACATTTTCTGGTGTCCTTCTCCATCCTTACATGTAACCTTTAGTTCGTATTCCTTTATCCTTTGTCTGAACAACAGAGTAGCATTTACTGGAGATAGTTATAGGTGTGTCCAATTTCTACATAATTAGGGTGAGAATAAATCAATCATGCAAACACAGGTGGTTGTCACAAGCACACATTTATATGATTACATTAAATTTCAATCTATTCCTTTAATCAATCATACAATATAATCTGTCGATTCCACTCCACATAGATTTTAATTGTAGGCCACTTATTACAATAACAGAGAACATATTTAACAAATCGATTAAGTTGTGATTAACTCCTCATCCTTTTCAGCACCTTTGCTGGGACAGCACCTTCTACGATGCACTTTAGGGTTTTGCAGTTTAACGATGCGTTTCGGGAAACGCACGTGAAGGTCGATCGATCCATCGTGAGCATGATCTTGAAACCTCAAGTTCTATCGTTATCGGGAAACGGCCCCCAGAGTAGACCCAGTCAAGACCATTCACAGTCTTCTTTGTTTCTTGTTTTTTTTTTTTGGTCATGACATCACAATGAGTACATCATATGTGACATAATAAATAGACTATTATTTTTATTATACATAGGATGCTGCCACGATATTGCTGTCTTCAATGCCAATTGAATAATGTGGGATCAGGCAGCATACACTTGGTTTTATAGCCAAGTCTCTCTTTATTACATCACTGCTTTTAAAATGACATATCAGAACATCACAATGGGGGCACCAGCATCATAGTCATCTTGAGATGTGTCACCTGTGATTAGGATCACTATGGGAAATCTTATTTGGAGTTTATATGTCATCTACATTTTGCCAGTTTTTTACACCCTGTTGAGAAACTATGCACAAACCACCAAAGCCTATGTGACAATACACTTGCCCACTTAAATTTGATTTGCATTGGATTCCACAAATAAAACAACATTGAAATAGCTGATATTTTGTTACCATAAAAACATTTTACTTACACAGTCAATAAATCTCTCTCTCTCTCTCTCTCTCTCTATATATATATATATATATTCTTTATATATCTTCAAAGTCAGTTGTGGTCAAACACAAATAGCTCAGCTTAGTGGTTCATACAGATACAAGTACAAATTAACCAAATGCCTCCAGTCCACTGGTGAGATGTTCTCAATTGCAACAAAAACGATGTATCAGGCCTCTGCCCCCTTCTGGATTTGTCCATTAACTTGTTACTAACATAGATAGAATCCTTTTGTGTGTGTTTTCAACGTATTAAACTGAACATTTGTTTTGCGGATTTTGTTATTGCAATCGGTACTACAGAGATTGAGAATAACTGGAGATGACATACGGCTGGTTTCACAAACACAAACTACTTAATACAGTACTAAAAACTGCATAGGACAACATGACTGGCTTTGGTAAGATTATTTTTTCTCATTTTCTCCCCAATTTGGAAGGCCCAATTATTTTTTATTTCAACCCGGCTCACCGCTGCCACCCCCGTGCTGACTCGGGAGAGATGAAAACCGACACACGCATCCTACAAAACGTGTGCCGTCAGCCGTCCGCTTCTTTTCACTCTGCAGGTCCACCATGCAGACACCTCAGAGCTACAGTGTCAGAGGACCACGCACCTCTGGGCAACTTACAGGCAAGCCCACAGGCACCCAGCCAGTCTACAGGGGTTGCTGGTACACAGTGAGCCGAGGACACCCTGGCCGACCTATGCCCTCCCCACCCGGGCGGTGCTCAGCCAATTGTGCACCGCCCCTGGGAACTCCCATCCACGGTCGGCAGTGGAATAGCCTGGACTCAAACCGGCGACCTCCAGGCTATAGGGTGCATCTTGCACTCCACGCAGAGTGCCTTTACTGGAAGCACCACTCAGAAGCCCTGGCTTGGATTTGAAATATAAATTAGGGAAGTTTAAGTTTACATAAAAGCAAAACATTGTGGCCCATTACATTGATAGTAACAACTTCATATAAAATGTCAATCTGTAAATATGTGCTCTTTGCTAAACTTTTGCTTGAGTGTAAGAAATAAATTGATAAAACTTTGGAAAATAAAGGATAAAAAATGCAAACATGGTTGATGGATAAAAAATACAGTCTGTGACCCGGATGGCTTGTGGTGACGTCAGACCCGGAAGAGACAGGACACAGTTTGGTGAGTGTATGCGCTGTTGTGCGGGTTAATAATAAATAAATAAAACAAAAGTTCTGAACACAACAAAATCGCACGATGGCCAACACAGACAGACAAACAGACACGGAACACACAAGTACCGCGCTGGTCTAAATCCAGCACGAATAGCAATTGTAATTTGTTTTCGTTTTACTTCCCCTCCCGACTCTCATTCTGCCTCTGAACACACCAATCTACAGTGAGTGATTCGTTACAATATATACAGCTGTGCCGGGACTCAATTGCTAATTAATCATTCACTTGAATCCCAGCAGGTGAACTAAGTTGTGCACTCCCCGTGCCCACATACAAATACACATTTTATCTGCACATGAAATGATTGTGTAATCCCGTGCCAATACAGTACATCCTCGATATAACGCTCTTCATTATAACGAACATAGTTGCCAAGTCTCCTTATAATAAGTGGGATTGGCCCTATTTTTTGATTGTCGTGGGTTGGAATTTGAGTCGTGGGTTGGAATTTGAATAAGCACCCATACTCCAACATAGGTTGCGCTTGTTTTGGGCTTGTTTTGAAAGGTAATGCTGCTTTTTTTCTCATGAGACATGGCAACACTGATAACGAGCCTTCGGCTATAACGAACCTGGCCCCTGGACCGCAAATAAAAAAAGATGATATAAGCACACACTGTCAACATCCCCCGTCTGTACGCACCGGATGCCACCTCCGCAAGTAAACGCTTTTGTTAAATAAAAAGTGCACGCTGTATAACTCTGCCTCCAAAACGAAAATCATTTTATGTTGCACAAAGCTGGAAACAATATTAATCGTTTGAAAAAAGGAGTAACGCAGGCATGTCTCTGTCATGAATATAGGTTGTCAACCATGTGGCAAAGCAAAATTGATTAAAGAAAAAAAAAAACTTGAGGATCTGATGAACTTTTCATGTCGGGTTGATTTGGAATAAAAATTCAGTTTGGGATTCTTGCATGTTGGATTAAGATTTATTGCACTTTGAAACGAGCTTGATTTTGAATAAATGTTCAGCTTCAATTCGGGAATTATGCTTTCTGTACTGCGTTTTAATTCTTTAACAAATAGGATAAAGCAAGGGCAGAATACTGCATACATGTGACAAACAGGTAAGTGCAATTCTACTTGTATCTCATCTCATTAACTTACTCCAACAGTTTATCGTTCATTTTGTCCTTTCGCTATAACAAACCCCTCGATATAACGAACAAAGGCTTGGACCCCAACATGTTTGTTATAGCGAGGGTGTACTGCAGAAATACACATTTTAAATCACCTGTGCTACATAACCCAATTTATATCCGGTGCACCAATATATAGACATATAGTATTACACTGTGCAGTGCTTTTACTGTCAGGTGGAACCTTTCTGAATTATTTCTGGGGCTGCTGTATGTGGCACGCTGAGACTCATATACAAACGCACACAGATACACACTGAGAAACACACACTTCATCGTTACTCTTATCAATCAGTTCAGTCAGTAGCTGCAGTACAACCCTATAAAGCCTATTTCTGTAGCAAATATGCTACAGATGTTTTTGCCAACTCTTACTATTCAAAGTTTTTCATTAGCAGTACACTGTGTCTGTCTCTCTGTCTCTCTGTCTGTGTCTAAGTTATAGGACAAACAGGGCATGTGGTACATGGCTCACAATGAACATTCTTATTGGTGACATTTCACCTCCTAAAAATTGCATTGGAAGTCATCAATTCTGAATTGACATGCGAACAGGTAACATGTGAGCAGTGGTGATATCTCACATTCGATCTGAAAAAAGAAGAAAAAAAGAGGATAATTTGACTTATTTAAAAAACATATTTGATCACTGTTCTTAATCAGAAAGAAAGACTACTCAGAGTAATGAGTAAATGAAATAATTTAACAACGGTTACTAAAATCTTGTTTCAGATTTAAAATTGAATAAAAAGCACAAACTCAGTCTTAATTAACATGTTATAGCAATAATTGCAGCATGTACTATAAGTAATTAGAAAGAAATATGAAACTATTTATCAAAAATACCTACAGTTAACACGATAAAAATCAATAGAAATATTTATTTAATTAAATGACTATATACAGTGCCTTGCGAATGTATTCGCCCCCTTGAACTTTATGCACCTTTTGCCACATTTCAGGCTTCAAACATAAAGATATGAAACTGTAATTTTTGTGAAGAATCAACAACAAGTGGGACACAATCATGAAGTGGAACGAAATTTATTGGATATTTCAAACTTTTTAACAAATAAAAACTGAAAAATTGGGCGCAAAATTATTCAGCCCCCTTAAGTTAATACTTTGTAGCGCCACCTTTTGCTGCGATTACAGCTGTAAGTCGCTGGGGTATGTCTCTATCAGTTTTGCACATCGAGAGACTGAAATTTTTGCCCATTCCTCCTTGCAAAACAGCTCGAGCTCAGTGAGGTTGGATGGAGAGCATTTGTGAACAGCAGTTTTCAGTTCTTTCCACAGATTCTCGATTGATTCAGGTCTGACTTTGACTTGGCCATTCTAACACCTGGATATGTTTATTTGTGAACCATTCCATTGTAGATTTTGCTTTATGTTTTGGATCATTGTCTTGTTGGAAGACAAATCTCCGTCCCAGTCTCAGGTCTTTTGCAGACTCCATCAGGTTTTCTTCCAGAATGGTCCTGTATTTGGCTCCATCCATCTTCCCATCAATTTTAACCATCTTCCTGTCCCTGCTGAAGAAAAGCAGGCCCAAACCATGATGCTGCCACCACCATGTTTGACAGTGGGGATGGTGTGTTCAGGGTGATGAGCTGTGTTGCTTTTACGCCAAACATAACGTTTTGCATTGTTGCCAAAAGTTCGATTTTGGTTTCATCTGACCAGAGCACCTTCTTCCACATGTTTGGTGTGTCTCCCAGGTGGCTTGTGGCAAACTGTAAACGACACTTTTATGGATATCTTTAAGAAATGGCTTTCTTCTTGCCACTCTTCCATAAAGGCCAGATTTGTGCAGTATACGACTGATTGTTGTCCTATGGACAGAGTCTCCCACCTCAGCTGTAGATCTCTGCAGTTCATCCAGAGTGATCATGGGCCTCTTGGCTGCATCTCTGATCAGTCTTCTCCTTGTATGAGCTGAAAGTTTAGTGGGACTGCCAGGTCTTGGTAGATTTGCAGTGGTCTGATACTCCTTCCATTTCAATATTATCGCTTGCACAGTGCTCCTTGGGATGTTTAAAGCTTGGGAAATCTTTTTGTATCCAACCGCTTTAAACTTCTCCACAACAGTATCTCGGACCTGCCTGGTGTGTTCCTTGTTCTTCATGATGCTCTCTGCGCTTTAAACGGACCTCTGAGACTATCACAGTGCAGGTGCATTTATATGGAGACTTGATTACACACAGGTGGATTCTATTTATCATCATTAGTCATTTAGGTCAACATTGGATCATTCAGAGATCCTCACTGAACTTCTGGAGAGAGTTTGCTGCACTGAAAGTAAAGGGGCTGAATAATTTTGCACCCAATTTTTCAGTTTTTATTTGTTAAAAAGTTTGAAATATCCAATAAATTTCGTTCCACTTCATGATTGTGTCCCACTTGTTGTTGATTCTTCACAAAAATTACAGTTTCATATCTTTATGTTTGAAGCCTGAAATGTGGCAAAAGGTCCAAAGTTCAAGGGGAATACTTTCGCAAGGCACTGTATATATATATATATATATATATATATATATATATATATATATATATACTAACCGTGTTCTAATATACTAACCATGTTCATCTCCAATTCATCATCTGGAAGAAAACATAAAACACTAAATTGTTTAAGGATAGAAATGTCTTACCATAGCACTTGACACTTTTTGACTATTTTTTTTTTTATCGGACGCCTTTAACCATTGTGATTTACAGGAATTAATCAATCAATCAACGGTATATGCAAATACAAATTATGCAAAAATACAAAGTAGCATAGGTTATGCAGTATATCAAAATAATTAAATGTAGGCCATAAAAACAGGGAGCAAAGTCAGAAATAAATTAACCGTGCTTTTCAAATTTCTCCGCGTATCTCCTTAAGGTCTGTTTCTGGGACTTCCTGAAATCCTCTGGATAGGATTTGTTCACGATGTATTCAAGCACATTAGAGTATTTTTCCTCGTCCATTCTAATTGAAATTGAAACCAAAATGTTAAGCATTACATTTAATTTATATAAAATAAAGAATGATAGATTTAGTAATAATGTGGCATATAGTGTATACAGAGACGGTCCGTGTACATTCCGGCCAATCGATTTTGCATTCAGAATCGAAATCGAAAACCAGAAAACGACTGCTTTTTATATTTCGGTTTTTCATAAAAACAAAAATGGACTCGTTTTTCACGCTTACATTTGTGTGGCTATTTCCCCCAAAACAACAACGAACATAGTTTATGACGTTTGAAATTAAATAAGTGATAATACAACTTGTCTAACTTGGGTTCCATTTGTAATTTGTAACTTACGTTTCTTATCAATAAATTCACATTTACTATTTTAACTGTTTTATTTCTTCATACAACGTGTAACTGGTATTGTTCAAAATTGAAGATTATATAACATGGCTAGGCAAAGATCTGCATGCAGCTACCAACCCGGCACAAGCAGATAAAAACTTGAATGTTAAGCATATGTAGAAGCGACTGTAATGTGTAAATCACGGTCAGCACATAGAAGCATAGAAACAAAAATCATATCCTTCTTCCCACATTATATAATGAGTAAAAGTTAAATACATTAATATGTTTTTTTTTGTTTTTGTTTTTCATTACTATCAGTGGTGTAGTGATAAATGAAAGTTTGGTGGAGTTGAACAGATAGATTGAACAAATATACAAATAAACATGAACAGATTGATTGTTATTGCTCACCCACTGTTATTGTCTTTTCCAATGAGCATGCAGAGAAGTTGACGTGAGTCCGTGACCACACTCAGACAGTGCGAGTTTGCTGTCTCAATGCCCAGAACGGGGTGACGACGACATTCTTTGATACATCAGGGGTGATCAAGAATATTTTCACGGGGACAAAATGAGAGTATACAAATTCCTTTGGGGCCTTTTGTAAAAATCAATTACAAAAAACCCCCCACAAAAATTACCAGTAAGATATATAAAATCTAGTCCTCTGCATGTCGCCTGTCAGTGTTGATAGACATCAGAGTCTGTAAAGTGGACAACAGGCCTCAAAAATAAACTGATGTAGGTCTCAATCTTGCAGTGTGTAGTGTAAAGATCTAAACAGGGATTTTGCAATGCTGTGTTTAGCTGGTACAGTACAGGGAGTTCTCCATTAAAAAAATAAATGTACATCTGGAATTCAGTATCTGAAACTGCATCATAGGTTTCAAATGCCTTTTTCTTTTTCTCCTGTTTCTCTTGCTCAAAGTAACTGACAATTTCTGGCAGAAGAGTAGCAATTCGTTCAACACACATAGCAAGCTACAACCATCTGATTTTGTGGCACTGAACCCGTGCAGTGTACTCAGAGTTAGGTTCTATTAGTTCAATTAGCTGTCTGAATTTGACTTTACTCTGGGCTATTCAGTACCTGTGTCTCGGGGGCCGTTTAGAAAAGCGAAAGAGGCGCATTACCACTCGGGCCGCAGTTGATTACCCCTGTTACATTTTCACATGTGTGTGGTCAAATTCAAACATAGTTTGCTGGAAAAGATTTCTACTTATTTTCAAAAAGGTTCCAAAAAAAGTGGCGGAACTCTGTTCCGGTTACCAAAAAAATTGCAGGAACGTTGTTCTGGTGCGTTCTGCCAGGACTCGAGCACTGAATAACACACCACATACAACATCAAACACAAAATACGTACAGGGGCGGGGCACCATGCCACATGTCCTATTAGAGAGATTCAATTAAACACACAACATCTAATGAGGCTGACAGTAGGCTGAAAATTAGTGACTGTATGGCATGGAAATTAAAAGTAATGAAAAGGTAATTTTGTTAGAGAAGGTTTGATGCCTTTACTCTGAGCATTTATGCCAATTATAAGATACAATTCCACAGTAAAGAATGCATTAAGTCTGACCTTGCAGGGTTCCCTTTCAATTCAAAGATGACCACCAACCAATACTTTTGGGATATGCCTGCCTTAGGTAGGTATTCACTGAGCATTTTATGTCAGAGCTGCCGATAGGCCCCTCCGTAGAGTGACGTCCTCTGTCCCATCTGCCGAGGGAATAAGTAGTCACTCCACAGAGTTCACTTACTCTTTTGCCTCTCACTATGGTAAGGTAAGCAATATGTGTCACTAACCTGAGTGTGTTTTGAAAGCTCCTCTGAGTCGACTGCAGTTCCCTTGCATTCGTGCTGAGAGCTGGCTTGCCGCTCTCGTGGAATCAGCGGCTCCATTTGAGTGTCTTTTTTCTTTCTCACGGCCTGCTTCGCTTGTGTCGCAGGCCGCCTTTTCTCGGCTGTCCGTCATGAGTGTGACAGCCTGTGCAGTATTGCTGTGTTCTCCCTTCTCCTTTCTTCTCTTACAGCTTCGGCCTGTGTGTCTCCCCTGGTGCATGCTGCACGCTGACCAGGTGGCTGACTACACGCGGTTGGGTATGCACCGCTGCATTAGCTGCCCCCGATGCTTCGTACTCGTGCACGCTCAGTACTTCGGTGCCTCGGTGAACACGGTGCTCGGTGCACACGGTGCTTCACGGTGTTAGACACCCTAGTCCAGTTGCTGTGATTGAGCCTGTGTGAAACAGCTCTCTCTCTCAAGTTTTCTGGAGTTCCCCTGCAACTTTATTGCTGGAAGCCGGCTTGCCACTTCCCTGGAATCAGAAACTCTGCTTCTGAGAACTCAGCTATAAACACTGCACAACTGCGCTACGTTTAATCTTTTTCTTTCAACAGAAAAGCCTACATTGCTTTGTGTTTCTAGTCTGCTTTTCTAACCTTAGAGCGCTGGCTGTTTCGTGTTTTTTCCTCTGCTATTACAGCTAAAAAAAAAAAAAGAGAAGCATGATTCCTCCACCGGGACCCAGCTCTGCTGCGTCCCGCTGTTGAGTTGAATCCACTGGCTTGTTTCAGCCCACCTCCTCGGCACGCTTGGTAATAACAATAACAATACAATGTTAGAGCTCACCCGCCTGGCGTGGTGACTGTTGTTCTCCCATAGCTCAATTGCTGTGTGTGAGCCTCTATTTTCTTTTCCTAATATGCCTTTGCAGTTCAAAGAAAAAAAAAAGCAGTACACTTTTTCTTCCTGTCTAACATGCCACAGCTCCTTGAACCTGTGCGCCACTCCGGTATACTCTACATGCTGCCCCGTTGTGTGACTACATGCGGTACAAAACCAGGTTATCGCCGCGCTGCACCCTGGTGCAACGGCTATGCACATTGTCACATTCTCCAGTCTGTCTGGCCGGGCAACTGGTTTACAACAGTGGACTGAAAGGACGTGTATTTCCACGTCCCTATTCGTCCAGCGCACAGGAAATATCTCCGCTCGTCTTTCAGGGTAGCATCTTTGAGTTTTCTGTGCTGCCATTCGGCCTCTCCTTAGGCCCCCGCACGTTTTCAAAGTGCATGGATGCGATCCTAGCTCCCTTGCGGCTGCAAGGGATCAGGGTGATGAACTACCTGGACGACTGGTTGATCTCTTCCCAGTTGCAGGAAGATGAAGCATCTGTTGAGGCTGGATATCACCCTCAACGATGCCAACAGCCAATTAATACCGATGCAAAGTACAGTCTACTTGGGTCTTCGGTTGGATTCCCTTACAATGCGAGCCTACCTGTCGGACAACAGAGTAGCTGCCATTCGCAACTGTCTGGCCCTGTTTCAACAAGGGTTCACAGTACAATTGGTGTTGTGTCAAAAACTATTGGGTCTTATGGCCACAGCTTCATCAGCTATCCAACTGGGGTTGCTCCACATGCGTCCCATTCCAAGCGTGGCTCATTGCCTTTCGGCTACACTTCAAGCATGACAGACACCGTCGACTGACCGTGTCTCACCTATGCTGGGAAGCCCTACATTGGAGGAGGCAAGCCTCTCACCTGAGCGAAGGCGTAAGGATGGAGTGTTACACAACCGTCAAGTGGTGACGACAGATGCATCCAACCTGGGTTGGGGTGCAGTCTGGGCAGGCCGCTGGACATCCCTGCACATAAATATGCTGGAGCGCCGAGCAGTGCACCAGCCAACGAAAGGCCCAAAGTGCTTTTGCATGCTTTCCCATAGATACCGTTGCTCCCTGCCTTCCTTGAAAGTCAGGAGAGAAAAAGCGACAGTTCTCCTGGTGACCCCAGATGGCCCAGGAGAATCTGGTTTTCAAACCTTTGCCATCTGCTGCAGGGTCAGCCCTGGGAAATCCTGCTGCGCAAGGATCTCCTCAGTCAGACGCAAGCCATATTCTGGTGGCTTTCTATGGGTACTCGGTGGCTGCGTCCTCCCCGAGTGGAGTCTGGACGTGGTATTGGAGGCTCTCATTAAGGCCCTATTTGACCCTATACATTCCATAGTGCTGAAATCTCGCTCTATGAAGACAGCCTTTTTATTGGCCATCACCTCCGCTAAGCGGGTCAGTGAGCTGCAGGCTCTGTCTGTGCACAGTTCCTGTATGCGCGTTTGGGATACTGGAAACAGGCTATCGCTACTCACGAACCCTGCATTCATACCTAAGGTGATTACGGCTTTCCACTTGAACCAATCATTGGAACTAGAGGCCTTCCATCCCCCTCCCTTTGATTCGGAGGAGGATAGGAAGCTGAATTCCCTCTGCCCAGTGAGGGCATTGAGAGGTTATGTGGACAGGACGAAAGCGCTACATCAGTCTGACCAGCTCATTTTGCTATGGTGAAAGGACCCTGGGTCAAGGCCTCTCGAAACAGCGACTGGCCCACTGGATTATGGACACAGTATTGACTGCGTACAATAATGCCGGCCTACCCCCACCTGGAAGGATGGCTGCGCACTCTACCAGAGGTGTGGCTGCGTCATGGGCTCTCTTTCGAGGTGCTACATTGACTGACATTTGTAATGTTGCTAGCTGGGCTACGCCGCATACATTCACCAGGTTCTACTGCCTTAATGTGGTAGATCCCTCTAAGCCTTCATTAGGCACAAGGGTCCTTAAGGTTGGACGATTACACCACCAACCCTAGTTGGCGGTAGCGAGGTGTCCCTCGTATGCTGTGTGCTCACACTCCCTCGCGGAGGCTCTGGTATACTTTCCCAAAAATATTGGTTGGTAGTCGTCTTTGAATTGAAAGGGAATGTTATGTTACTTACCATAACCCTGGTTCGCTGAAAGAGACGACGACCACTAAACCTTGCAAGGTCGCATTCGTGGGTTTGATGCAAGATGAAGTGAGCTCCATGGAGCGACTATTTATTCCCTTGGCAGGCGGGACTGAGGACGTCACTCCATGGAGGGGCCTATCGACAGCTCTGACACAAAATGCTCAGCGAATACCTACTTAAGGCAGGCATATCCCAGAAGTATTGGTTGGTGGTCGTCTTCTCTTTCAGGGAACCAGGGTTACAGTAAGTAACTTAACGTTTTATTCCTTAGCTCTCTGCTTCTTGGCCTATTTCTTTTTCTTTTTTTTGGCTGTGGTATCACCAGGTTTGGAAAATCCCCTTTCCAGCAATAGGTCAGTATCTCCAATTATTTTATCTCAAAAATACATTTTGAGCCAGGACTTCTGAAATTCTATAAGGTTACATTAGTGATGGGAATAAAACACGAAACAGATTGGAATAATAACCCATTACTAAAATGAATAAATATTTATTTCAGCCCTAAACAATAGCTCTCTAACAGTAGGCTCTCTACATTTCAGTGTCTTTTAGTTCTGTAGTGTTCTGGCAGAAAAAGAACATGCTGCCCTGTTTATAACCTCCACCTAGTGGGGTAATAAAATTTAAGGTGAAACCTAGCATGAGATTTGAATGTCCTTTTTATTTACAGATTTAACCTAGCAGGAGGTTTAATTACCCTTCAAGGCCAATATTACAGGAACTGATGTTTCATCTGTGAAAATTTCTGCCTCTTCTGCTCTTTCAGGTTGTTGACCAAATTCTTAGTCTGAGGTTCCCATTAGTTTTTCTCCAGTTTCCATTTACATCCACCAAGTATATGTAACACTTGTTTGACTGCAGCTTGATTCCACTTTTCTCCACCACGGTCATTTCTTACCAGAGCCACCTGACCTGGGAAGAATCTCTGTGTCGGCCTTGTCTGTTGTGGGTTATGTTTTTCATGTTCCCCCAATTTCTAGTGTCCAATTCTGGCTACATCAGATCTAATCAGTGACAATCTGGTGCGATCTTGTCTTTTTAAGAAGGGTTCTACTGGTTTTTCCCTTTTGTGGCATGCAGGGTGCAGTATTTCTATAATTAAACAGAAAATTAGCCAAACAGTGCTGTAATGACCGATCTGAACCTGCGTTTTTATCCAGGCCTCTCTTAAGACTGCACTGGTCTTTCTGCTGCACCGTTTGATGCTGGGTGACAGGGTGGTGTTTTAGTGTGCTTCACAAAATTTCTCTATAAAAAGGTTTTCTTCTGCAGTAAATGGCGGTCCATTGTCAGATACAATCTCCTCCAACAGAGCATATGCAGCAAACAAATTTAGCATGACCCAGGATCTTTACCGGGGGTTGGTAATCCATTATTAATGTGAACTTTCTACCATAAATGGTAGTTATGAAATGTAACATCCCCAAAATAATGCCTAATGCCTCCTTTTCAATTTGAGTCTAACCTCTCTTTGGTTAGTGTGCGAGAGGCGTAAACTATTGGCTTCTCAGTACGGATCCTGGATTGGTTACTGTATGTATCTGATAAAGCAGTACCAATGTTTTGCAAAGCGAGGACAAATAGCAGTTATTAAAATCCAAAGTGTGTCGGATTATATTCAGATGCAATCCTAAACGTCTATAAGATACGAGGAGACAGACAGATGAGGAGTACAGACGAACAGACTGAGACAGACAATTTTAACAATTATTTGTATTCATTTTTCACAATTTTCGGAATGTCCAATTATTATTCAACCTGGTTAACCGCTGCAAACCCCAGACTAACTCAGGAGAGATGAGGACGAGCCGACACGTCCTCCGAAATGTGTGCTGTCAGCCATCTGCTTGTTTTTGCTCTGCAAGCCTGCCGTGCAACCATCTCAGAACTTACAGCGTCGGAGTACAACGCAGTTCTGAATTGTGTACAGGCCAGCCTGCAGGCACCCGGCCAGCCACAGGGGTCGCTGGTGTTTGATGAGCCAAGGACTCCCCAGCCAACCTAACCCCTACCCCCCCGGACAGCGCTTGGCACAATTGCGCACCACCCCCTGGGAACTCCCGTCCACGGTCGGCAGTGGCATAGTTTGGATTTGAACCGGCAATCTCCAAGCTGTAGAACGCATCCTGCACTCTGGGTGGAGTGCTTTCACCGGATGCGCCACTCAGGAGCCTAGGGTCACCATTTTTTGAATGAGGACCTGTGGAAGGATGGTGGGTAATTCACTGACACATACGGGAGACAGAAGTTTTAGTTGCAAACACCGCACTGGTGCCCAGTTTTATTATTTCAGACGTTTTTCTTATTGCCCGCAGAGGGTACTGTTGTCCATGGCCTGAGTACCGACAACGGTACACAGGACCACAGGAATACCAAATACTGGTAAAACTGAGAAATTGGTGCACTCACAGGTGCTCAAAATAATAATGAAAACAAAAGGCGAAAGAAAAATGGAAAATAAAACACAGTAATAAAACTACAAAACAAAAGTGCTGCTTATAAGAACATAAGAACATAAGAAAGTTTACAAACGAGAGGAGGCCATTCAACCCATCTTGCTCGTTTGGTTGTTAGTAGCTTTTTGATCCCAGAATCTCATCAAGCAGCTTCTTGAAGGATCCCAGGGTGTCAGCTTCAACAACATTACTGGGGAGTTGGTTCCAGACCCTCACAATTCTTTGTGTAAAGAAGTGCCTCCTATTTTCTGTTCTGAATGCCCCTTTATCTAATCTCCATTTGTGACCCCTGGTCCTTGTTTCTTTTTTCAGGTCAAAGAAGTCCCCTGGGTTGACATTGTCTATATCTTTTAGGATTTTGAATGTTTGAATCAGATCACCGCGTAGTCTTCTTTGTTCAAGACTGAATATATTCAATTCTTTTAGCCTGTCTGCATACGACATCCCTTTTAAACCCGGGATAATTCTGGTTGCTCTTCTTTGCACTCTTTCTAGAGCAGCAATATCCTTTTTGTAACGAGGTGACCAGAACTGAACACAATATTCTAGGTGAGGTCTTACTGATGCATTGTAGAGTTTTAACATTACTTCCCTTGATTTAAATTCAACACTTCTCACAATATATCCAAGCATCTTGTTAGCCTTTTTATAGCTTCCCACATTGTCTAGATGAAGACATTTCTGAGTCAACATAAACTCCTAGGTCTTTTTCATAGTTCCCTTCTTCAATTTCACTATCTCCCATGTGATATTTATAATGCACATTTTTATTGCCCGCATGCAATACTTTACACTTTTCTCTATTAAATTTAATTTGCCATGTGTCTGCCCAATTCTGAATGCCGTCTAGATCATTTTGAATGACCTTTGCTGCTGCAACAGTGTTTGCCGCTCCTCCTATTTTTGTGTCGTCTGCAAATTTAACAAGTTTGCTTACTATACCAGAATCTAAATCATTAATGTAGATTAGGAATAGCAGAGGACCTAATACTGATCCCTGTGGTACACCACTGGTTACCTCACTCCATTTTGAGGTTTCTCCTCTAATCGGTACTTTCTGTTTTCTACCTGTTAACCACTCCCTAATCCATGTGCATGCATTTCCTTGAATCCCTACTGCGTTCAGTTTGAGAATTAATCTTTTATGCGGACTTTGTCAAAAGCTTTCTGGAAATCTAAATAAACCATGTTGTATGCTTTGCAGTTATCCATTTTCAATGTTGCATCCTCAAAAAGTCAAGTAGGTTAGTTAGACACGATCTCCCTTTCCTAAAACCATGCTGGCTGTCTCCCAGGATATTGTTACCATATAGGTAATTTTCCATTTTGGATCTTATTATAGTTTCCATAAGTTTACATATAATAGAAGTCAGGCTTATTGGTCTGTAGTTACCTGGTTCGGTTTTGTCTCCTTTTTTGTGGATCGGTATTACGCTTGCTATTTTCCAGTCTGTCGGTACAACCCTGTGTCAAGAGACTGTTGCATGATCTTGGTTAGCGGTTTGTAAATAACTTCTTTCATTTCTTTGAGTACTATTGGGAGGATCTCATCCGCCCAGGGATTTGTTTATTTTAAGAGCTCTTAGTCCCTTTAACACTTCTGCCTCTGTTATGCTAAAGTTATTTAAAATTGGATAGGAACAGGTCGACATGTGGGGCATGTTGTCCGTGTCCTTCTTTGTAAAAACCTATGAAAAGTAATCATTTAATATATTTGCTATTTTTTTTTCTTCATCTATGATTTTGCCATTTGTGTCTCTTAGACATCTGACCTCCTCTTTGAATGTTCTCTTGCTGTTATAATATTGGAAAAATATTTTGGAATTGGTTTTAGCCCCCTTAGCAATATTGATTTCTATCTCTCTCTTGGCCTTTCTAACTTCCTTTTTGACTTGTGTTTGCAGTTCCAAGTACTCTTTCTGTGTACTTTGTTTTGGTCCTTTTAAACGCTCTGTAAAGTGCCTTTTTCGCTGAATATTTTTTTAATTGATCTATTAAACCATTTTGGCCATTTTGTTTTAGATTTAGATTTGTCTACTTTTGGGATGTAATCGTTTTGTGCCTCTAGTACTACATTTTTAAAAACAGCCATCCTTTTCTGTGGATGTTTTTCTATTTTACTCCAATCTACTTCTGTTAGTCTCTGTTTCATACCTTCATAGTTTGCTTTTCTAAAATTGTAAACCTTAGCTTTAGTCATTACTTTTGGGGTTTTAAAAATATTTCAAATGAGACCATGTTGTGGTCTGAGTTTGCCAATGGCTCTCTGACCTCTGTTTTAGTTATTCTGTCTTCATTATTTGAAAAGATTAAATCAAGGTGTGCCTCCCCTCTAGTCGGTGCCTTGACAAATTGCGTTAGGAAGCAGTCATTTGTCATTTCTACCATTTCAGTTTCGTCCGTCGTGCCCCCACCGGTTCTCCCATTTTATACGGGGAAGTTGAAATCCCCATTAGTATGGCTTCTCCTTTTCTTTTATGCAGTGCCTCCACTGCCGCTACGCTGGTCAGTACTGAGCGACCCACGCTCAGTTATCCGATACACTGGGATGGCCAGAGTTCCCCGTACAACATCCCTCGGTGTGTAATTATTTCTTATATTTTTTGTTTCTTTTAAGGCAGGCTGTCTCACTCAGCCGCATTTCTGCCTGCTTTTTCTTTACACCGACGTCTTCCGCCAACGTCACTGGTATCCTCTCTCCGCCACCAATGCACAACCAAGCGCAGTACTTATGGCCCGAAAGCAATCCCCAAGGCCCGCCTCTCAGCCACTCAGAGAGAGGGAAAGCCAACACACCCTGTTCCCCACCTCTCCGTGTCATTGCCATGACTGACAGCGGATCTTGCGAGACTGCTGCCTTCTTCCTGCTGAACCACGGATACATCAGATAGTCACCACATATCTCCCCTGTTACAGGACCCTAAAACATGTCAATAACACACCACACCACTCGATGGTAAAATTAATAGCACTAGCCTGTACTATAAATGTGGATAGAATTAAATCTATTGCTTCGTCCAGGTGAGGTATGGATGTGTTATGCAGTATATTGATATTAAAGGATTTTACCTGGCAGATGTTAGATAAATGTAATAATAATAATAATAATAATAATAATAATAATAATAATAATAATAATAATAAACTGCCCCTAGAAGTGTAACGTCTAGCCTTGTGTAATGATAAAGTGTTTTTTTCAATGGAAGTTGTTTGAAAGCTAATAAGCTTGCACTTAAATAATTAACATGCTTTTTACAATTCTGTTTTAAGGGATGAGAGCAGGCAACTATGTTACAATATCGGGTGTTCTACTCCGTCTACCTTTTGGGACAAGACCGCACCCAAACCCACATCCGACGTATTGGTGTGGAGGATGAATCTCTTGGTGAAATCAGGTGTGATGAGAGTGGGGGCCTGGCAAACAAACATTGATTAAAGTAACATGGGATGACTGCAAATGACATTGCAAACTACTTACACTCTTACACATAAAAAAACTTTGCTTGCAAATGAGGGTAGGGTTACCACCCATTCTGGTTTTGCCTGAATTGTGAAATTGCAACCCTGTTTGTGTAAAAATGGTCAAAAGGCAGTCAAATATACTGTCTTTTTTCAGTAAAACTATTTCTGATGGTGAACCTGAACCCGTGTCTAAACAAACTAGAAACAAAGAAAGCCCCGTGTAGCTACTGATGTGGTTGTGACCAATGACGATGCTCTGGATAACAGCATGGCTATGGAAAATGAGGAGCGGGATGCACCAGGCGATTCATCAAGTGAAGAAGATATGAATCTGGGTAACGAAACTCAGGTGCCGCCGACCGTTTGGACTACTGAACAATTTAAATTTCATCAAACCAACCACCCGTGGCTAATTATGGAGAAATCAAATCGAAAGGTATGCTCACTGGGTCCAGAGAAAACGTCGGGCGTGAAACTGGCTAAAGAGTGGGTAACATGCACTGTGACGTCCTCTGCCCCAGATGTAAAAGAACAGCAAAGGGCACTCAGGAAAGAGGTTGTGGAACATGCTCGAACCAAGCGCATTTAGCCGCATCTAGTACTTTGGAGAAAGCTAAAGGGGACACTTTAGTTCAGACCATCGTCAATGCTCAATGTGAACAAATATCCACCACAGCCAGAGTTTTCTGCACAGCTTACAAAGAGGCTAAAAGCCATAGACCCGCTTATGGTTTTGAACATGAAATTAATTGTCAGGAATTGAATGGGGTTGACATGGGACGGATTTTGCTTTCCAATGTTGCATGCTCAAACATTCAACAACACATTTCTTTAGAAATTAGGAGAAAATTGTTTGAGAAGATAGTACAGAGTGCTCCTAAAATCTGCCTAATGCTAGATGAGGCTACTAGTTTGAACGAAAAAAAGTGCCTTGATCGTGTACGTAAGGCTTCAGTTAGCTGAAATGGGGGCACCTGCAAATATTTTTTGTTGATCTTGTTGAATTGGATGATCTATCTGCCGAGGGAATTGTCCATAGTTTATTGTCTGCACTAGAGAGGTGAATTTCACAAAAAAAAAAACTTTCTCGCCAAATGCCTAATTGGAGTAACCTGTGATGGTGCGTCGGTGATGTTTGGATGCAAGAGTGGAGTGGTGAGCAGGCTGCAAGCCATTTTCCTCAACATGACTTCGTGGCATTGCTCTGCCCATAGGTTAGAGCTCACTGTAAGTGATGTTGTCAAAGAGATGGGTGCTGTTAATCATTTCAAAATGGACAAGCTCTATGCGCTTTATAGCACATCTGGCAAAAATTAAATGGAGCTTAAAGAATGCGCAGACAGTCTAGACATTCAACTGTGCAAAATTGGCAGAATCTTAGATACTAGGTGGGTGGCATCAAGCTTTAGGACGGTAGACGCTGTGTGGAAAAGTTATCCTGCACTTCACAAACATTTCACCTCTGCAGCAGCGAATGACTCACGAGACAGTATGTCCCATCAAAGCTACTCTGGCCTGGCCAGGCGCTTATCGTCACATGCCTTTGTTAACAATCTCGGCCTCATGTGCGATGCTTTACAAGAATTGTCAGAACTGTCACTTGAAAAAGGGACTGTACAATTATTGAAGCGCATCAAGCAATCTTCAGGGAAGTGAGGGTGTTTGAGGTCATGGCAGAACAGCCTGGGAGATACACCCAACTGAGTCAGAGGGGAATCGAGGAGAACATTTTTGAGGGGGTGACTCTAAATGCAGGAAAACCCGGGACATACTGTCCTGTGAGTAATTCTCTGGCCTGTAAGAAAGAAATAAAAAAACATGTCACTTCTTTTGAGCACCGGCCTATACCCCTTCATTCTGAAAACCTGTAACAATATGTACAGTACTGTGCAAAAGTTTTAGGCAGGTGTGAAAAAATGCTGTAAAGTAAGAATGCTTTCAAAAATAGACATGTTAATAGTTTATATTTATCAATTAACAAAATGCAAAGTGAGTGAACAGAAGAAAAATCTACATCAAATCAATATTTGGTGTGACCACCCTTTGCCTTCAAAACAGCATCAAGCATCAATTCTTCTAGGTACACTTGCACACAGTTTTTGAAGGAACTTGGCAGGTAGGTTAGCCCAAACATCTTGGAGAACTAACCACAGTTCTTCTGTGGATTTAGGCAGCCTCAGTTGCTTCTCTCTCTTCATGTAATCCCAGACAGACTCGATGATGTTGAGATCAGGGCTCTGTGGGGGCCATACCATCACTTCCAGGACTCCTTGTTCTTCTTTACGCTGAAGATAGTTCTTAATGACTTTCGCTATATGTTTGGGGTCGTTGTCATGCTGCAGAATAAATTTGGGGCCAATCAGATGCCTCCCTGATGGTATTGCATGATGGATAAGTATCTGCCTGTACTTCTCAGCATTGAGGAGACCATTAATTCTGACCAAATCCCCAACTCCATTTGCAGAAATGCAGCCCCAAACTTGCAAGGAACCTCCACCATGCTTCACTGTTGCCTTCAGACACTCATTCGTACGCTCTCCAGCCCTTCGCTAACAAACTGCCTTCTGCTACAGCCAAATATTTCAAATTTTGACTCATCAGTCCAGAGCACCTGCTGCCATTTTTCTGCACCCCAGTTCCTGTGTTTTTGTGCATAGTTGAGTCGCTTGGCCTTGTTTCCACGTCGAAGGTATGGCTTTTTGGCCGCAAGTCTTCCATGAAGGCCACTTCTGACCAGACTTCTCCGGACAGTAGATGGGTGTACCAGGATCCCACTGCTTTCTGCCAGTTCTGAGCTGATGGCACTGCTGGACATCTTCCGATTGCGAAGGGAAGTAAGCATGATGTGTCTTTTATCTGCTGCAGTAAGTTTCCTTGGCCGACCACTGCGTCTACGGTCCTCAACGCTGCCCGTTTCTTTGTGCTTCTTCAAAAGAGCTTGGACAGCACATCTGGAAACCCCTGTCTGCCTTGAAATTTCTGCCTGGGAGAGACCTTGCTGATGCAATATAACTACCTTGTGTCTTGTTGCTGTGCTAAGTTTTGCCATGGTGTATGACTTTTGACAGTAACTGTCTTCAGCAACCTCACCTTGTTAGCTGAGTTTGGCTGTTCCTCACCCAGTTTTATTCCTCCTACACAGCTGTTTCTGTTTCAGTTAATGATTGTGTTTCAACCTACATATTGAATTGATGATCATTAGCACCTGTTTGGTATAATTGTTTAATCATACACCTGACTATATGCCTACAAAATCCCTGACTTTGTGCAAGTGTACCTAGGAGAATTGATGCTGTTTTGAAGGCAAAGTGTGGTCACACCAAATATGGATTTGATTTAGATTTTTCTTCTGTTCACTCACTTTGCATTTAGTTAATTGATAACTATAATCTATTAACATGTCTATTTTTGAAAGCATTCTTACTTTACAGCATTTTTTCACACCTGCCTAAAACTTTTGCACAGTACTGTATATGCAAAGGCTAATAAACATAGGAATAATTGCCAAGTTGTAGTATAGTTAAAGGTAACATACAGACCCATTCAGAATGACTTGACACTCGCGTAGGGGTCTGCATTTTTAGCTTCTTGCCATCTAGGGACTCCGGCTTCACACGGTTGTTCATGACCTCAGTTACCCTTCATTGAAAAATTACATTTTTACACATAAACACATACATATGTAGTTAGTTTAATTAAGAAACAGTATATAATCGCACCCTGCTAAACTTCCATCTTGAATGTTTAAAAAAAATGTAGTGAAATGTAAACTTAATCTTTCCAGAGTACCTGTAAGGACCAAGCCAGTTCTGTTCCAACTTAGAGCCTAGGCATCCTGTCTTCAGAACCTCAATGCCCACTTCAATCCTGAAGCACTTCGTTCCTCTCTTGATCCGGCTCCGATACTGCTTCTTCTGTCTCTCCTGCGCCTTCTCCACTTGCATCTTTACCTGTTATTAAAATGGTAAAGGAATAGAAATGTAAAGGTGCATTACTAAGTTATTAAATAACAAAGTATGAAGCAGACAAAAAACAACAACAACAACAACAACAAAAAATAAACACTACCGTCTGGAACACCTCTTCATCTTTGCAGCCCTGGCCTCCAGATACTCCTGTATCTGTTCTTCAGTTGGGGGACGTGGTGCGACTGAGTTTATGTCATCAGGGTTGATCTGCAAAGACATATGAATACCTAAAATTATCAACAATAAACGGCCACAAAACATTGCTTAAGGTTCATTTAAACTGTGTACCTCACGTGCCAGCCTTGTTTTTCTGCCGTACATCAGGAAGAATGGGGTCTGTATTGTTGAAGCCTGAATGCTGTTGTTGTGGGCAAACACAATAGCCTCTAGGCTGTCCTCCCACCTCTCCTGCTTTCTGACCAGAGTTTTCCCAATAGCTCTCTTGATGGTCTGGTTGCGGTGGAGTCTAAACTAATGACAGCATCAAATTGACATTGTCAAAAAAGTTATATGACCGTATTTAACAAATCCCCCAATAAATAAATAAATAAATAAAAAGCAGACACAAATTGTTACAGTTTTTTTTCGTTAAACTGTGTTCGTATAAAAGTTGATGCCCCCGTGATTAACACTGCCTGTTAAGCTGAAATAATAATTGGAATAACTGATTTACAAGTGTTTTTTATTTAATTGTGCATGTCCTGCAAAGCAAAGGAATATTAACAATTATTAAGGTAATTTAAATAACCTGAACATGATTGCATCCTACAGTATATAAATCACATATCATACAGACACGCTGTTAATAACACGATGGGTGCTGCATCCTACAGTATATAAATCACATATTATACAGGCACGCTGTTAATAACACGATGGGTGCTGCATCCTCCGGTATATATATCACATATCATACAGGCACGCTGTTAATAACACGATGGGAGCTGCATCCTACAGTATATAAATCACATATTATACAGGCAAGCTGTTAATAACACGATGGGTGCTGCATCCTCCAGTATATATATCACATATCATACAGGCACGCTGTTAATAACAAGATGGGAGCTGCATCCTACAGTATATAAATCATGTATCATACAGGCACGCTGTTAATAACACGATGGGTGCTGCTGTCTGTAGATTCCATTTGTTTATGTGAATGTTTATAGAGTTGATGATGTCATCAAAAGGAGATGGATTTTGGTTGTGAACAAATATATACCCATTCATAAATTGCTTAGCGACAGTCGCCGGTCTGCACAGATCATTTTATGAATATCAACATGGACAGTCGTTTTTTTGTGATCACATTTTTATTGGAAAACAAGAAATACCACATAACAATTCAATACAAAAAATCAATCCGATTTCCCCCTTATACTTCCCTCCCCACCCCAAATTGAATGAACACGTTCCCAAAATAAAGCCACAGCTGGGCATTCCCATACCATGTAATAAAAGGTGCCCAAGGCTCCCTGGGGACAAAGTACACACAGCAGGGTATCAATAAATCTCATTTGGAATCGTCTCTGAGGGGTTAAATATATTCTATGAATAAAATTAAAATGGATCAGCTGGTGATTAGGGTTTCTGGAAGCACGGCTCAGATTAACCCAAACAGTATCCCAGGAAATGTCTTCATTTGCAGAAGGCATGTCCCTATTCCTGATAGCATTAATCACCAAAGGTTTATATGAGGCTCTTAATATGTGAGTATAAAGTGTGGACACCTGTCTTTTTGTTTTACCCCTTGTGTTCAGCATATCATGTAAAGCATGAGATGGTAACTCTGTCCCCCAGGGAACACCATAAGCACGCATTGCAGAGTGAAGACGTAAATAGAAGAAGAAAGAAGTACCCGGTAAATTATAACGCTATTGCAGGTCCCGAAATGTGCAAAGATAGTTGTCTTTAGTAACATCCGCGAGAGTATGAACACCCCTATTACTCCACTACGGAAAAACAAAGGGGCGGCCACTTGATAAGAGTGCAGCATTGTGAAAGATAGGTGAATGAATATACCATTTTGTTTGAAGTAATTTAGTATGCTTTTTCCACCAATCGCCTGTAATCAAATAGGAGATTATAGGATCATAGCGTAGTTTGCACTGCTTAAGTAGAATGCCAGAATAAACCAAGTCTTGCAGACTATGTGGAGAAACTAAATTTTGTTCTAGCTGTCGCCATGAAACAGGAGTGTCTGTATCCAAACACACTGTGACCGGTCGCAGACAAATGACCAAAAAATAATATTTGAAATTTGATAGAGACAGTCCTCCTGAGGATTTCTCGCATTATAATGTATAGAATTTGAGACATGGCCACTTTCCTCTCCACACAAACCTAGAGATCACTGAGTGCAATTTATCCCAATATCTAGCAGGGGGGGGGGAGAGGATGCATTGAACTGAAAAAGTCAATACGTGGGAGTATGTTCATTTTTATTATGGAGACACAGGCTTGGAGCAAATTAGGAAGCTGCATCGATCTGTTTTAATTGTCATCAACCTGTCTGAATATCTTATTAAAGTCGGTTTGTGCAGTTAAGTATAAGCATGGGTGGATTTTCACACCAAGATATTTAAAATGCTTAACTACCTGTATGTTTGCAGGCAAGCGTATATCTGTCACTGCAGCATTCAGAGGCATCAGGGCAGACTTAGCCCAGTTAATTTTATATCCTGAAAGTGTACTGAAATCATTAAAAAGAGCAAGCAAACGAGTGTGGTAAAGAAAGGATCAATGTTGTAAATCTCCTTCCCAACCAGAAAGGGTGCTGTGTAAGGACGGTTGCTTGCTGCCTCCTAGATGGGCCACCTTGACGGTAGGTGGAAACCGGAAGGTGACCATATTAGGGGGAGCGTGTAGTTGCAAGTACCCGGAACGACTCTATTGCAATCAGCTGCTGGACAGCCCTCTATTGGAGAAACCATGGTGACGGGTTGATTGCAGGGAGGAGTTTTGTGGGTACAAAGGGGAAGCAGCTACATCAGTACAACCCCTTGTGCTGAGAACGTAACCACCAGCCAGAGCGGTTTGTTTATTTCTTGTTATGTGCTGTTTTCCTGTGTTTGTGTTTTATAGAGGAGGAGTAAGGAGCCAGGGGCTGCAGCCACGGAGCCAGCCAAACTAACCAGAGCACTACCCTCACCTCACAACACCAGCATCCCCCTGCGGATTGATAAGCACGGGACTGTGGATTAGCGATTATTGCATATTGTTTGTTCCTTTTGTTTTGGTCTGCAAGCCAGCCGTCCCCGATACCATTGCTGGTGGAGGGATGTGTCTTTTTGTTTATATTTAATAAACACGGACGTTTATTGGGAAATTGCTGTTTGGACTGTTCATTTATTCACCACACCACTCGCACCTGTCACAGGGAGTGATTGGGTATGCGATCTATCAAGAACCGAGTTCACCACAGCATTCATATTGGCGCTAATAATTAAACTAAAGTCAGACAGTTCTAATAACAATTTGGACAATGAATTAAAAAACTCTGAATCAAACGTCGTCGGGGCTTAAGCTGAAACAAAGGCAATTATTTTTACCCGAGGTGCTGGTTTTCAGATATGCTACCCTCCCTGAACCCAAAATACTGATCTGAAGACTACGGCGAAATACAATGAACGTTCCCTTTGTTTTGTTATCTGCAGAGGAGGAAGCGGACACATAAAAATATTTGTTAGCAAATCTGGGAGCATCTTGCTGTTTGAGGTGGGATTCCTGTATCATGGCTACATCTATTTTCTTTCTACGCAAGAGATCAAGGCAGCTAACACGCTTGTTGAGAGAATTAAACTCGAAAATTCCAGGACAACACCTTTATATCAGTCATGGGAATCAAAAATAAAAACAAAAGGTCAGAAAGAAATATGCAAAGTAGCATATGCTTAATCCAAATATCGAACATGAATTCAAAGTTCAGAGGCAGACATGCAAGATAAGGAAAAAAAAAACAATAGAAAAGCATTGAACAATATATACTACAATAGTGACAATGAGGAATTTCTAGTCTCTTATTTCTGGAACTTGTTCTTGGCTGCAGTTCCTCCAGATTAGCAGACCTAGTCTCACCTTCTTTTCAATGGCACTATTTATGTAAAGCATTAACAATTGGAGGATTCGGACTACTCCATTAAGATTAACAACATCTGCTTAATGCCATGGAAAACCCCAATTAATACAGTTCAAAAACAAAGGTCTCAGGAATTCAATAACATTTTAGGGTTCATATGGTTTACGTTAGCTTTGCCCTTTTTTAAACTTTGTTTATTGGTTTTTACATGTTTCACTCATTTTTAGCCATACATCCATGGGACGAGGAAACTTGCTGCTTCCTCTAATTCATCATATGCTCTAGGATAACAACATTTTAGTTACAAATGGTTAACAAATCTCTGAATGAGAGACCTTCTAAATATCTGTGCTTCTCGTGATAAGAGGATCTTGTGATGCACAGTGTAGATGCTTTATCCATAACTTCACACACTAAGTTATAAAATTATAAGAAAGTTGACAAACATTTTGTTTAATGTCTTTACTTTTTAAACTTATATGAATAAATAATGCAGCACAAAATTAAAAATGAAAGTGTTAAACTCATTAAAAGAGGAACAGAAAACCCCCACAATGGGGGAGTTTCCATGTGTGGTTATTTATACGTGAAGTGGTGATGCTTGTGCACATTTGGGAGAACAGCTTGAGAGGATCAGGTTTGTGGCCGAAAATAACGGCCACAGAGGGATAGGATAAATCTCATTTACTCGTGAGCATGACGTAAAACACAGAAAATCCACGCCCATTTTCACATGGAAACCCGCAGTTCACGTGAAAATGTCCACTGCTCCCAATCCAGACAACCTTGGGAGAATAAGTGGAAGATGTCTGGCACAGATCTCTATAATCCTACGTCTCCACTGGTTTTCATCCATGGTGATCTGCACTAGCTGGGTTGGACAGTTTCATTATATACCTCTGGGTTAATTATTTTATTTTTTCTTAAATTATTAAGTCGTGTGATAAGTTAATTGAAATATTATTCATTACTAATGATATGCCACCCCATCAATGGACATTTGAAAAACAATTTGGGCAGTAAAACACATTATTAAACAACCAGGCACGAGGCATTTACAAATCACAGCTTTATTACACAAGCTTAACACTTTAAAGTTTCACTCAGACAAGGTGTCACCTGACAACCATGGATTTCAAGGTGAGATTATCTCCTGTACCTGTTCTCTGTGCATGGAAACCACATATTTCCGAGCTGTCTGCGAAAACAGCATGAGAACGCTACGCATGGCTAATTTGCATATCAACCTCCTCCTAACCCCATTCGTTTGCATAATGTCAGGTGAAAAGAGTGTCTTCTTGAGTAAAATAAACTGAGCAAATGGAAACTCGAAATGTATTGGGTCATTTTTTATTTGGCTCGTGCACAATGTGTCGAGAAAAATTAGAACACACATAGAAACTCTCCCATTGTCTCACTAAAAAGCCCATGGTGTGTTGCATTGTATCACAAAATACGTTTTAGTTGCATAAGCAGTTGCTACCTGTTTAAAAATATGTATTCCATGGTAAGTGCCTGTTGTAAAATTCTGGCACTTCTGTAACTCATTTAAAATAAGTTAACATTGAGTAGTCCAAGATCAGTACTAATTGGGTACTATGAAACCAGCCATTAAAGTATAAATGATACCAGTCATTTTAAACCTGAACTACAGTGCTCCCTCATTATAGGCGGCCCTTTGTACTGCAGAACCAGTGGTAAGGTGGTATGGTCATGGCTCCTATTTCTCCCATAATGCCATTCCACTAGCACTTCTTATTGTCGTTATAAGGCGTACCACAAATAGCACCCTCTCTTAACTACAGGTCCCGACTACAGAGTTATAAAGGGGGAGCACTGTATTGCAATATCAGAAAAGTGGTTCTTACAGTTTTAATGGTTTAGTAAAACATGCTGTACTGTATATAGAAGTCTGTATTGCAGTTAATAAAAACTCTCACAAATTATTCTCCTCCCCTAACAGCCCAATCCTGTGAGAAGCTGCAAACCAAAACATGTTAATGTTTTATACAAATAAAATTTACAATCAAAGACAAAGCTTTATCTTCAGGGTTCAAAAATGGCTAACATGGGCATAAACTGGAGAAAGTACAGTACAGGTGGTAAAAGCATGACTACCATCTCCTGAAGATTATCAATGTGGAACAGCTGGAAATCAGAGCACATAACTAACATTCTGGAACAGAAGAAGAATGGTTGTTTTCCTGTCCCTTAAATGATACTGGAATACTTGCGTGTATTTTTAGTGACTGTGTGTACAGGCACACCTAAGTTAGATGGCTCACAGTAAATACAAGAAAACAGATGCAGCCCTTTATTAAAAGACTGATCTTGCCATAGTTGTATGACAAGGTTTTGGGTTTTTTTGTGTGGCAGTTTTACTTTTTAAAGGCGCCAAGTCAAATATGCAGGAATGTCTTGCAAAATAGTGGAATTTGGAAATTGTTTAAAGTATTGTAAGCATTAGGGAAATACTTCATTTAAAGATGCAGTAATTTAAGCTTCAAATCCCATTAAAGTAATTGTAGCTGACAAAATAATTCCATAAAAATGTACCTATTATCATTTTCCATTAGCTACATCAGCTCAAATGTACCATTTTATTATAGCAGGTATGTAGTTTCATAAAACAGATGTAATTGGTACTACACTAAATTCTCATTTTGCTTGCCTTGCCTTCCAGGAAGCCTGTTACTGCCCTACCTCCTTGCTCATTTCACCCCAGCAGTGTCTTCTGGGTCAAATCATTTTACTAGCTGAAAGCATATCAATCAATAGAAGCAGCTGATTGGTTATTGACAAACAGATGTTTATTCAACTTAGTTTAGTACCAGATATTTTATGATTTCCATTACATGAGAGTAGGTGTTAAAACTTCATGCTGATATTGGACTCAGCTCTCGCCAAGATAAGCACCAACTAAGACATAGCTTCTTTTACTGTAAACTAATGTGATCCATCTGCATTCTATCCTTAGCGGGGCTATTGGTACAGTTGGTAATTTAATAGATGATGATTTTATGGTGCACGACCTAAGTGATTCTGAGATTCAGTTTAATATTGAGGTGACTTGTAACAGCACAAACATTGAATTGGATGATACCGTTCCTGTCATACCATTTGAAATGACCATTCATCACGGCTCACTGGCTTTCACTGAGATTTGCAGTAACTTCAAAGATCCCACCAACTTAAACAAACAAATAAACATTGTGCACATTATGCCAAATGGTGAAATTGAACAAGGATGTGATTTGGGAAGTGTATTAAAAGATAAACTGACAGAAATCTGGGAGGATTTCTATAGTAAATGCACTGTTGGGAGGGACGTAAAGGTCCCATGTCTCCGTCATGACTTAGGCTTAGAAGAACGGAAAGCCATAGGCAGAGTGCTTGCTTTTGGGTGGAATGCCATGGGGTACTGGCCTGTAAAGCTATCAAAAGCATTTATTTGTCACTGACTCTTCCCAGAACTTGTGCTTTCCAATGAGCAGTTAATTGATGACTTCTACGATTTCATTGCCCTTTCAAAGCGCTGTTGTAGACTTTTCCATTGTCGACAGTGATGGACACACACGACTGCCAGACCAGGGTCACTGAGAGTAATATTCCAGCCATCCTGCTAGAAATTGTGCACAAGGAAATGTTCCAGCCACCAATGTTTGTTTCAGATTGCTGGAGGGACATTCTGCAAGAATTTTGTATTGCAAATGAGAGGCTGGATGGTATTTACACAAAGCTAATTCCATCTAACAAAGGCTTTCTCCACATGTTAGCATCACCTACAGAGGAGGCAGTGTGGTCCAGTGGTTAAAGTCCAGGGCTTGTAACCAGAAGATCACCGGTTCAAATCCCACCCCTGCCACTGACTGACTAACTGTGTGACCCTGAGCAAGTCACTTAACTCCTTGTGCTCCATCCTGCGGATGAGATGTTAAATCAATGTCCTATTGTAAGTGACTGCATATAATGCACAGTTCACAGCCTACCTCTGTAAAGCGCTTGGTGATGGTGGTCCACTATGAAAGGCGCTATATAAAAATAAAGATATTATTATTTTTAGTATTACATCATCAGATGGAAGGAAATGCAGATGCAACAGATATGTTGCTAGGGAGAGGTGTTTCTTTAAAATACAGAATGTCAAATTTGAATTGACCTATATGACCTTTTGTAGACTGTCCATTTGGAAAAAGTCTTTTCCGATCGCAAGCAATTCACTTTTTTTTTTATCAGACCGTATTACATCAACCTTACGGGTCCCACCTCCCTGTGACGCTTTCTCACTTGTTTTTTGTTATGGATCCATCCGAATTCAACTCGTCGAGTAGTTTTTCTCTCTGCTTTACCCATACCTTTGTATTCAAATCGTTCATCCTTACTAGTAGATTATTCGTTTTCTGAATCTTTGATCTCACATCTGGCTAGTTTGCTCCTTATGACTTCAAAAGCGGTGCACGTCTACTGCTGCTTCTTAGAAAACTGTGATGAAGCTCAGAAATTCCTCAGTGCAACTCTGCCACCTAACTTTTCAGTGTATTTAGCCAGTGTTGGGTCGTCAATTCCCTGGTGTTTCAGCATCAACCTTAAAGAACAACAGGGCTCTGGACTCTTGACTGGAGGGTTGTGGGTTCAATCCCAGGTCAGGGACACTGCTGCTGTACCCTTGAGCAAGGTACTTTACCTATATTGCTCCAGTAAAAACCCAGCTGTATAAATGGGTAACTGTATGTAAAAAATAATCTTGTAACAATTTTTTTTTTTTGAGGAGGCTGTGTGGTCAAGTAGTTAAAGAAAAGGGCTTGTAACCAGGAGGTCCCCGGTTCAAATCCGACCTCAGCCACTGACTCACTGTGTGACCCTGAGCCAGTCACTTAACCTCCTTGTGCTCCGTCTTTCGGGTGAGACGTAATTGTAAGTGACTCTGCAGCTGATGCATAGTTCACACACCCTAGTCTCTGTAAGTTGCCTTGGATAAAGGCGTCTGCTAAATAAATAATAATAATCCTTCATAAAAGGATTGCCTCCAAGGCCGCCCAATTTTTTTTTATATTATAATATTAAAATCTCAGTAATCAGTCATTACCAGGTTTGGGCAGACCACCACTCTAATAGAGGGGCATATAGAATGGTTTTGTAAAATAAGCAACACAAATACAAATGTACAATAAAATAGTGTGATAATAAAAGTTTAAAATGAAGGTTACAAGGTCAATTAGTATTCATATCCTTTCATTTAATTTTAACCTAATATATTCATCATAACAGTTAGCTACTTTTTAAAAATTAAATCCATCTGCTTCCTTGAAACTGTGTGATGCAGTATTTATCATTATTTATTTTCTGTGCTTACAATCCCATTTAGGCCTACATTTCCACATATTATAAAGAGAACAAAGGTTTATCAAAAATCATGAAAATCAAATGAGATTAAATTATAGTCAATACCTTGTTTTCTCTCAATCGCTCCAGGACAGACTCCGGCACTTTGCGTGAACGCAGCAATGATATTATTTTGTCACTCATGATATCTGTATTTCATTATACTGTGAAATAAATTGAAAAAGAAAGTTTAACACTCGAATAATAGATTTCAATCATTTATTCAATTTTTTTTATATATAAAATATACTCTTGTTGCAGTGTTTATTTATTCTTCATTAATAATTAATTAATTAAGCCTTTACTGTTCATGTAGAGCTGGTTTGGGGTTGGGTTGCTTTGGTGTCGATTAAAATTAAAACAAAACACTGCAACAGGCACCGTACCTATACCATACTTTATTACCCTTCGCATGAATTTGCTTTACACTACAGAGTCTCTCACTAGCAGTCATCACAAACACAAAAAGCACACATAAAACACACAACTTCAGATCTGCCACAATACATTAAAACACACACCAATTTCATCATTATAAAATCAGACACAGTAATTAAATACTTAAAACTACTAAAATATACCACCATCATTAAAGAGCAAACACTCTAAAAGTATTCATGACTTGAGATTTGTTTAAAAGTCAAATGCTTATTAGAATAAAAGAGTTTAGAGCTCTTTTTGCTCAATTGTGGCACTAAATACCACCGGCCAGGGGGTAATAGAGTATACTCCCTATGTAAGATATATAAAGTGTCACTTACAATTCTAAGTGACACTGCAATTGCCAGTATCCCTTTGTCAGGTCCAAAGTAGGAGGGCACATGCACCTTCTGCCCCACGGGTTAGGCGCCTATGTGGTACAGTATATGCCATAGATAAACACAACTGTACGACAGCATGTGTAGAATTATAAAGCATACTGCAACCGCCCATTACTGTGCTGTGGTGTAATATAAATAGCAACAGAAAACCCTGGCTTAAGCAGAGGTTTCTGATGCCTGGAAGATACTTGCAGGCCACAGGGCTCGGTTGCACCAGCTTTAAGTTCATTCCTAAATTAGAAAGTAAAGTCTCTACTAAGTCCTTAGTTATCACTAGTTAGTTTATAACTAAGCGCTCTCTTATTTCAGTTGCACCACACGTAAGACAATACTTTGTTACTCTATCACTGAGAGCAGTTCATACTAAGTCGATGACATCATCGCTGCTCAGTAGCCAATCAGAAGTGAGGATATTTCAGAGGGCTTGGTCAGTGATACAGATCGAAACTCCCACTGAAGAAACACGTATGGACATGACCTTTAAACTACCGAAATAGACATATAACTTCATGGGAATGTTACAAATGATTAATTTTAGAGATTAATTTATTATTACAATTAAATCAGAGCCTTTTTGTGAATCGGGATGTTGAGAGGGAAAACCTTTTTTTTCCATACTTTATATCTTAAACCTTAACACTTCCCAGTGTTCCCTTACAAAAAAGTCCTGCAGGATTGATGGTACATAAGTGGACGTAGCAAGGTGATCTGTTCCTTTTTTATGGTTATGGACGAACCGGAAAGGAGTGTGATAATATCGTGTTTGTTTGTTTTATTGTTGCTAATACTGTGCTTGATTTGTGATTATTAGATGGCGAAACACAATCCAGGAGCTGTCGCTTAAGGCCAGCACAAACCTGTACAGCACTGCACCATTGTTCACCTATTAAATTGTATTTCACCACTTGCACTGAAACCACTCACTCGGGACTTGTGATCGTGTTTGTATTTCTGTGTGTAAATTGACTGTGTTATTATTTGGGACTGCAACCCATTATTTAGAACAGTGCAATACACATTGGTGTGTATTGCCAGAGATTATTATTTGTGGTCACCAGACGAGAGCCGAGTTCAAATCAGCATGAAGTTTTAACATCTACTCTCGTGTAATGGAAATCAATAAACATGTTGCACTTTGGATTATTGTTGACTGTCTTTCGTTGATCACCGCATCACTCCTGTGCACTGCAACCCACTTTGCCACACATCCTTATATCCTTGTGTACATTTATATAACCATTCTTACCAATCATCTGTAATTATACCATTTTGTTGCTGACTTCTTAATTTTAATGTTCATCATTTAGTTTTTCCCTAAGGGCACTGCAAATCCATTTTTATGGAACGGCAGGGGATTTATATATATATATATATATATATATATATAGTGCCTTGCATAAGTATTCACCTCCCTTGGACTTTTCCACATTTTGTTGGGTTACAACCTGGAATTAAAATGGATTTAATTGGGATTTTTACCATTTGATTTACACAACATACTTAACACTTTGAAGGTGCAAAATATTTTTTATTGTGACACAAAAGTTAATTAAACAAAAAAAAAGACATTTGTTGGTTGGATAAGTATTCACCCCCGAGTCAATACTTGGTAGAAGCACCTTTGGCAGCAATTACAGCTGTGAGTCTTTTTGGGTAAGTCTCTACCAGCTTTGCACATCTGGATCCTGCAATTTTTGCCCATTCTTCTTGGCAAAATTGCTCAAGCTCTGTCAAGTTGGATGGGGACCATTGGTGAACAGCAATTTTCAAGTCTTGCCACAGATTCTCAATCGGATTGAGGTGTGGGCTTTGACTGGGCCATTCTAAGACATTCAGGTTCTTGTTTTTAAACCACTCCAGTGCAGCTTTGGCTGTGTGTTTAGGGTCATTGTCCTGCTGGAAGGTGAACCTCCGCCCCAGTCCCAGGTCTCTTGCAGACTGAAACAGGTTTTACTCTGGAATGTCCCTGTATTTGGCTCCATCTTGCCCTCAATCCTGACCAGTTTCCCAGTCCCTGTCGATGAAAAGCATCCCTATAACATGATGCTGCCACCACGATGCTTCACCGTGGGGACCAGAGAACCTTTTTCCACGTTTGCTGTGTCTCCCACATGCCTTTTGGCAAAATCCAAACGGGATTTGATATGGGTTGTTTTCAGCAATGGCTTTCTTCTCGCCACTCTTCCATAAAACCCAGCTTTGTGGAGCGTCCGGGTTATAGTTGTCCCATGGACGGTTTCTCCCATCTCAGCTGTGGATCTCTCCAGCTCCTTCAGAGTTACCATTGGCCTCTTGGTTGCTACTCTGACTAATGCCCTCCTTACCTGGTCACTGATATTTTGGTGGATGGTCTTCTCTAGGCAGAGTCGTGGTTGTGCCATATTCTTTCCATTTTTAAATAATGGATTTAACGGTGCTCCGGGGGATGTTCAAAGTTTGGGATATTTTTTTATAACCCAACCCTGATTGGTGCTTCTCCAGAACTTTATCCCAGACTTGTTTTGATAGCTCCTTGGTCTTCATGATGCTGTTTGTTTAGATATGCTCTCTAACAAACTCTGGGCCTTCCAGAAACAGGTGTATTTAATCTGAGATCATGTGACACTTTAATTCAACTAATTATGTGACTTCTGAAGGCAACTGGTTGCACCAGAGCTTATTTAGCGGTGTCACAGCAAAGGGGGTGAATACTTATGCACTCAAGACTTTTCAGTTTTTTATTTGTAAATAATTTTGAGAAATATGTAGATTTTTTTCCCCCACTTCGACATTATGGACTATTTTGTGATCAGTGTCAGAAAATCCTAATTAAATCCATTTTAACTCCTTATGCAAGGCACTATATATATATATATATATATATATATATATATATATATATATATATATATATATATATATATATATATATTGTTTCACATCACAAAAGTACTATAGTACTATATGTCTTTTAAAATGTAAAAAAAGTAGTATCAAAATAGAAAACTATTAATTGATAATGATCTTGTCTGATATACTGAAATATTTATTTCAATATTCTTACCTAAAATCAACTTTACTTTCTCTGGATTTAGAGCTGGTTTTGCCATAGAGCCCTTATTGGCATTACCAGTTTTCCCTGATAGGCCATGTGTTGCTAACACCTCCTGTCCAAAAACCACAACAGCCAGGTCCTTCACCATGGTGGTGAAGAGCTGCCTCCTCTTCCACATGCTTCTTGGAAGGCATTGCTAATGCCTAGAAAATTATCTTTGCTTATGTGAAATGATTATCAACATTTTAATTGTGTATATGAGGAATTAATGCCTTCTGCCAAGCCAACCTGATGGCAGTTAATTGTTCTATCAAAGTATAAACAGTGAGAGTCCAGCCATTTCAAAATTAACAGCTGAAAGATAATGAAACTGTGATAAAACACCAAGCACCCAGCACAGCACATGTGTGGAAGTACTATGAAAACATTTTCTTGGAGTGTGTTCAATTTAATATTGCAGGGCTCTGTGTGTATATACATACATATATAAATAAAACATTTACCTGCTCTGTGTTGCCTAGGTCCTCTCGTCTGTCTTTTTTGTTTGTTTTAGAATTCAGTAGCCCTTTGATGTCCTTTATTATTATTATTATTATTATTATTATTATTATTATTATTATTATTATTATTATTATTTATTTCTTAGCAGACGGCCTTATCCAGGGCGACTTACAATTTTGAGTTTATGAATCCTAATATATATAGAGAGAGAATATTCATGAAATACTGACAGATAACTAAACATAAACAATAGATATATAAATATATAAGATATTGTGGGCATATATACTATTTTGTTATGTGCAATATATATATATATATATATATATATATATATATATATATATATATATATATATATGTTACACTCAATCTCAAAATTTGGACATTGACCAAAAAAATAACCATTTCGCGACTCGAACATGTCCAGATTTTAAAAGACTGAAATAATTTGGTGTTAGATTAGTTGTAGATTAGAATGTTAAGCGAAAAGCCGGTATTTATGCGCAGATTGATTTAAAATTGAATTCACAGTTAAGCACTTCAACGTTCCAGCGGGCATCTATGCAAAATAGAAGCCTGCTAGATCTAGGGTTGCCACCCCGCCGGTATTTTACCGGACTGTCCGGTATTTTTATGTACTTTGACCCCTGTCCGTTTTTTTTGGAAGATGTCCGGTAATTCTAAGCATTCTAATCTATTGGATATGTTCTTAAAAAATGTGTTACAATAAACAATTTAATATAACATGTTGTGCTTGTATGAGTGAAATTCAAATACTATAACACAGCGGTGTGTAAATGCACCAGAAAGAATTGAGGTAACAACGTAAGCCACCAAAACGCTGTACCGTTATGTTTTTCTTGTGTGCTCACTGCTGTGTGTTATCTGGTATGAGCATGCGCGCTGCTGTTAAGTTTGACAGCCCTTTGAATGAAGAAGCGCGAAACTATTAAGTAGCATACTGTAACGTTAAGCGTGAAACTATTAAGTAGTGCCCGCCGGCGAGGGCTCTACAGTGTGATAATTGACTGTGACGGGAGTTATGGGTCCCGAGCCGAAGGTGAGGGCGTTAACGAAAGTTAAGGTCAATTATCACACGGTAGAGCCCTCATCGAGAGGGCAGTATCGCTATTAGAAAATGATTTTTCCCATTGTTTTTCGTTAAAAAAAAAAAAAAAAAAAACACCTTAAAACCTAAATTTACCTTGAACTTGTACTGATTCTTCGGGTATCTTTCCGCTGAGTAAAGACATTCTATACTAACTGATTAGTAAATCAGTTTTTATTTTTCATTAACTTATTAGGGTTTTAACCCCTATTTATAATCAGGCCATTGCCTGAGCAATTACTGAACAGTCCGTGGATGATGGAGTCTGAAGTACCAATACAATCTCTGATTAAATACCACTCTAAAACGCCTCCTAACTCAACATGTTTCTACCTTCAGCCAAAACCTCTCTCTCCTGAATATATATATAGACATATATATGAATGGCGCAATATTACTGAACTGTCCGCGCTTCGCTTTGTTGCTGTTGAAAGATGCCTTGTCTGTGACTCCAGTCGAGCTGACAGTCTGTGATTGGCTCTTGTCAATTGCAGGAAACTTATAGGATTGGTTCCTTTCGTCAATACAAAGTATTGATTGGCTGGTTTTGGTGAATAATAAATTAATTTGGACCAATTGTATCTTTGTGTAGTATTTACTGTCCAATAGATGTGAACTAAGCTTAAAAGATACTAAAAATCAAAAAGAAAGCCAGCATTTGTGCGGATTGATTTTAAATTTGATTCACAGTTGGTGCTGTGACGTTCCAGTGGGCATCTACTGTATATTAGGAGGCTGTGTGGTCCAGTGGTTAAAGAAAAGGGCTTGTAACCAGGAGGTCCCACCTCAGCCACTGACTCATTGTGTGACCCTGAGCAAATCACTTAACCTCCTTGTGCTCCGTCTTGGGTGAGACATAGTTGTAAGTGACAATGCAGCTGATGCATAGTTCACACACCCTAGTCTCTCTAAGTCGCCTTGTATAGGTGTCTGCTAAATAAACAAATAATAATAATAATAATAATAATAATAATAATAATAATAATAATAATAATAATAATAATAATAGTGCCCGCTAGAGCTGGAAGCTGATTGGCTGGCAGTACTGAATCGTTTTCTAAATTAAAATATAACCCTGGTGAAAAAAAAATCCAATAGAACATCTTATAGGAAATGTTACAGGAATTCTTCTGACATTGAAATAATCCTATTAAATCGTAGAAGAAACGTTAGAATCTAATAGGATTTAAAAATTATCAAGAGGATGTATGCAGTCTCGCAGGATTCGCTGATGACAAAAACTATGAACAAAATCATCTTCAAGAAGCTCACGCAGCAAAAGTTGCCGTGTCCTCCTATGTATTTTAATTCTACGAACAGCTGAAACGTCCCTAAAGGTATGCGTACATTTTAAGCAACAACTAAGTCTTAAGTTATAACTATCATAGCTGATGCAACCGGTGAAAAGTTAGCAGTGTGTCAAATCAACGTTAGTAAAGACTTACGCTTTATTTAACCAAGCTTAGCAAGAACTTACGCACAACTGGCGCAACCCAGCCCACGAACTAAGTCTTAAGTTATAACTATCATAGCTGATGCAACCCGTGAAAAGTTAGCAGTGTGTCAAATCAACGTTAGTAAAGACTTACGCTTTATTTAACCAAGCTTAGCAAGAACTTACGCACAACTGGCGCAACCCAGCCCACGTCTGTTTCAAGAATTCAATTCCTGTTGTTTGCAACAGCAGGAGTCAGAAACGTCCATGAGTCCTGCTACTGTACGTGGTGACGTCCCGGTCCCGTCACCGTCGCTGGGAGCCATATTGTTATTGCTTGCAAATTGTCGAGCGGCAGGAAAGAAGAGTGAATCAGTGGAGCGGGCTAGTAGCAGCTAGCTACTTTTACATTGGAATAAAAGGGATTTCATTTTATCTCCAAGTACCTGGCAGAAGTTAAGAACTGGTAGGTCTGGTCTGTTTTCAAGGTTTTTTTTTTCTTCTTTTTTTTTTCTTTACACAGTACAGAAGCATTGAACTTTCTGGTAGTATATTCAACTAAACCGAAGGAGAGGGATGTGACTGACCCAGGGGGTTGTTCTGAAAACAAGCTGGTTTAGTTTTGTTACTTAGTTTTTACTGACAGCCCGGTCAAAAGAGCTGGGGAAATGATAGTCATGTAATTGTTGAACAAATACTGTGTAATAATGCGGAACCGAATGTATATTTACAAGTAATGTTTCCATTGGAAAAAGTAATAAGCTCTGGTGAGAAACGTGCCATCCAGTCACACACTGTACTGCCAATAAATATTTCTACATATGTCTAGTCAATCAGTCATTCTTATTTTGTTTAGGATAAGAGGATACATTGGTAGCTGAAACGCAATGAAACGGTGTACTTATTCTCTGATGAGGTTGATCATGTGAGGTACTAGAACAGAAATACAGCCCCTGTCATCACAGTTTCACTCACTCCCACAGATTAGATACAAAATACATGGTCAGATTGGGGAAGTGTTTGACTGCTTGAGCTGCTGTATTTCTGAAAACCAAAATAAATATATATACCAAACTATATACACATGTATGTCATTTTTGACTTTCCGCTGGGTTATTTATTCTGTTCTGTAATTATAAAGCAGAGTCCTCTTTGCCTTGAAGTTTAATGAGTGTACGGTGGAAGTATTTGCTGATGCATGCAGCATGGGTGTGTACTTTTTACATTTTTCTTATTGCTGAGTAAGTGCTTCATACTGGATATATATATATATATATATATATATATATATATATATATATATATATATATATATATATATATATATATATATATATATTGTGCCAGTTGCTCTACCTACACACATGCTTCACATCAAATCAAAACTGGCAAAAGTCTAAAGTTCGGAGTCCGTGTAAACGTATTCACTAATGTAGTTACTCCGACTTTTTATTTCTCTGAAATAAAGAAAAAAAAGAAACTGCTTACGTTATAGGGTGCTGCATGATTTAAATGCTTTATAAATTTGGTCCACTCTTAACAGGTAGGATTAAGATTCTATTCTTAATTTGTACTTTAGAATTTATATTTTTAAACATAACTATTAAAAGTGACATAGAGGTTAATTTCTTAGTCTTTAGATTTAACAGAAAGACAGTTTGGGTGTTCACTAACAGACACAAGTTTAAACATGTGCAGTGTGCTGAAAAGCAAGTTCATATAATACCATAATTCATGGAACAAAGAGAAATACTGCATGGCATTAAACAGAATGTTAACCATATACATTATTATTGTATGATTTATACATATTAATGAGAAATGCTGTCTGAAATAAACTGTTGACCACATTTTGCATTGACTTCAGGGAGTTGCAGGATGCCTGGTACACACTGTCTGTACTGTAGTTCTTGTTTTTGTGTATTGTACAAAGGAACTATTCCATGAAAACTTATGTTTTTATTTGCACTGTATTGTCATCGATATAAGACTAAAGGCAAGCCCAACATTTTTGTGGTCATGTGAAAGTTTTGGGCTTGTTAGTAGTTATTTGATGACTTATCCAATATCAAATGCTGTATTTTCTTGCAGTGTTCAGTTCAGGGATGGAAATAACCCATTGCAGAGCAGTTTGACCCATTCCTGGTTTTGCTGTGAGTTTAGTAAGACACACCTGAACTTGTTACCTGTACACTGTGGCTAATCAAGTCTTCGACTAGAGCATACAGTATCACAAGACGGGCCTCACCGGATGGTAAAGAAAGCCCTTTTCTTTGGGTGTATTGCTTAAGTATCACTAAATAAATTATACCTTAGATTTAAGTGAAACTAATTGTCCTTAAGAATATAAATGCTCCAAATGTAGAGCAGTGAAATGCTGCCTGTCACAGTGACTGGTCACTAAATGTTTTCACAACTCAAAGCATCATTGTCATTTGAGTGACACCTGTCCATTCTTCAGGGTTTGTACGCTAGTCTGGAAGTCTGGAAAAAGTATGGAAAAATGCCAAACTGATTTCCAGGGCTTGAAAAACCATGTCTTCGTTATGAAAGAATTTTACTAGTATCATGGGAGAATTTATTATTATTAATAACAATTGATTTTGAATTGATTTTACAAAATACACACACTGTCAACATCTCGTTCTGTACGCACGTGATGCCACCTCACAGTGAAGTCAACTCTTTTGTCTTACTAACAATGTGTATGTAACTATGCCTCCGAAACGAAATCTGTTAACTATATTGATCGTTTGAAAAAAAGGAGTAACGCAGGCATATCTCTGTCATGAATATAGGCTGTCAAAAAGCACTTTGTTTTTTGGCTTGTTCAGCAACCACGCAGAAAAGGAAAATGGATTAAATAAATAAAAAAATAAATAACTTTTCTTTCATGTCAAACTTTTCATGTAGGGTTGATTTGGAATAAAAGATCAGTTTGGGATTCTTGCATGTTGGATGAAGGTTTGGTGCCCTTTGAAACGATTCATGTCAAATTGATTTGGAATAAAAGTTTAGCTTCAATTCGGGATTTTTGCTTTTTGTAAAATTTTGCTTTAACAAATTTGATAAAGGTAGAATACTGCATAGATGAAACAAACAGGTATGTTTAATTTTACTTTTATTCACAATATCAGTTCATTAACTTACTCAACAGTTTATTTTTCATTTTGATTGTCTTTTCGCTTTAACGAACCCCTCGATATAACAAACAAAAGGCTTGGACTCCAACAGGGTGTACCTGTTATTTTTTTTTTATTCCCGGAGCATTTAGGGGACGCTGCTTGCGTATTTTGCGTATGCCTGGCGGCAATTTTGACACTTTACCTTACCTCATCTTTGAACATAATGTGCCCAGCTCATGCTTTGTTTGTAAAATCCTTTGTAAAAACATTTCTATTTGTATCACACAAAAAAAAAACGCCTCCATGCAGACCTGATATCTTGTTTGTTCCACGGACTAACTTGAAAACACAAACATAGTTTGGTTAAGTAGCAAAGTGTTTTTTTTTGTTTGTTTTTTCTCGATTATACCACTCATTAAAAGATGCTGTATCCAAACACATTATGCATTATAAAATCTATTGTATGTTGTTCTCAATGCTGCCTCTTTTGTAAAATGGTATAAATAAATAAAGAAAAAAGTATTAAAGCGTAACGTCACTGCCTTAACAGTCTCTTGGCAAACAGTAATCAGTTGTTAAGCAGTGGACTCGCGTTGGACGCAACCACCAACATTCAAACTTTCACTTACTCCCTCTGCAGCTTGTTACATCCAAACGAAGACACAGAATGTGGATTACGTATCCACGTCTAAGACACGCCCTCCCCCAACGTCACACACACAAGCACGCATACAGCTGACAGCAGCAGCAGGAAACACAACATCCAGGAACAGAAAGTAACAGCAGTCTTGTTCTAAACCTCCACAATGCTCTCTGGGGCGCTACAATGTTTTAACACGGCATGGTATAAATGAAGGACATATTATAACGTGTCTTATTTTATTAGCTGTGTTTATTTTAGGACTAGTGACGATATTGACGATATATATTAGAAAAGTCCACATTTTCCAATATCGCGATATACGATAATATTGAATATTGACACAACCTTAGCATACACTTTGAGTGACTGTCTTAATAGTAGAATTACTGTAGAATTAGGCATTCAAAATAGAAAACTGTAGAGAGCGGTTTCCCAGTCTCTAGGCTCCAGGTCTCTTGACATGGCTGAACCTACCACCCAATCAAGCCATACAAATGTGACATTCTGATCCTTTCTCAAACAGCAGCGTTCACGTAAAGGATTTGATCACGGCTTTTTTTCTCAGGTGTCAAGGTTGTTTGAAAAAAAATATTTCTGTGGGCTATATGCTGCGTCATTGAGGACTGCAACCCTCAGTTTGGGAACCGCTTCAGTAGAGGTTGCCACTGAGATTTTTCTGCAGTTTACACTGACTTACACATTTCTTATAAACGGACAAGGATCTGCTATTGTGCGTTAACCCTTCTCTGAATCAGAAAAGACACTGCATTGCTTATAGTGAGGTACAGTATGTACTGTACCATGATGCAGAACAAGTGTTGCTGAACATGGCTTGCCTTGGGTTAAGATTAATGCTCAAGGAAGTGGACTGCAGATGGGCAGTACTGAAATGCATTCAATGTTCATTAAAGGGGTTTAACATCTTTAGTTGAAAGCTATTATGTGATTAGCAAGGCTATGTGTGCTTTTTTTATAGTTAAATGTAAAATGTTCTTTATTTAAGTTTTCTGTGACTTTTATGTGATATTCATTTGCATTTGAAGAAACTGAAATGGCAATCCATCTGCTGTCTAATTTCAGTCTAACCACATTATTTTTATATATTTACATGTAGAGCATACAGTTTTTCATTTTACACCAGTTTACAATTCTATCATTGTATGCTGCCATGTTTGTTTTATGCCGTGTAGTGTTTTGTTTACTTGCTTACCACTGTTGATTGTCAAGTGTTTGATAAAGCCCCCTATAATACAATTCATTTAGAGAATACTTCTAGTTGGTTATAATAATGTGTTGCTCAAGTAGCTGTACAGTAGGACTACGGTCAGGGTTGCCAACTGGCTCCAGAATTTACAGACACTTTAAGCCAGGTCAGGTTTTTTACCTCGCCATTAAACTGAAAATTGATGTTAAATCAATAAGTAAAGTAGGTGTGAATTGTGTGAGTGGCTTCAGAAAATGTGTTCAATTGTTTAATTGTGATGGCAATTCTATCTGGAGAGCATCATAACATATATTAAAATCATATTGCTTGAAATGTTATATGGTAAGCAATATGTATCAAAATAGTGCAATTCCGTCGTTACAGAGAATTATGCACTCACCCGCACTCTTTCTCATTTAACCTTGGGGTTAAGTTTCTATTAATGTAATACTTATTTCTGCTTCGCACCGTCCCGCCCCAATCAGACAAGTACAGCAAATCAGCAAGTTGTATAGGTCTGATTGATGGAAACGATCCTCACAGGAAGTAATTCCCGGCCCCAGACAGCTGTGTGCTTTTAGTAATAGTTAGCAAAACAATTACATTCCTTTAGCAACAACTCACGCAGTTTACACTCACGTTACATGCTCAATAAAATCAATTAATTTGTGGTTAGAGAGGCGAGTTAAAAGACCTGACCTGGCTTTAAGTGTCAGTAAATTCTGGAGCCAGTTGGAAACCATGACTACGATGAACCCTATTTTAATTTTTTTTCTTTTAATTTTTTTTTTTTTTATGCAGGAAAAAAAAGATGGTTGATCGCCTGGCAAACAGTGAAGCAAATTCAAAACGGATAAATGTTGTGGAGGGGTGCTTTGGAGCAGCTGGCCAACCCCTGGCTATTTCTGGTAGAGTCCTCATCGGGGAAGGAGTGCTAACAAAGCTCTGCAGAAAGAAACCAAAAGCCAGGCAGTTTTTCCTCTTCAACGACATCCTTGTATATGGTAACATTGTAATTCAAAAAAAGAAGTACAACAAACAGCACATAATTCCTCTGGAAAATGTCACAATTGATTCTATTGAGGACGAAGGGGACCTGCGGAATGGATGGCTTATAAAAACTCCTACCAAATCTTTTGCTGTTTATGCAGCTACCGCCACAGAGAAGTCCGAGTGGATGAACCACATCAGCAAGTGTGTATCCGACTTGCTTGAAAAAAGCGGAAAGGCACCAAACAGTGAACATGCTGCAGTGTGGGTACCTGATTCAGAGGCTACCGTGTGTATGCGTTGTCAGAAAATCAAATTTACACCAGTTAGCCGCAGGCATCACTGCCGCAAGTGTGGGTTTGTGGTGTGTGGGCCCTGCTCGGAGAAAAAGTTTCTGCTTCCCAGCCAGTCTTCCAAGCCAGTGCGGGTCTGTGAATTTTGCTACGAGCAGCTCTCCAGTGGGCAGCTGAGTGCCACCTTGCCCCCCAGATCAGACTCTTACAAATTTCCCATGAATAACGTATCAGATGACGACGATGATGACGACAGCAGTGACTGAAGACAGCAAGTTTACTCTAATATTTAGGATATTTAACATAGAATCTTCAACTGGGCTTGAATTTTTTTTTTTTTTTTTTAACGGTGCTTTAAAAAAATCTGAAGTCTTGTATTTTTTAATGATGGTTTATTAAATTATGAAAATTCAAATGCTTCCAAAACATGTTCAGCGCTAAATTCCTGAGATTCCTAGATCCCTGTGTTATGGGCAATTTTATAAAACCTATGTCCTACATTAACCCTTTCATGCATGACATATTGAAAATAACTGAAAAAAGCAGTTTTGGACACACAATAAATATATTTTTCATTTAAATGTTTTTCAAAATTCCACAGTTTCTGGGTAACAGTTGTTTTTTGCTGCTTAATATCTAAGTATCCATTAAGGGTGTCACTACAGGAGTGGAATATACAACAGTCTCTGGCTTGCCCAAATAATCCAAAGTGCTAATTTCAAGTTCTGGTCTGTAATGGGCTGCTTCTCTGGAATACCATGTCTCAATTCAACAGTTTTTTCTAGCTCTAAATGTTCACCCATGAACCTTAAAGCAAGCATGTGCCTCAGTGCTGATAGCTCTTAACTTTTTTGCAGGGATATGAACTTTAGTGACTTTTTGTCTGTTTTGTAGCTGTAAATATTTCTAATTTATATCTTGCTGGTAAATTAATGGTAAATTTGGTAGTTCTGTGTTATTTGCATATTAAAAAATGTGTGCAGTATTTAATAAAAAGAACATAAGAAAATAAAACCCCATGTAACATATTTAACATTAAGACAAATATGCAGAAAAAGACTTGATCAGGATTGTTTGAACACACCAGTTACACCTTTTTCTATATTTGCTTATGACAAATCAAATGGAGGTTTAATTACTTGACAAATATGTGTTCTTTCAGATCTAAAGCTATATTTATCTTAATACAGATTCTAATTTTAAACTGTTAAATTGGGAATAAATAGTTTTATACAAGGCCTTATATGCCACGCAGTGCCTTCATGAGATCACTCATAGCTTTCATACTAGTTTGTGTTTTTCACACAAACAGTACTCCTAATTGCTGTTGCTTGTGGGTGATTCACAGGAGCCATGCACAATGGTGTCCAATAGTATATTACGTTATTAGTTTAGGTCCATGTATATGAGATAACTGACTGGAATATGCAGATCACCAATATTTGAAGGAACTAGTAACAAAAAAGTTGAAGCAAACTTACTTTTGAAGAAAGAAAAAAAGAATTTAAGGTGTATGCCCCACCATGGGTAGAATAGGAAAATTGCTTGGAAATTAAACAGTACTGTAGTTGGCAAGAGAGAAACTATTAGGAGTCCAACAACCAAAGCAGTTGCTATAGTACCATTTTGAATCATGCCCAGCCCTGTTCCCCGCCCCCCCATACACACACTTTCACATTAATGGTGATACTGTTGATGTTATTTCCTGGATTTGCCAAATTTTCAATCTGTCCACCGCAGAAATAAAATGCTAAGAAACTGGTTTCTACTGTACTTAAAGTAAAGAACGGTCTCAGGCTATGCATTATTACCTGTAGGGCTACAGGATGTAAAAATTGCAGTAACCTTTAAAACTGGGCTCAATGAGAACTAGGACTATATTAGGGTGTACTGTATAGTAATGCTATTTGCAAAGCTATTTTTCTTTTCTGCTGGCAAAAGGTTTAAAATGTCATGATGTAGGAAATATTTCTACAGCTGAGTATTGATGTTTGTCTTCTGTACTAATCCTGAGAACGCTGCATATTCTTTTTTCTTCTGTTTAGTCGATCAAGTCAATGGTGTTATCTCTTGGTTAACTCTCGGGGATATTTATTAAATACTTGGCCTGCTTGCAAGCATGGATTGAGTCCAGAACCGGTTCTTTAGTGAACAGTGGTTTTGCGCTACTGTCGTACAGGATTTTTTTTCCTCTTGTTTTGAGCAATGCAAAATCCAGTCAGGGCGCTTCTTTTGTTTGTTATTTCAAACATCTATTAAGAAAGACAAATTACTTGTTCAGATTTCAGTTGTCTGCATAGAATATAATTTGAGTATATAGAACTCTGCTCATTTATTAGTTTAATGAAGTCTGTATAATCTAAATCAGTAAAAAAAAATTAAAAAAGCGAGAGATATCAGTATAAATTAATTAAATCAGAATCTGTATTTTTTTTAAATACTTTTTATAAATTAAAAGATTAAGTGTCTAATCGTGAAGTCAGTCGACTATTGTTTATGAGATAAAATATTGTTCTTTTATTGGTACATTTGTCATTTTCTGAACCTACCATATAACCTGTTTAAAATTGTCTGGATTATAAGTGGAGTACAAAAGGTTTGCTTTCTGTTTGTTAACAGTTTTTGTTGATTTTGTATTTGTCTCCTTTTTGATCAGTGCTGTGTAGTTCTGTCTTGTCCTATCAACTCAAGTATAATTTTGTATTTTTTTTATTTTTTTATTGTTTGGTTGTAATGGGTGGTCATTTTTATTGTTTTGTGTCATTATAATTCTTGTTAACACTTCTGAAAGGGCTGAAATCTGATTGTAACCCAGCATATTCTTGTTAGTTACTAATTTTCTGAAAAACAAAACATAAACAAATATATTGTATTGCACAATTATGGTGTCTATTTGTTTTATTATCTGTATGGCTATCGTGGGGTACCATTTTCAAAGCCTGTTACCCCAGTGTGGACAAAAAAAACCCTTTGTATCCAATCTATTTAACTCTTTTTTTTTTAATAACTGGTGATGTGGTAATGAAATTTAAATAAAAAATGTGTTTGTTTATTACATGTATTGATATAAATGATCTTTCCAAGATAAAAGTTAATTGATTTGTGTCCAGTTTAAATTAACTGTTTACTGGACAGTTTGGGTGCTCAGTTTTCTTAAATTAGCCGCTTGAGTTTTGAGTGGCACACTGGATTAAAAAGCTTTGAAAATGAACATTTACATAATTGATCTCAATTTTAAAAGGTACTATAAAGTCTATACATATTGTACCAAATATGAGCAAGTGTATGTCATTTCCACAGAAAACAAACAATATAATAAAAAAGCTGAAAAAAATACTTGTCAGCATGATCTAACAAGATGACTAGATGACTATTCATTTTAATCTGCAAGTAATCCAAACCAGCTGAAACCAACAAGTAGGCAAACAATTAAACAAAACAACCTTAAACAAAACAATTGTTTGTGAAAGTAATCAAAAACTATCAAGATCTACATTTTAAGCAGACCTTCTTTTTATTCTATTTGTGGCCAATAAAGTAGCTTTCTGGCTTTGCAGGCTGGATGTTATTGATGCCATATGTTAAAATGTTTTTACTTTTTATTTAACAAAATATTTATACTGTACCTACCAGACACCACAAGTTTCTCTGTAAACAAACATCTTCACAGTGCACTGAATAATTTCCTCTTATCAGATGGCCCCTGAAAATTTTATATGCACATTATTATATCATAAAATTGCAGTGGCTAGCAATTATTATTTCAAGGTAATATGTCTTGTGAGATCTAGGTTTTATTAGAAGGGGTTCTGAGTTATGAATTAATACACCAATAACAAGGGTATGGCAGTTTTTTAAAAAGTTGATTGCTATTTAAAGTCACTGGGCCTTACTGGGCAATTTATATGCAGATACCGGTTTCTCCAGGAATTTCACACATTCCACACCTAGTGGATAAGTTGTTCCCACACTTTAGTGTCTAATTTTTCATAAAATTAATATGTTATTGATTGAATCTGAATATTCTCATTCTCTGTCCTCATTGTCTTTGGAATGATGTACTACTAAAATAATACAAATGTGGAGTTTTTCTATTGCATTCTCACCAGTGGCCATATACTCCTGTTGGATACTAGCTATAATTTTAGTTTAAATTGTAACTTCTGTTCTGAACTGTAAAATGTATTGCTCTACCACAAAGGTGTGTAATCAAACTTTTATCACGGGCTGCATAACCAGAAAATTTGTTTAACTTAATGTGTATAGTGGGTCGCACATTACTAAAGAATAATCCGAGTTTAACCCTTAGCTGCAATAGACATGGGCATATACATATAGGTAAATTCCCTTAGAATTACTGTTAATTTTATTTCGTACTGCATGATACACATCACAAACCAAATATACAAAACAATTAAAAACAAAGCATTAATATCTTACTGTTACCATATACACACACATTGCGCAGTAACACAAAGTAAATTAAATATCTACTTGCTGAAGCGGTTTTTATTTTAGCCGACAAGTTGTTCAGTTGTAGCAGGCAGCAATGTAGCAAAAGTCACAGGGCAGTGATGTCACTTCCCTAGCAACAAGCCTCCTATGTTGGGAATGGGTTCTTTCAATGCAGCGGGTTTGTCCATTTGAGAAAGAGGAAGACTCGTGAAATTAGTTGGACAAGCTGTTGAGAAGCAACTCTCATCCGCAGTACAAATTAAAATGGTGTGCTGCTTTTTATGCGAAAAATTTGAAAAAGCAAGTCAACAAAGTTTAACAAAAATATTTACAATATATTCATTAAGTGAAATGGATTTAATACACTGTCGGTCTGCTGTCAGGCCGCAGGTTGTGTGTCCCTGCTCTATCACAATTGATTCACAGTGATTAGGTGACACTTGACACAGTTAAAAAACAATCCCCATTGTTTCCTAATCAGAAGCGATCTGCATAATTCTTGGAATGCCACTATCACCCAGGCAGTGTAGCCTGCAGCCATGTTGTAATTGTAAAATGTACAGTACTGTGTGCTGCTTGTTACTAGACACTTCAATCTGTGTGTTTTGAAATGTGAGGGAATGCATTTGGACACTCTGCTTTACATTATATGAATAACTTGTGTTGCTGAGGTACCAATCATGTCCTATACTGGCATAGTTACTGTTGTGTGTCTGGCATTCTGGTTTCTCAGATCATTTACAGGAAGTAGAGGAAAAGCTGAAACTGCCAAAGTGACAGGGACATTGCTGGATGAATAATGGTGCTATTTACTACAAGAGGGCTCAGATTTTGACAGCAGTCATTGGCAGGTCATTTAATGAAGGGCAGGATACCGCTGCTCAAGTGATGGATCTGTGAAGTCTTTGGCTGCATACTAACAGGTTGGTAATTTGGTCAACATTGATTATACCTTCATGGTTCCCATGATAAAGCACATATTTATTTAGCAGTTCCATCTATAATATGCATTATTGTTTTCTTGTCACATCTAGTGAATAGAGTTGTTGTGCTGGTTTATATAACAACAACTATATTCAATAGGACCTGCACTTAACTAGCATGCTACTTGCTGTGTTTACCCTGAGCATACTATTAGGATATTACCTTCAATTGTGTTTTACCATTCAACCACTGGTCCAAATCTTTATGTGCTGGCCATCACTTGCCTTTACGTGTGTTCAAAACTAAAATGTAGACATTTTTTGATTCTTTTACTGGTCAAACATTTATAGCAAAGGGTTAAACGTCATTAATACAGTACAACATGTGGGAACAACCAAACCCTGTCTTTCTAAACATTCCAGTGTACATAATAAATCAAATTCACACAGGGCATGTTTTTTGTTTGGTTACATCACATGCAAAGCTTCTCCACATTTAAGAGAAACACAATTAAAAAACAATCTGGATTTTTTTTTTTCTAAAATACAAAACTGGGGCAAACATAACAAAAAAATAGAATGAAGCATGAAAATGCTATTTCAAATGTACAGAAAGCAAACTGAGGGAGAAATAGCATGGTTTACCCCAAGGCTTGACCTTAATACAAAGAAAATATCTTGAATGATACACGATAAATGCCATTGAATACTGTACAAAGAAATAACCTGAAATTACATAAAACATAAAGTAAAATAAAAAATACTTTCACATTTTGACAGAGAATTCTAGTAACCAAGAGTCATGCATTTGATTGGAATAGATGAGACATAAATTGTTTTGTGTTACACAGTTCAGAATAATACTAACAATTAGCAGTTTGCAAGCTGTTTTATTTATCTCTAATGCTGATCTAGGTTTTGATTTCTACACTTGTTCTGCTCCTCTGCGCCCTTTATAAATGTTCTTTTATATTTTATTTTGATCTTTTCAGTTATCTTACAAGCGCTTTGTGACAACATAAAAATAGGGCAAACGTATCTGTTTAGATACTTTACTGCTCTAACTGATGTTCACGCATGTTTAAATTTCTTAGTATAATAGTCAATTCTTTTTTTGTTGTTTAGTGTGCATTGCTAAATTAATCTGGGTGTTGTACACCTTTGAGTGTGTATTTTTTAAACAAGTCAGCTGAGTAATAAATTACTACAGAAAAAAATGACATTTGAGGTTTAATAATTTCAAGAAAGCTCAAATTACTTATTTAATTGTAAGCAAACTGTAAACTTAAACTGTACCCCTGCTGCTGTTGTAAATCTGTGTGTTGATCTAACAACCATTCTGGAACATTCTGTGAAGAAAGTGAATTGTATTTTGATCCAACCATTTGTTATTCTCTGTGGTGTATGAATATTAAAAGGTGGGGTAGATTATCCCCATCTGTGGTGGTTTACTTCTGTTACAGGAAAGAGGAAGTGGTAAAGGTTGCATACTTACAACATAACCCAGGCTGTGGGGTAAAGCTGCCATTGCACCAGAAGTCAAAATGTCAAAACGTTTATTGTGCCAGTTGCAAAAAAAGTATGATTTCAAAGTGATTTTCAATTTAAGTAAGCAAAACCACCAACGCATCCACTAACCCATCTTTTTTCATAAAGTGCTCTCCTCAGGCAAGTTATAATAAACACTGTAGTTGTTGCATAATGTAGGAGACTACACAAATGAGCTCAGAGCCACAGTTTAAGAACCAGTCTGTATCACTTTCTCTTTCCTGGTGACATTTAGAAGGGTGTGTAGGAGACAGAAAAGACTTTCTTTTCCCCCATTTTCAAACTTGGATAAAAAAGAAACAAAACATTTTTAGATTTCATTTTAACATACCAGTGGTCATATATCAAGTTTCTCCTTGTGGGATTTAACATAGCCTCTGGTGAAAAAAAGGCTGTAATTTTCATGTACGTTAAGAATTAAATACAACTACATCACATCGGGTCCTAAATGCAAAACATGTTTACCAGGTAATAAGTATATGAGGATGTTTGGCATCATACCCCACTAGCTATAAGTACTGACTATTATTGTAGCAAACAGATTTAAAAAGTTACTAAAGGTAGGTTTTAATTTTATATACAGTATAAGCATGAGTACAAATTCTGGAACTCGGTACCCGCCTGTCCTGAAAAATAGCAGAGTGACTGATCCCCTTGTATGTCATTTTAAACTCACACCTGATATCCAAGCCTTCAAATAATCAGATAAAAAGGGCCTATACATTTACTTTTGATGGGTGTCATAGACTTACTGTATGCTAATAAGGCAATACATGTTCTATGAGGGACAGCATAGACTTGATCTTGCTGGAAATAAAATAGAGCACTGTGATGAGTCAAAGGGGTTTCGGTTTGCAATTCAGCCTCCCATCCACCTCTGAAGCAGTGGTCACCTGAATGTTTGCATTGCAACCAAAGTTACAGAAGATGACTCCAGACAACGACCCTGAGGCGTTTTAGCGCAGTTCCCCAGAGAATGTCTGACGGGAAGCCCAGGCTGCCTATGGGGCTGTCTCCGCAGATGACGCACTGGACTATACCCGCGTCAAGGAAGCCGTCCTCTTGCGCCTCGGGATCACGGATGAAATGTACCGTCGCCATTTCCAAGAGTACCAGCTCCAAAGGAACGTAGCCCCAGGCTGCCGGGCAGTACCTCTTGTATCAGTGCACCCGGTGGCTGCGTCCGGAGAGAGACATGCCCTAACCAGCAGGTCGCTGACCAGCAGGACAGAATGTCTCCGTCGTTGCCTTCTACCCCAGTGTGCTTCCGGTGTCAAGAGCCAGGACATATTGTCCGAGACTGTCCCGTGATGGAGGTGGACATCGCCAGACGGTCCTGGTCTACAGCCACAGGTAGAACAAACATGGTATGTCGGAAGGGCCGCTATCAACTAAGAGTACAGGTCGGGTAAGTGAGTACCCAGGCATTTGTGGACTCAAGGTGTGCGCAGACTTTAATTCGACAAGCTGTCTTGGAAGGTGTGTCCTGGAAGCCACAAGGCAAAGTGGCTATCTCCTGTATCCACGGAGGACCCGGGTCTATCCTAGCATGAAAATGAGTCTCACAGTTGGTGAATATACAGCATATGTTAAAGTAGCTGATGCCATATCCTGTCCACTGGGGAGAGATTGGCTATTTTTTGACCGAATATTAGGTTGGGGAATGGTCTTAATTTTGACCAGGGGACAACTTAAACAACGGGATAAAACAATTTGGGAAAATGTTCCCGTTGCAATCTGACCTGTTTAACACTAGAACCACCATGCGGGTCAATGTGACCCATTTTGGATTTTAAATTTTAATTACTGTTACGTTGTGAATCGTATGTGCATGTCCGTTCTTGACTTTTCTTATATATATATATGACTTAAATATCCTGATGGCGTTTGAGCACCAGATTTGCAAAAATAACATTTTTATAAGCACTTCTACCTAGAACCGCCACGCGGGTCACTTTTACCCATGTATTACAACTTACCTGTTGTTTGCATTACAATTAATCTCGCAAAAGGGGCATGTACATGTGTATTCTAATCCTTGCAAGCGCATGAAAACTCGCAAGAGTACAGTATCTCTTATGTTATCACGTAGCTACTTTGCATAGCAATTCATTGTTACAAGTACAGTGACATAGAATAGGCAGGAAAGTAAAATGGCTGAAAGACAGAGATTGAGAAGAGAACAGGTGCTTGAAATGCTCCACACTCTGCCTGAAGATGCGTCTGATGCCGGGGATCTGAGTGACAATGACAGCGACCATTCCTGGGTTCTAGAAACGAGCAGTTCCGAGAGTGAAAGCGAAGACGGTGCAACACAATTGCCAGCAGGTCTTCCATAAACAGGGTCCACCAGGTGCAGAGGTCGAGGTCGTGGACGTGGCAGAGGTTCCATTCCGGCAGTTACCTGTGGTGCCAGGGGTGGCTTTGCCGTCTGCAGCAGCAGCTTCTCAAGTGCCAGATTCTGGCCAACCAGCACCACGGACAACGGCTGCATCGGATTCTGGAAGCAACATTCAGGAGACAGGGAAAGACAGGACTGTTTGGAACATTATAAATCCCGGTCGTGAAGCTGTGGGAAGACGTGCGTCTGAAAATGTTTTGACTGAAACATCAGGTCCAACGGCGCACGCAAAACGCAACATTGATACCCCACTCAGTGCGTTCCTGTTATTGATCGATATGCCAATGCTACTGCACATTCAACACTGTACAGTAGCAGAGGCACTTCAGGTAAAAAATGATGATTCCTGGACGTTGTCTGTGGAGGAGTTACAAGCGGCCATTGCAATCCTGTATGTTCATGGTGCGTACAGGGGCAAAAGCCAGTCCTTGGAGAACTACTGGTCAACACAGTGGGGGATTTCATTTTTTATTGAGACAATGTCTAGAAATCGCTTCCGTGAAATTCTCAGATTCGTCCGTGTTTGATCTGAGAGCAACGAGGAGTATGTGACTTGAGACAGATAAATTTGCCCTGGCTGCCAAAGTCTGGAATGGCTTTATTGAAAACAGCACTGCCTGCTACAAGCCAGGAGCAAACATCACAGTGGATGAGCAGTTGTTTCCCACCAAAGCACGGTGTCGCTGGACACAGTACATGTCCAACAAACCGGACAAGTTCCGAATAAAATTCTGGCTGGCAGTGGACGTTGATTCTAAGTACCTGGTAAATAGGTTGCCTTACCTGGGAAAGGATGAAATGCGCCCTGCTGGTCAGAGACTGGGAGACAGCATTGTGCTCAAACTTATGGAGCCATACTTAATGAAGGGACAAAATGCCACCACAGACAATTTCTTCTCTTCACTCCATTTGGCCAGGGAGTTGAAGAAGAAAAAAACAACTCTTGTAGGAAAAGTGAACAAGGCGAGATGCAAGCTACCACCATCTGCTCAAGCCTTGACTGCACGGCTGTACTCCACTGCTCTGCTCAGGCAGAATGACTGTGCCACCCTGAGTGTGCACAGATTCAAGAAACAAAAACAAATGCGCTGATTCTCAGCTCTTTACACAGCTCAGTGGCCATCGGGACCAAGTACGGAGTGGACATATTGGACCAGATGGCACGGCAGTACTATGTCAAAGGTGGTTCTCACAGATGGACTGCGACTGTTTTTTACAATGTTTTGGACCTGGCAGACATAAATGCCTAAGTTTTGTATAGGGAATGCACCGGTATCAAGGAGGGAATTCATTTTACAGCTAGCCACGGAGCTTCGGCTGAAACATTTGGATCAGAAACGGGAAAAACAGCTTGCAAATGCCCCTCAGCTTTCACCCAGTGCTGCACCCGCTGGCACGAGCAAGAGGAAAAGGTGCCAGGTAGCAAAGTGCAATGACAATAAAACTGTTGATGTCTTCACTTTTAATACCGGAAATTGTGTTATATTTACTTTTTTATGTTATTTACATAAATAAATAAATTGTTTTACAATGTTCTATATACATATTTACACCTGTTTACGCTATAGTTTCTTTTGAAATATTTATTTTAATATAGTTTTTCATTTTTTGGAGTCGTGCTGTTCATGCGCTACTTTTGAAAATAACGCCTTTTATGTTTATTTTTTCACATAAATATGGTGTTTCTTCTATTGAAATTTTAGATATGATGTTCATGAATAAAACTTTTGAGTTGTATTCGGTAGTTTGTCTTTCATTTTCATAACGAAGCAGTTATGGGTCAAAGTGACCCACCTTGCGGTTCTAGGTTCAAAAATCGGCGGTTCTAGTGTTAACCCTAGAATTCTCCCAAAAAGAAAGTAAACGAACGCGTCGGGCAGAAAAAATTTGAGGGAACTCAAAGGAGACATGGAACGAATTCTGGCCCTGTTTTACTGGCCTGAGGTTCATAGCCATGTGCGGAAATATGTATCGGAATGTCCTGAATGCCAATTAGTTGCCCCTAAACATGATACCCAGAGGCCGTTTCCTTAGTAGCTAATGAATTAGTGAAATTATTTTCTAGGTTGGGAATCCCTAAAGAAATTATCACTGATCAAGGCACTCATTTAATGTCAAGCTATATTCAGCACGTGTGTAAATTGAAAATTTGTTTGATTCTGACCTCAGTTTATCATCCTCAAATGGGCTGATCGAATGGTTGAATCAGACTTTAAAGAGTATGCTGCATCGCTTTGTAGATCAAGAAAAGAGAAATTGGGCTAAACTACTTCCCTACTTGCTCTTTGCAGTTTATGAGGTACCACCGTCCTCAACAGGGTTGAGGATTTGAACTCTTGTACGCCAACAACCATGGAGTATCTTGGATCTGATAAGAGAAGGTTGGGAAGAACAGTCAAAAGTTGTGTGATCGCCTAGAGTTGGTCGGTCAATTGGCTTGTGACAATCTTAAGCTAAAGACAAAGTGTTGTTGTTGCTTTCATCATCAGAATCGAAATTATTTGCTAAATGGCAGGGTCCCTTTGAGGTTATTCGAGCTATTGGGAAAGTGAATTGTGAAATCCAAGAGCCTGGGCGTCAGAAAGAAAGTCAAATTTATCATGTCAATCTCCTTAAACCGTGGAAAGAACGGGAAACCCTCGGTTGATCAACAAAAAGAGGTAAAAAGGTTGATTAATATGTTCCGTGATGTGTTTTCTAATGTGCCTGGCACATACTGTTATCACTTTGCCAGGTCTGAGAGTTAGGGAGAGACCATATCACATTCCAGAGAGTCAGAGGAAAGCTATCCAGATGGAAGTGGAGAGTATGTTGAAAATTGGAGTAACTGAACCTTCCCAGAGTGAATGGTGTAGACCAATTGTGCTGCTAACTAAGCAAGATGGGTCACTATAGTTGGGTATCGATTTCAGTAAGGTGAATGCTATTTCTAAGTTTGATGCCTAACCCATGCCTCGGGTATACAAACTCTTAAACCGATTGGGGTAAGCATGGTTCTCTGGATCTGACGAAAGGGTACTGGCAGATTCTGTTAATGTAGGCCACTCATGAGAAAACATCATTTTCCACCCCAGATGGTCCAATTTCGTACTTTGACATTCAGACTTCAAGGAGACCCAGCTACTTTTCAGAGACTGATGGATCAGGTGTTACAACCGCATCAGCATATAAAGCAGCATATATCAATGACAGTAATTTATAGCGCTTCCTGGAAAGAACATATTGATAGATTAGTGGTCGTCCTACAGTCACTGAAAAAAGCGGGGCTCATAGTGAACATGGCAAAGGGTGCTATTGGAAAAGTGGAGACCAAATACTTAGAATTTATTATGGGTAAAGGTAGAATGAAACCATGTTTTTCCCAGTCCAGGCTTTGTTGGAGTCTCCGGTACCTACCAAAAAAGCCCAGGTGAGATCATTATTGGGTTTGGCTGATTATTACCGCCACTTTTGTTCCCCAAGTCCGGAATCTGGAGTGTCAGACGGCATGTGGCAAAGTGGCTGCTGAGTAGAACAGGTGCAGAGGTGATGCAGTGCAGAAATAATCACAAATTGAAACTGTAATCTGATTTGGAAAAGAGATCTTTATTTTATAAAAATCACGGTCTGGTGACCAAACAATAATCCTCCGGCAATACACACCAATGTGTAAAGCTCGGCAGGAAAGCAATAATAATGATTTGCAAAACAAAACAAATAATAACACGTTATCCGCTCCCACAATAATACTAACATAATCACCAGTCCGGGTGCGTGCAGTAGTGCTCGAGGTGGGTGATAACAAACAAACAGTGACTGTGGTGTTGTTGTTCCGGGTAGTGCTGGCCCAAGGCGACAGCTCCAGAGACGTGTTAGCCGTATTTATGTATGTATTTGTTTGTTATTATTATTGTGTTTTATGTGCGGGCGGTCGAGCACTGTCCGTCTTTTATTATTTACTGTTTGAGACCGGCGAAAAGCCGGTCTTGTAATATGTAGTCGTGGGGATGGGGTTAAAACCCCTTCCCTAGAACTCTCATGGGAATGTGGCTGGAGCCTTAATAAGGTAATTTATTAATAGGTAATTAAGGCTCCAGCCACGAATATAAAAGACCCACTCTCGGCTCAGAAGGCGGAGAGTGTCAGAGGCGAGACGTTAGTCTAGATGATTGGAAAGAACAGTTGGTATAATCGAGAATATACTTGTTTAGGTTCGTGTTTGTTTTGTTTTGGCCAGAGTGCCCCTGTGCTTTGCTTTGTGTGTGTTCTTTTTGTTTACACTGTTTATTTTGTTTGATTATTAAATACAAGCGCAGCAGCTCAGTTTTTCCGCACAAACTTTGTTATTGTTTTATTTCCTGGCCCGTGACGTCACCACCCACACGCCACACAAAGCCATCTGTCACAGTGACATTTTATTAGATGTGAAAACACTGTAGAACCCCTAAAGTGCCCCTGCCTAATTAAATTGGGGCCCCCTTGGTGCCCCCTGTGTGCTATACTCTAGAATCACCACTGTCTAAGATGTAGGTCCTATATTTTATTTTACACACATAAATGTTTCCTTAGGCTGAGGGAGAGGAATCTTGTCTCCTATGTTGTATATACCACAAATACATGTTTCTTCAGGCTGATAGATAGAGCAAAGTATGATGTTGCCAGTGGTGCGTTACGTGTTCAATGTTGTTGCCCATGGGCCAGCAAAGATTGGGGACCAGTGATTTACAGTAATTTTATCTGATCTTGCACCGCGAGGTGGGGTGGGGGGTCATCACAGTCTGAAACATTTCCAAAGGGGGTCCCAGCAAAAAAAGTTTGAGAACCCCTGTCATAGATTCAATGCTTTTAGCCTGTCTGCATATGGCATGCCTTTTAAAACCTGAATAATTCTGGCTGCTCTTCTTTGCACTCTTTCTAGAGCAGCAATATCCTTTTTGTAGCGAGGTGACCAGAACTGTACACAGTATTCTAGATGAGGTCTTACTAATGCATTAAGTTTAATAACTATACCAGAATCTAAGTCATTAATGTAGATTAGGAAGAGCAGAGGACCTAATACTGGTACTCCACTGGTTACCTTGCTCCATTTTGAGGTTTCTCCATTAATCAGTATTTTTTGTTTTCTGTTAACCACTCCCTAATCCATGTGCATGCATTTCCTTTAATCCCTACTGCGTTCAGTTTGAGAAAGAACTTTTATGCAGGACTTTGTCAAAAGCTTTCTGGAAATCTAAATAAACCATGTCATATGCTTTGCAATTATCCATTGTCAATGTCGCATCCTCAAAACTATTGCATCCACGTCTTTTCTCATCCCTTCTACATTTTTCTAGCAACATCTATAGACTACTGTCCCCTTGGCTTTAATCTGTAAAACCTGTTGCCAGTGTAGTCTCATGAACAAATACCTATATGAGATTCAGATTCAGTTGTCATGCTGATGCTCTAGGGATGCTGCACAGTGGTAGGTCTCTGGGGCCAGCATGCAGCCGTTGTGTGTGCTGATGTGCCAGGGAGGCAAAATAGGCTGATCCCTGGAGCCAGCATTACACTTCAACCATCAACACCAGACAGGAGGATATCTACATCATGAGATGGAAGGAAACACAGATGGATCACATTAGTTTACAGTAAAAGAAGCTGTGTCTTAGTTGGTGCTTATCTTGGCGAGAGCTGAGTCCAATATCAGCATGAAGTTTTAACACCTACTCTAAAAATAGAATTCCTAATATAGGTAACTAATTATTTATCTGATTTCACTCAAGAACTAGCATCTGAAATACATGAAACCAAAAGACAAGAAAGCACTGGTTCTACTGGCTTTTTAAATAAAATACAAAAGAAATGTATTTATATTTTAGCAACATAACTTTATATACGTATTGCAGAACATTTATCCATAACTTCAAAAAGCTCCATTAGAATTGTATGGTAAAAAAGATGTAAAGTAAACGTATGTTTTGACTAGTGCCTCCTTCAGCCTTTTGCAGGATTACCTATCAGAATTTGAAGGGTGCTGTCACTAGTGTCCTTTGTGGAAGACCTAATCTGTCTACAGGATCCAGGGCCTACATAGAAAGAACACAAGACAGCTCTTTTAAAACAGTAAGCTAATGCATTTCTGGTCCTGTCTGTATGTCCTTCTTTTTTATTCTCTTGTCTGAAAAGACAAGTGACACAGTGAAAGCGTAGTTCACACCGCCAATGGCAGTAATTTAGCTGTGTGTACTGAGCGCATGCTCAGCTTTTACAGGAGCTGTTATATTTATAACATTTGATTCTTCCCCAGCCTGTTATTTAAACATAAAAGGAGAAATGAACCAGCTTCACTTCAATGAGACATTTAAAAAAGCTGAGCATTGGTGAACAAAGTCTCACACAGAACAGTACAGAATAACAATTGGCAAAAGATGTCCCAATGTCATGACCTTGACAGTCAGGTGAGAGCAAGTGCAATAAGTAATCTGACAAGTCTAGCAGGTTTTAGAGCCTTTAGATACTACTGTAAATCTGCAGTGAATATCTGCTAAGAGGTAAAAGGGCTCTAGAATAATATATATTTTGTAGCATACCAGGGGGATTGGGGTACAGTCGATGGTGTTTTCAGGTCTAGTTGGTGGAGGAATAATCAACCAGCTTGACAGCACATTATTATCAAGGTATTAATCAGGGTGGGTACCCTGGCTAAAGTATTCCCTGCATTACTGAGTTGTTTCAGACATTATTGGGTTGGGATCTTGTCTGTCACAGGTAAAGAGTATTGACAGGGACGGTTCAAGTGTGCACAGCAGATGCAGTGTGAAGACAATTTGGGTTTGGTTTAGGTTCACCCAGACAGAAAACTAATTCTACTGATGTAGAATTAGTAAAAGGAAATTGTGCCTTTAACAGTAAGGGCTGCCCCGCATCAGTGTGCCAGGGGCTTTCACACATTTTCATTAATTGTTTTGAACCCCTCACCACTAGTTCAAAAGGGTATCTTTCATTTAGCAGCAAACATAGTAATAATCTATAGAAACACTTTTGTCACAATATAATATATGTTTTGTATATACTGTATATCATTGCATTATATGACTGTTTAATTGCATAATGCTAAAGATAAAAAGTGCTGTTTTCATAGTTGTTTACAATATATACTAATAGAGGAAAGAGCTTGTTGCCAAGTTTGTCCTGTTCCACTTCCTGCTAATAAACCTATAAAATCTGATAAGAAACTAAACATTCTGATTTTTTATTTTTTTATTTAATTGGACAGTTTATTTCTTATGTACAACCTTTCTGTAGAAACAAGCAACCTTATATTGTATGAAATACAAAGTTGTCATGGAAAAATATGCATATATATTTGGAACACAATTTATTATGAAATGAAGCCCATATCCAGTATCTGTGAAATCCTGTCCTCCCATGTAATAGAAGTTTAAACTTTTTAAACACAGATATTTAAGTTTTTGTTGTATTTCTTAAAACTTAGGTCAGGCAGTTGAGTAGAGGAACAATTGGAATATGACGCTTTAGACCTTGGGATTTCTAGTTCTGTACTTGTCATGGGCCCTCGGTGATACAAATAATTTCAGACTGAAAGATAAAAGCATGTGTGATATACAAAAGGGTTTTAAATCATTCACAGAATAAAACGTAGAAGTACAGATTCCAGTATATGAGAGTGACAAGTGACCATGAGCCTGCATATCTTACCTCGAGCAGTGTGTAGTTGTAGTATGTTGGATGGTACCATAGACCCTGAATAGTTGAAGAAGTGAGTGCTGTAACCTTGGGGTGTGGTTCAGTTAAGGCTCACCTCCCCTGTCCATTACCCATCAATCTACCTATTTTAAGTCCTGGTTCATGCTTTTGTTCCTCCTTCTTCCATCCCTCTTCCTCTATGCCACACCACCTTTTCAGTCTCTCCCTCTCGGGGTAAGGGAAGCTCACTTCCAAACCTTGGAGGACCGCCAGCACCGATCTCACGATGGCTGTTCTCACCTAGCCAGGGAGGGAACCCTGAACAAACCTTCATAAATCAGCAATTCCTTTTCTTTTATCATTACATTCCCTCGGGGAAGTGTCGGTCACTTCCCAACCTTGGAGGTCCAGCGGCACCAGTCTCACTTCAGCGAGGACGGTTCTCAGAACTGGCCTCATTCTGGCCTTAACCTTTCCACTCCGGTGAACATTCTGCCTGTCTGAGGTCTGACTGACATAACTGAAGATTATTAATAGAATAATGTTTTCACTCTATGATGAACTATACCCTACAATTACCTAGCTTGAATGTAAAAAATAGTTTTTGTACTCAAATTAATTTTTCTTTAGAAATGTCTCCATAAGTGCAATTTAGTGATCACCTACCCAAAAACTGTAAATAAATCAGTGGTAGCCACAACCCTCAGGAATTAGGGTTACAGTGCCTTGCATAAGTATTCACCCCCTTGGACTTTTCCACATTTTGTAGTGTTACAACCTGGAATTAAAATGGATTTAATTAGGATTTTTTGTCTCTGATCTACACAAAATAGTCCATAATGTTGAAGTGGGGAAAACAATCTACATATTTTTCAAAATTATTTATAAATAAAAAACTGAAAAGTCTTAATTGCATAAGTATTCACCCCCTTTGCTGTGATATCCCTAAATAAGCTCTGGTGCAACCAATTGCCTTCAGAAGTCACATAATTAGTTGAATGGATTGCACCTGTGTGCAATTAAAGTGTCACATGATCTCAGATTAAATACACCTGTTTCTGGAAGGCCCCAGAGTTTGTTAGAGAGCATATCTAAACAAACAGCATCATGAAGTCCAAGGAGCTATCAAAACAAGTCCGGGATAAAGTTCTGGAGAAGCACCAATCAGGGTTGGGTTACAAAAAAAAATATCCCAAACTTTGAACATCCCCCAGAGCACCACTGAATCCATTATTAAAAAATGGAAAGAATATGGCACAACCGCAACTCTGCCTAGAGAAGGCCGTCCACCAAAACTCAGTGACCAGGTAAGGAGGGCATTAGTCAGAGAAGCAACCAAGAGGCCAATGGTAACTCCGAAGGAGCTGGAGAGATCCACAGCTGAGATGGGAGAAACCGTCCATGGGACAACTATAACCCGGACGCTCCACAAAGCTGGGCTTTATGGAAGAGTGGCGAGAAGAAAGCCATTGCTGAAAAAAAACATATCAAATCCTGTTTGGATTTTGCCAAAAGGCATTTGGGAGACACAGCAAACATGTGGAAAAAGGTTCTCTGGTCTGATGAGACCAATATTGAACTTTTTGGCCTTAGCGCAAAACGCTGTGTGTGGCGCAAAACCAACACTGCTCATCACCATGAGAACACCATCCCCACGGTGAAGCATGGTGGTTGCAGCATCCTGTTATGGGGATGCTTTTCATTGGCAGGGACTGGGAAACTGGTCAGAATTGAGGGCAAGATGGATGGAGCCAAATACAGGGAAATTCTAGAGGAAAACCTGTTTCATTCTGCAAGAGACCTGGGACTGCGGCGGAGGTTCACCTTCCAGCCGGACAATGACCCTAAACACACAGCCAAAGCTACACTGGAGTGGTTTAAATACAAGAACCTGAATGTCTTAGAATGGCCCAGTCAAAGCCCAGACCTCAATCCGAATGAGAATCCGTGGCAAGACTGCCAAGAAGAATGGGCAAAATTTCAGAATCCAGATGTGCAAAGCTGGTAGCGACTTACCCAAAAAGACTAATTGCTGCCAAAGGTGCTTCTACCGAGTATTGACTCAGGGGGGTGAATACTTATGCAACCAACAAATGTCTTTTTTTTTGTTTAATTAACTTTTGTGTCACAATAAAAAATATTTTGCACCTTCAAAGTGTTAAGTATGTTGAATAAATCAAATGGTAAAAATCCCAATGAAATCCATTTTAATTCCAGGTTGTAACACTACAAAATGTGGAAAAGTCCAAGGGGGGTGAAGACTTATGCAAGGCACTGTAGAAAGAATTTTAAAAATACTGTGTCTGGTTTTCATTTTAAGCCAAATTGTTTCAACATCTTCTGTAAAAAAATATTTTTTCTTTCTGGTCGGTAAGCATTCTTGGTTATGTAAAGCTGTTTAAAATCATGGTATAAATACGGTAATTGAAACAGAAACCTAAGATACTGAAATGCTGCACCTCATAATAAAAGGTGTCTCTATTGGCCTGGGGCTTTAGAGAAATGCATTTTGATTGGAGAGTCATCTGTGATGTTTATCCTATGAATATTTCACTATAGTTAATATTTTGTTAATTTATTTTTGTGTTTATAAACATTTTGGACGGTTTTAGTATGATTTCTGGTAAGCTTGTACTTGTGATTGCTGAATCTCCCGACAGAAAAAAAAAAACTCACTTGCCTAGTTTTCTGTCTATCTAACTTTACTTTCATTTTGAAAATATATAAAACCATCTCTGATTGGTTGTTGGAGCCTTTAGAGATGTCAGGCATTTGGTAAACAACCAATGGTTGTTTAAAACGGCTTAAAATGGGCATCTAACGTCACCATTACATCATTGTTCATTCATATAGGAATGATTTCTAGCGGTGCCGTAGCGGAAGGGTTAAGGGTCCCAGTCTTGAACACACCATTTCCTTATTCTCTGTAATTCCCAATTCCTATACACGCAGTCTTCACTCCTATCCCGTGAATAAGGTGATGTTTGTTTGTGGAAAGTCATTCACTTTCTATAGCTGCAGCAAGGATGCATTATGTGATCTAGCACAGTTATTAGTGGACAGGTGTCAAATGAACAAAACTGGCATTGCAGATGGTACAAACAGCACATATTTGGCATCCATCTGTCAGGGAATCGATGGTTAGTTGAGCAAAGCATCAGTTCAGGCAGGCATCTGTCCAGTCTGTCAAACAACCATCATTCAGCATACAATCAAGCTGGAAACATAAACCTGAAGTCATCTCCTCTCCACATCATGACTTTGTCTGGGGGTCATCACACTGTCCCTTATCTAGGCTGAGGGATGTTGAGTTACCCCTGTGTAGAGAAACGAAACAGCGAACAGACTAAATGACAAATGATGCTGGGTATAATATGCAATAGGCTTATTCAATTCAGTACCTCAGGGGTTGTCTTGATTCAATTCACTTTTTTAGATCTCAGATCTATATAATGTTCCTATCACAGTAAAAAAAATGTAATTAGGATTTTTTATATAAGTAAGATGCTGTGTGTTTTGTGAAATATTTATTTATTTATTTGTTTGTTTAAATGTGTTTCAGTTAATACATTGGTAGAAGTAGAAAGCAATATATTGCCTTAAAAAATAATTTCGTTCTTCATACAATGTTTTGATTAAAGATGTTATTTATTCTTTTAAATCTGGAGAGGCATGAGAGTAATCAAACTCTGCAAACAATAAAACTGAGAAAGACATTTTCAGCCTGAACATCAATTATCAAGAATGCAAAGCTTCCAAAGACTCCAACAAATTTGTTAATTGCATTTGTTTTTGTTAGAAGGCCATGTTTAAAAGAAATGCATTTGTTTGTAAAGAAACTCAGTTTAAAGGGCACCCCAGTGATTTTTTGTTTAAACAAAATAAGTATATGTTTTGACAAAGAAAAAGAAAACCTATATCAGGATTATACATTTTCTGTTGAAAGTTGATAACCATATCCTGTATATACCAACTTGTTGCTCCTAATAAGGGTGATCCTGAACCTACAGTAGTTTGGGCTGACACGTAAGATGATTTAGATTCTGGTATAAGGATATTGCTGCTCTAGAAAGAGTGCAAAGAAGAGCGACCAGAATTATCCTGGTTTTAAAAGGCATGTCATATGCAGACAGGCTAAAAGAATTGAATCTATTCAGTCTTGAACAAAGAAGACTACGCGGTGATCTGACTCAAGCATTCAAAATTCTAAAAGGTATTGACAATGTCGAACCAGGGGACTTTTTCAACCTGAAAAAAGAAACAAGGACCAGGAGTCACAAATGGAGATTAGATAAAGGGGCATTCAGAACAGAAAATAGGAGGCACTTTTTTACACAGAGAATTGTGAGGGTCTGGAACCAACTCCCCAGTAATGTTGTTGAAGCTGACACCCTGGGATCCTTCAAGAAGCTGCTTGACGGGATTCTTAAGCTAAAGCCAATGCTGAACAGAGTTTTTTTTTTGTTTTTGTTCCTACAAGAAGTTACAATTACTTTTCAAAGCCTGTCATCTCTCCACTGCTATCCGGAGGTTGCTAACACTGCACAAGGCTATCGTTCCTCCTGTTCTTCGCCTAGTCAAACTCTTAGACTTAATCTCATAAATATGGGCTGAAACCAGAGTTCACCTCCAGGTCTTTAATTATTTATTTGAATCTGTTAGGATTAATTAAATGATGTTGTAGCAGTGGAACAGTTGGACTAGATTGGCCCTTGAGGACTGAAGCTGAATATTATTGATTTAGTAGATCGAGATCTGAGAGGCTTTGTTCTGTAAAAGACTGCAGGGTTTTGCTCTAAATTGGTCTGATGGGTTTCCAGCCTCAAATAAGTGGAGAATAGATTAAGAGAGTACTGTAGTTTTTTCGGAGAAAGCGGATGGCAGAATAACCTTTTACCACAGCACTCCATGAATGCTAATTACAAAACAAGTACAATGTATGAGAAAGAAAATTGTTTTAATTTCTCCACTGGCTTTTACCATGGCAATGGAAGTAATCATTAGGGCATCAAAATGGGTAGTGGGAGGAGAGCGTTTGGCTTCTGGAATGCGACTACCACCAATTCGAGCATACATGGATGACATGACAACCATGACTACAACAGTAGCCTGCACTAATCGGTTATTGGGCAAATTAACCAATAACATTGAATGGGCACGAATGCAATTCAAGCCCACTAAATCAAGAAGCATCTCTATAATTAAAGGTAAAGTAGTAGATAAAATGTTCTTCATTAATGGTGAGGCAATACCAACAGTGTCTGAGAAGCCAGTGAAGAGCCTTGGGAGATGGTACGACGGGGATCTAAAGGACACAGTTCGTGTGGGAGAAGTTAGACAACAAGCTGTGGAAGGGTTGAAGAGCATAGACAGCAGCGCTTTACCAGGCAAACTAAAACTCTGGTGCTTTCAGTTTGGTCTACTGCCAAGGTTGCTGTGGCCACTGACTGTGTACGAGGTTTTTTTGACAACTGTAGAGAAGTTGGAAGCTTTAATCAGTTCACACATCAGGAAATGGTTGGGAGTTCCACGCTGCCTCAGCAGAGTGGGACTTTAATTGCATTTTGTAATTGCATTATAATAGATTTTCTACTAAAAAAAACAAAAACCTTGAATCAATGAAAGCCAAACCCACTATCCCAGATAGATTGAACCAGAGATAAAGAGCCAGAGATACTTGTCTAAGGGGCAAATCAAAATTAGTAGCCAAGTTGGGATTTAAAACCCCTTTCACACTGACATGGTCTACCCGGGTCAGAACCTACCTGGGCAGGACCTGGTGTCATGCGGGTCGGGTACATGATTTCACACTGCTTTTGATAAAGCAGGGCTGACCTGGGTGACAATGCGCATACGCAATGCCCCGGAAGCAGCTTGTTACTTACGGTTCCATCCAAGCGTCTCTGGATTGAACCATCAGCCCAAATGTTGATTAGTTTCTTCATCCCTGCTGTCATCTGGCTCATGGTGTGTCTCAAGCAATAAAAATGTGGTTAAACAGAATAAACAACCCACATCTTGAGGTGGATCACTGGGACCCGGGTTAACCCGGGTCTCACCCAGTTACGTGCTTTCACACTACGCAGGATTGTGACCCGGTTAGCCAGGAGCCGGGTCCAAACCTGGGTAGGAGTGCCAGTGTGAAAGGGGCTTAAGCTTAAGAACTCAAGATTACTGAGCTTTCTGTTCCCCAACCCGTCGTTTGGTTTAAAAAGGATACAGATGGAACACAGAATAAAAATCAGCCTGTTCGTATCTCTGAGATGGCTGCTCTCAACAAGTTTGAATGATAAAGGGTTTTATGATTTTATGTTTTGTACTTTTCCCACGTCTCCTCTTTGCATTTAACCTACTGAGCACCATCTGGTGGCACACAACAGCATTGCATTCTGCAGCGTCCAAACCCCTGAAACTGCACACTTCAAAAGGAATTATAGATGGATGTATTCTGTACAAAACAGATTGTCACAGTTTGACTATACACAGAAAAGAAACTAAATAAAGAATGGTCTACAACACTTTCCTTTAAACATTTATTCTGAGAAAAGGAAACTATGATACATCATTAATACAAGCTTTTCACAATTCAGTCATATCTTTTTTTTTTATATACACTGCGTTGACTGTCAGTTTTCCTTAGACTGCTACCAAGCACATGTAATTATACATTTAATAATTATTTTTAACAGTTGAAGATGTGGGGTCAGAAGGGGGACTTCTGCAGCTGCAATGAATATTATATGCTTTCACCCAATGTAGCAATTATGGTTTGATTCAAGGTATTTTTTTCTCTTGCAACTTGGCAACATGTGATTTCCCTTTTTGGTGTGTCAAAATCTAACAACTGCTTATTTTGTATGGTAAGATTATAATTCTTTATGGTAGGGTTATAGTTGGGCTATGATGTGCTCAGGCACTGTACACTCTGGGTTGATGGAAGTTTTGTCAAACTGGTGAAAGCAAGATAAAAAGTAGCTTGAACACATTTCCTAATGACAACAGCTTACAAGCTCTTATTTGTATCTTTCTTCTCTGGTACATCATTCAACCCATTGTACAGTACCTGCTGAAAATGCTTATGTGCATAATAAACTCAGGGTGGCCCTTCTTTGAACCAAGGTACATAAATGTTCGCCGCATCAGAATATGTAGGTGTTTTCACAGGATTCAAGTTGGTGAAATGAGCAGGGTTTGGATAGTTTGGATATATCATATTTCTAATTAGCAATTTTAGAAAATCAAAAACAGCAATGTATCACAGTTTCTGTATATCAGATATGATTTACACATATGAAAGTATGCTTAGAAACAGAGACAACTGGGATACAGTCTCACACTGGTTTCAAGGCACAGGTTTTGGCTTTGGCCTGCATCTCCAGAACCGTTTTTTCTTGGCTGTGGTGAGGGAATAAAGTGCTTAAAACGCTGCACACTTCTACTTGAAATATGATTTGCAGTGCTTATATATGTATATTGAAATAACTAGATGCAAGGAAAGTGCAAATAAGATATGGGTGTGGACCATAGAAGTTACACACCGCTTTCTGTTTACAGTTGTTTTGCACTGGAAAATTCCTTAAGAAACAATATTCTTTTCACAGGGATATCCTGTTGGCAACAATAAGTTGTAGTAGTCGGGGGAAAAAAAAGGATTCATTCCAGGAATAACTATTAGCAACTGAGAGCAGACTGTTGTGTTGTATTGAAGGAATGAACATGCAGATCCCATGACAAAGTTTAAACTTTGTCACATGAAATTGAAATTTTATTTATAAAGTGCCATTCACACCAAAGGCATCTCAAGGCGCTGTACAGCAACAACAATTCATAATCAAACACAAACAATACAGGAAGACACTGTTTAAAAAGACAGTAAAGGCACACTAGGGTAAAAAGGACAATGTAGAGAAGTAAGACTTAAGTCTAGATTTCAAAGCTGTAACAGTCCCAGCCTTCCCAACAAAGGTAGGAAGGGCATTCCATAACTGTGGTGTTCTGTGTGAGAAAGCCCTTCCATCCATTTTAATTTTACTCACCCTCAGGGCAATCAAAAGACCTACATCCTGTGATCTAAGTGAATGACTGGGTACATATGGGGTGAGGAACTCTTGTAAATAAAGAGGTGCCATTCTGGGTTCGTTAGCAGCAAAATCAATTCTAAACTCCACAGGAGCCAATGTAAAGAAGCCAGAACAGGGGTAATGTGTTCCCTTTTGCAAGTTTTAGTTAGGATCCCAGCGGCAGTGTGTTTCGGACAAGCTGGAGCTCTCTTTTTGGGTTACTAGAGAGGAGTGCATTACAGTAATCAATTCTGGATGATACAAATGCATGCATAAGTCTCTCGGCATCACATATGAAATATTTCACAAATGTTTGGAAACTTCTCTAATATGCTTCTCAAATGACAGAGCGGGGTCAAAAATAACACCTACGTCTTTTATATCTGATCTAAGACCTGAAGAGAAGTTACTAAGCTCAAGCTCTTGCAATACCACATTATTTATTTGTTCTTTGGAACCCACTCGCATAACCTGTTTTTTCTGAGTTCAGCAACAGAACATTCTGAGTCATCCAGCACTTAATATATGCTAGACAAGCCATAAGTAGCCCACCAGCACAAGTATATCCTGGCTTTATGGACAAATACAGCTGTGTGTCATCTGCATAACAATGGTAATTCACCCCATGTCTACGGATAATGTTACCCAGAGGAAGCATATATAGTGAGAACAACAGTGAACCCAAGATAGAGCCCTGTGGGACCCCATATAGGACATGAGACCTTTGAGATATGTTCTCCCCATAAGAGACAAACTGGAATCTGTCTGCAAGGCAGTTAAGTAGAATGGAGTGGTCTATAGTGTCCAATGATCTAAGATCTAAGAGAACTAATACTGAAGAAGAGCCCAAATCAGAGCTTAAGAGCAGGTCGTTAACAGCTCTTACAAGGGCGGTTTTAGTGCAATGAGCTCTACGGAATCCGGACTGGAATTTCTCTATGACTGTTTAGAAACTACTCCTTCTAAAATGGTGTCTAAAAAAGGTAGATTGGAAATTGGCCTATAGTAAGAACTTGAGGATCCAGATTATGTTTTGTAAGTACTGGTTTTACCACAGCTATAAGTGCCAGTGAAACTGTGCCTGACAAAAGTGAGCCATGTTTTTTAAAATGTGGTTGCCAACAGTAATAAAAATATCTTTTAAGAGTGTAGTAGGAATTGACTATTGTTTCCAATTCATCTACGGTAATTGGACAGAAGTCCTGCAAAGTATCTGTAGTAGTTCAGAGCAGTGTACTAGGAGCCTCCTGTGTGATCTGGTTTCTAATGGCCACTATTTTATTGTTAAAAAAGTTTTAAAAGTCAATGCACCTAAGAGAAGAATCAGACTTAATAGTAGGATTATTTTTGGGTGGATTTACTTATTTACATTAGTTTTAATTAAATTGGTGTTGTTATGTTGGCGCCAACATTTTAAAATAATAAACTATGAATTATTTTAGATAACAAAAATGTAGATTTACATTTTGAAACATACAGTAAGTTAATGTGTAATACACTGATGAGGCTGGACCTGGTCAGTATATATGGGGCTGCTTGCACACAAAATGGTGTTGGTGGCATTGTAGGAGGTGCTCTCTCCACTGAACCAATAAAACAACCAGAAGAGGGTGCCGAGTCATGAATATGGTACAATTATTGACACATCTGAGCACTGTAGTAACAGCACAGAACGATTGTGATGTAGTTTTAGAATGAATACTACAGTATTTGGCCTTCAGACCAAATCAGAGAATTCAGACCAATTCGAGCGCACTCGAGTTGGCTGTCCATGGAAACGAGGTATAGATTGCGATCTGAGCCACCTGGTCTTGATCTCGGCACGTCTGGTCTTGATCTTGATCTCGGCACGTCAGTCTTGGTCTTGATCTCGATCTCGATCTCTGCACGTCTGGTCTTGGTCTTGATCTCGATCTCGGCACGTCGGTCTTCGACTTGATCTCGGCACGTCGGTCCTCGACTTGATCTCGGCATGTCAATCTTGATCTCGATCTCGGCATGTCTGGTCTTCGTCTTGATCTCGATCTCGGCACGTCTGGTCTTGGTCTCGATCTTGGCACGTTGGTCTTGGTCTTGATCTCGATCTCGGCATGTCTGGTCTTGGTCTCGGTCTCGATCTCGGCACCTCGGTCTCGTTCTCAGCATGTCCGGTCTTGACAAAACTCTCAATTATCTTATATCCTCATTTTCACCCAAATTAAAAATTCTTAATTTTTTTCAAAATTCACACACTCATAGACATAAACTTAACTGACAACAGCAAGTCTGTTACAGCCTTGCCTGCCGCTGCAGCACAAAGTTTTCTCCTACTCGTCCGATATTGAGGTCGCCAAACTGTTGTTTTAATCCAGTCACCGGTGCATGTACTTCTGCCTCACCAGTTTCTTTGCAGCGGTGAATAAAACAACGTGCCCATTCAAAATCTGCATGCACTTAGGTCAGTGGTGCGCAAACTTTTTATATGCATTTACACTCCGAGAGCCAATGTCTCCGCTTCCCTGCCTCCTCTGCATACTACAATGCTAAAAAAGTACACATTTCAAAACTTTTAAGAATGTGTTTGTTAACATGTATGTATTAAGCTAAATCAGAACTTGTTTTGGTTCAATCTAGGAAAAAATACATGATTTACATTAAATCCAGGAAAATTATTAAATGTTAGGTTAAAATATTAAAATCGTTAGAAATGAAACCAGAAATCTGTCTCTAATCATGTCTGTATATAGCACATAACAAATACATGTTTTCTGCTAAATACATTATTATTATTATTAATAATAATAATAATAATAATAATAATAATAATAATAATAATAATAATAATAATGCAAGAAGGGATGCAGTGAAGTTTAAAAAGATTAATCAAATAAATACAAAAAATCCTAAGGCTGGAGTTTAAGAAAAATAAATAATAAATTAGTTAATTTACCCAAGTACGTAACAGATCATACAGAAATCTTTTTTTTTTTGATGAAAGACCAGACAAGAGGCAGGAAATGAAGTCTAAGTGAGGGTTTATTTAGTGAAAAACACACTTTCAAGTGGGTTGCCAGAAAATAAATAAAACCCTAGCCCACTCACCGGGCGGGCCCTAGTCTTAACTGCTTCAGGTCCCTAGTCTTAACAGTTGGGCAAGGCTAGCCGCCACCCAACCCAAACACAAAACACCGCCTCACGCACTCTGGGGTGTTAAGAGTTCAGTCACTTGTGAGTCTCCTGGCCTGCAATTCCACCACCAGGAGGAATCCCAGGTAAGTTTTCCTTTCTAGTCTTTGCAATTGTATTATCCGTGCTCAGGGTTGTGCACAAACTTTCTTTCTGTTTCCAGGTTCCACCGATGAACAAGGGTGCCCCCTGCAGGTAAGTCCTGGGCAAAGAGGATGAAGTAATCCCAGCGTTTATAAAGTACAAAAGAAGAAAACAACAAGGCTCGTTTTCCCCAACAGAGCCAACTCAAAATACCACATACTTGTTCCAACCAACAACTAAAAATAAGTCTTGAAATTAACTGTGTTGACTCTCGTGGTTTATTACTCGTGGTTCCAACACACAGTTATATACTGCAGGGATTTCTCATCACCGCGTGTCCTGGTGATCCTTTTGAATAGAACACAGTCCTTAAAACAAGCACGGTTTGAGCAAAGCGCTACTTGTTATAAAATGATACAGTCTCCGGTGCCAGCGTTATTTCACAAGCGGGTTATCTCCTGAACCATGCACTCCAAGTTCAGTGAACACGCTTTTAAAAACAATGTCAACACACTCCACGCTCGTGTTACCGCAGGAATAAAACAGTCTTTGGCTGCTGTCTTCACTCACAGCTCCCAGCGTAAAAACATACGACACAGGACTCCTTCTAAAATCCCAACCACACTCCCGTTTAGAATATTAGAAGTTTATTTCAACTACCTTGCTGCACCGTAGTTGTCTTCCCGTGTCCATAGTTTGTTTCGCTGGTATCCTCCAAAATATTCCGTTTGTTCCTGGACTGATGCTTTATTGCAAACGAAACCCACGCTCCTGGTCACGTTGATTACTTTTCAAACGCTCTTTTCTACACACAAAGAATAACGCTCTCTCCTGCACAGACTGTCCTGTTGCTGTTCGGTCCCGTACGTCGCTATTCGCCACCTTATATAATGCTCCCCTCCCCATTCCAGCTGCTATTAATTAACCCCTTTAGCCATCCCAGAAAGTGGAGCCTTACAGCAGCTACTCTGTGGGGTAATTAAAGACGTATCATAATTCTCTTCGTGATAAATTGCCTGTAGTAATGCAACTATGGAACCTCACCTTTCTATGTTGCATTACTACTTACTCTTGCATATTTATCACATATATATATATATATATATATATATATATATATATATATATATATATATATATATATATATATATATATATATAAAAATACATGGATGAAGGCTATACTTCTTGAGCCATTCGAAAAAAGGCATAATAGCGCAGTGGTGACATCAAAATGGCATATTCCGCTAGAAGATTATACTTGACCTTTGACCCATATTTTACTCCTGTACACCCAGAGACCACTTTCTAACACAAAATGTCTCATTTTCAATCACTCGACAACACCCACAATAGTAGATAAATGTTTATTTATGAACAACAAAATGAGAATACCTTGAAAAAAACAAATTTGATGTAGCGCTGGTACATTTGTATCTTAGAGAAACTGGAGAGGAACGTGAAATGAAAGACATTCCTTGCAATTTGAACCATAATACCATTTATTGTCTTATTTTTTACAGATGCTAATATCCATGTATTATAAAAAAAAAAAATAGATGGGCTTCAGTGGGTTCTCTGGGTTGTGTGACAGTTTGTAAACTACTCAACCTAATGATCTTGTAGTTTATAACCCTGCATGGAATTATTTTACTGTAACTCAATGAAGCCCATCTATTATTCTATATATGGCAGGCGGGTGACAATGGGTTTTCAAGACAAAGTAAAGCGGGGTCCCCTGACTCTGACAGGTTCAACCATGCTGTGAAATCTTGAGTAACATACTCAGCCAAAATATATTTATCTAAGAAAATGTAGAAAATATGACAATACAGTTGTAAGTGCGGGTCTCTGGCCGGCGTAATAAAGACAACGTTAAAACAAGCTTTTGCATAGAACCGCTGAGATTTCGGACTACATACAACCGCCGCACCCGCAAAATGTGCGGCTCCATTTTAAAATGGCTTTGATATGAAAATGAAAAACAATCGGATACAACTTAATATTTTTATTTATGAACATCATACATAACATTTTCAGAGCAGAAAAACCGTATTTATATTGAAAATTGAACTTTTTTCTTATTTTTTTCAAAAAGAGCACATATACATGAACATGAAAAACTGTAATAAAATGAATGTTACGCAATAAACTTCAGTGTAAACAGGTGTAGAAAGCTGTATGCACATATAAAATTATAAAACATAAATAACTAGTTATAAAAATAGCATAAAACAAAAATATAACATAACTTATGCAACTTAAGTGAAAGCACTTTGAGTGAAACAGAATTCAAAGGCTCTGTCTGTCTGTTCAGAGTTCTGTTACAGCTTTCCTAGTACAATCTACGCAGAAAACACGCTTTTCAACTGTACCAGTGCATTTGCCTCAGACTGCCAGGTAGCTGTTGAGCTTCTGTTATACTTACAGGCGGCTCTGGGGTGGTGACGCATGCGGTTGGAGCTGATGCTGCTAAGTGAGCAGGGGCGGAGCAGAGAGTGGAGAAAATCAGCTCTGCTGAAATGGACTCACACAGAAGTTGAAATAATGAGGTCCGATCGCTTCCAGGTGGCATTTGTATCCCTTTATCAAATAAGGATTTTAATAGCCTGGCAACTGGCCAGTCCTTAAAGAAGAGATGGGCTGGGGAGGAATCCTGTAGGCGTTTCCTTTTGGAATGGTGCGGCTGGGAAAGCTGTGGGTCTGGGACTGAAGCAATGGAAGTAGATGTTGCTGGAGGGATCGGGATGTTCCGTGGATTTTCAGGGTCGGAAGAAGAAGAGGTAGGAAAATCCATGTTCGTTGTAGGGTCTGGTCTTGGTTCAGTAATCAGTCGGGGAGTTGTGCTGCAAGGTTAAAGCCAAATCAGGAAGTCGTACAAAAAGGGTCAAAGCCAGATTGTGTAGACGAAAAGTTCAGGAGTCGAAAATAGAATCGGGGAGTCAGACAGGCATGGTTTCATTCACGATAATCAATTTAATATTCTCTTTCTCTCTATACGGGTGTGGAAGGGTGAGGAATTCACTGACACAAGGAGACAGAAATTTGTAGTGCTAAACACCACTCGGGTGCACTATTTATTAATGTCCACAAGGTGGCACTGTTATCCTGTTATTACCAGCAATGGTATAAGGCTTCACAGATTACCTTAGGTACACATACAGGTGCATGAAACTATAATCAAAACCGAAGGCACAAAGAAAAAGAGAAAATAAAACACTATTAACAAGACTAAAAAATAAAGGTGCTGCAGTGTTTCTCCGACCGTCGCTACTCAAGACGCCCGAGACTCCGTCCTACACTCCACAGTTCCCTCAACAGCGTAGCTTAAAAATATACTTTCGGGGGTCTGCCCAAGTTTTCCCTGCCACTGCTATATTTCTTTTCTTATCTTGTTTTTGTTGTGTTATATGTGGCTGTGCTGTTCTCCGTTTGGCCGCAAAGCTTCCGCTGGCTCGTTTACGTCCTATAGGGGCAGATCTGAGGGAACAACAGAGCGTTATTTTATACGGCCCACCTCTCAGCCACTCAGAAAGAGGGAAAGCTAACACACCCTCTTCTCCACCTATCTGTGTCATTTCCATGACTGACAGGCGGATCTTACGAGGCTGCTGCCCTCTTCCTGCAGCACCATGAATACGTCAGACAGTCAGCACAAATCTCCCGTTACAACGTGCAAAAAAGCTAACGCAAGAGAAAGAGCTGAGGTGGTACTGGGTTTAAATAGGGAGTCAATGATTATAGATGGGAAATAGTGAAGCCCTGGTTCATACCCCCCAAATTTCACAAAAGTTAACATTAATTATAATATTTTTAAAAGTTAATGCATTGTATGGCTTTATTACTTCTAAAAGTTTGATATGAAAGATTAAGTAATTTTAGAAGCACAATTCTATATGTATAAGTGAAAACATGAGAAAATAATTATTGCAGCAATTGTGAAGCCTATGAGACACTGAATATTACTTTCTATGTAGTTAGCATATATACTGGTCTCGATCTTGGTCTCTGTCTCAACATACCCGGTCTCGCTCTTGGTCTCGGTCTCTACATATCCGGTCTCGGTCTTGGTCTCTGTCTCAGCATATCCGGTCTCGGTCTTGGTCTTGGTCTCTACATATCCGGTCTCAGTCTCGGTCTCTACATATCCGGTCTCGGTCTTGGTCTCTGTCTCAGCATATCCGGTCTCGCTCTTGGTCTTGGTCTCAACATACCCGGTCTCGCTCTTGGTCTCGGTCTCTACATATCCGGTCTCAGTCTTGGTCTTGGTCTCTACATATCCGGTCTCGGTCTTGGTCTCTGTCTCAGCATATCCGGTCTCGGTCTTGGTCTCTGACTCAGAATATCCGGTCTCGGTCTTGGTCTCAACATATCTGTACGTCTTCTGGATACTTTTGTAGGCCTCACTTCATCTTTGCTGCTATTGCAGGTATGTATTGCAGGTATGTTATAAACTGTCAACCAGTGAATAAGCCTGTTAAATCACTCCACACAAAGAAGTAAGGATACCATTTAAACAATTTTGTTAAATAAAATCTTCTTATGTTTTTTTTAACCTTATTCACCATACATTAATCAAGAATTCTACACAACTCACTAGCATAATACTAAAATATTGTAACAAACCCAATTCAAACAGAGGGGGTTTAGAGAATTAGATATCTTTCTCTGGGGCAAGGGTAGGCACCATATCAAGTGGTGACGGACATTTAAAAAAACAAAAAACATATTGTCCAGGAACAAACAAAACGTAAGTTATATACAATTACATGCATGTGTGTGTTAGACGTGTTCACTCCCACGGACACTAGTAACTCTTGCCACGGACATGCGTGTCCGTGTATGAACAAGTTACCGACCCCTGCTCTTGGGCTTTGTATTTGGCCTGCAGAAAATAAATCTTATGGAAAGAGGCAAAATGCTGCATTACTGTGGCCTTATTTATGTATTTCTCCTGCCTGTCCCAAGCACAAGCAGAACAGTATTAACTGGAGAAGAAGAGACAGGCATTAGATTTATGCAGTGCTCGGTTGATAGTCACAGATAACTTGGAAAGGCAATTATTTATGACATGTTTTCTTGCTTTACATCACGGATCGTTGGATTTTGAAATTCTACAGAGCTAACTGATAAAATCAGTTGGCACAAATGTAAGTTGGGATAACAAGAAGCTGGTAGTTTGTAGGCACTAATATGCTGTATGGGCTTTGGACAGCAGAATGAAACTGATTTACCGTGACAATCAGACAGGGTATAGCCAGTGTGGTAAATTAACAATCTCCAACCTACCATTCTTAGATAAGTTTCTAGAGAGAGTTGTTGCAATTCAATTACAAAAAATTCTAACTCTTAATGGTATATTCGAGAATTTCAGTCTGGTTTTCATGCTGCACATAGCTGATCTGCTAATAAGCTCTGACTTGGGCTTTCCATCAGTTTTAATTCTTCTAGATTTAAGTGCTGCCTTTGATACTGTAGACCATTCCATCCTACTGAATTGTCTTGAAAACACAGTGGGACTGTCTGGCCTTGTCCTACCCTGGTTCAAATCTTATCTTTCTGATAGGTTTCAGTTCGTCTTTATTGGGGAGGTAAAATCGGCATTATCGGAAGTTGTCTGTGGTGTTCCACAGGGCTCCATTCTAGGTCCCGTGTTGTTTTTGTTATATATGCTACCGTTGGGTGACATTATCCGCAGACACGGAGTGAACTTCCATTGATATGCTGATGATACCCAGCTATATTTGTCCCTAAGGCCAGGAATTTCTTCTGCCTGGGTGTTATTAGCTACTTGCCTTTCAGACATCAAGCATTGGATATCACAGAATGTTCTAATGTTGAATTCAGATAAAACAGAGGTTATGCTAAAGGACTCACAGAACCAACTAAAAGGAAATGTAGGATTACATGAGCTCGACCCTTGCAGTCCCTCATCAAAACTTCAACTAGAAATTAAGAGTTTGGGGTAATCTTTGATCCTGATCTATCATTTGAGACTCATATTAGGGAAGTTACTAAAATATCTTTTTACAATTTGAGAAACAAACTTAGACCAATTATTTACGTATCTGATGCAGAGAGACTAATGCATGCCTTTGTTTCATTTAGAATTGATTATTGTAATGCACTTTTTTCTGGTGTCCGAAAACATGTGGTATCCCACTTGCAGCTTGTTCAGAATACTACCACTAGAATTCCGACTAAGACCAGGAAAAGTGAACGTATTACCACTGCTTTGGCCTCTTTATACTGGCTCCCTGTGCAGTATAGAATTGATTTTAAGATTTTGCTGTTAACTTACAAGGCTCTGAATGGATTAGCACCTAGTTATTTGCAAGAGTTCCAAACCACACTCTGAGATCACAAGATGCAGGGCTGCTGGTTATTCCTAGGGTCAACAAAAGCAACACGGGAGGTAGGGCTTTTTGTTGTACAGCTCCAAAATAAGAGTACTCTGCCTTGTTTGTCAGGGAAGCTGAGACCATTACATTTTCAAGTCTAAAGACTAAAACTACACTTTTATAAAATGGCTTTCTTATCTTAGTGGGTTTTAATGTAACTTTAAAATTGCTGCTTTTGTATTATTATGTGTATAATGTTATTTAAATCTTGTATTTAAATGGTCTGACTGTGGCAGTTGAATGTGTGACATGCTATACAAATGTATTGTGGGGTTTTTTTTTCTGCTATGTACTGTACAGCACTTTGTGATACGTTTGTTTAAAAAGCGCTTTATAAATGTAATAAATATATGAGGCTGTGTGGTCTAGTGGTTAAAGAAAAGGGCTTGTAACCAGGAGGTCCCTGGTTCAAATCCCACCTCAGCCACTGACTCATTGTGTGACCCTGAGCAAGTCACTTAACCTCCTTGTGCTCCGTCTTTCGGGTGAGACGTAATTGTAAGTGACTCTGCAGCTGATGCATAGTTCACACACCCTAGTCTCTGTAAGTCGCCTTGGATAAAGGCGTCTGCTAAATAAACAAATAATAATAATAAATAAATAAATATTATAATCTGAAAAATAGTAATTCGTTAACATACTGTATGTGACAGATCCAAGTGGCAGTTTTTAAATGTTTTCACTGTTTACCAGAAAACTCTTAAGTGTTGAAGCTTTGGCATATAATTATATGATAATTACCACCCCAGCTCTGTAAGTCATGTTATTGTGCTTAATAACCAGTTGTTAGGGGACCTCAGGTTACGCCTGTGCACGCAACACATACATTAAACAACCTTCTATAACTTTTGACTTATGCATTTTTAAGAACCTGACACTTTAATTACACTGTGTGTTCTGGCATTTAAAAACTGTGGATGCAATTTTAATTTGTGGTATAGAATCTGAGTGTAGACACTCTCTCTGGCTCTTCAGATTATGGATGTTTTCATTTTTACCCTTGACTAATATAATGCACGACCCAGCAGCCACATACTGTAAATGTCTCTTACTACAAGGCAATACTACCAGCGTAACAGGTATTTAGGGTATAATATTACATTCTGTTAAAAGCCATATTTCAGTTCTAATACATTCTTAGCATAAGCTGGTTATTACAGTATTCACCATCCCAGTTGCAATTACAAATACTGTAGTTATAAATCTTGCCAAAACATTCTCCCACACATGGAACAGTTTGTTCACTGCAAAATAATATTTACTGGGTTTCTTTGACAGCCAGCTTACAACAAAAACAAATCTTTAACCCTTTACAACCAGGTGTTTTCGTCATAGATGTCACCCCATGACTGTTTTTACCACACAGTCTTTAAAATGCTATAAAAACGTATTTGAGACAACAGAGTTAAAAAAAAAAATAATAATAATTTCAGTCTCTTTTTTTTTGTAAGATCACAAAATACACAAAAAAGGAAAAACCTTTATTATTATTATTATTATTATTATTATTATTATTATTATTATTATTATTATTATATTCTGCATTTAGGAGGTATTTTTTCAACAACAGATTTTTTATTTATTTATTTTTTAATAAATGATGTTCCCTTAGGTACCCTGGGATAAACTAAAGGAATTATTTTTCATAATTTTAAAGTAATTATCGAACCTAATGTATAGAAATTACTCAATATAATGAACTTCACCACATGGTAAACTAGTAAGGAACGGAAATGAAAATGTTATCAGGTTGCATAACAATACAAACATGAATTAATTAATTAAATACAGTATAAACATGAGCTTATATACCGGTATATAAAAAATAGCCTCACCCCCTACTTTCTAATCATTCAGTAAATGCATTTACATAGTTTGTATAATAGAGATCTAGATGTATAAAGGAACACAATAAAATATGCACATATATATAGTAGCGTCGGGTCTGCTCTTTGCCGCCTGCGGACCGTATATAAAGATGCAACCTGCGCGCTGACTGAGGAGGGTGCTGAGAGAGTGACAGCAGCAAGAGCTAAAGACCATTTTCAAGCTAAAGCAATGGCACTTATAAGCGCCATTCCAATTCTACAATAAACAGCCTTTCCAGCACCAAAAGAATCTTTAGAAGAGTTTCCTTTCTTCCCACTGGAACCCACTACACGCTTGTGTAACAAGACGAGGAGCCCTGTACAGTGTTTTGTTTGTTTATTTTTAGAACAGGGGCTCCCCCTCCGCCCCTGTGCAGTTTATTATTTTGTATCTGTGGTTTATGATTTAGTTATTTTATTTATATGATGACGGCGTCGGGTATTGTTTTGTATTTATTTATTGTATTTAAATATGACAGCGTGAGCCGCATGCTTTGTTTGTTTATTGTTTTATTTAAAGTGTGTTCTGGCAGAGGTGAGAGTGGGTACTCGTCCTCTGCCGGGAATAAAACCTCATGCAGAAGGTGGCCATCTCCCGAATTAATTAAGTGATTCATTTTGTTGCTAAATCGGGAGATGGTCACCTGTATATAAACCTGCAGCTCTCTACCCTCAGGGTGGGTGTTATGAGCGAGAGGAGCGAAAACGAAATGAAACGAAACGAAACTTAAAAGAAACTCCAGGATAAGTGAAGGCTACTGCCCAGCCTGACCTGGATCATTTATTGTTTATTTTGTGTGCAAGATTTGTTTTGTTTACCTTTTTTTTATTTCGCTCTGTGAGCACTGTGTTTTCTGTTTGAACTTTTTATTTTATTTTTGTTATTTAAATAAAACGGTGCCGCCGCGTCTTTTGTTTTGAACTGCAGTATTTGGTGTCAGTTTGTTTTTAGTTCCTGCTTCTGACCTGACGTCACGACTCAGCCACCCTGTCACAATACCGTAAAACTTTAAATAAACGCCAGTAGCCCCGGCGACCTACTGGAGACCGGCGACTATTTGAGACTCAGTGTTTATTATGTAAAATCATTAACATCTGCAAATACTTCAGATGCAATCATGAAAAAGCTGCCTGCACACATCCTTATAGAAATATATATATACAGTACTGTGCAAAAGTTTTAGGCAGGTGTGAAAAAATGCTGTAAAGTAAGAATGCTTTCTCCGACATTGCGGGAAGTAAGCATGATGTGTCTTTCATCTGCTGCAGTAAGTTTCCTTGGCCGACCACTGCGTCTACGGTCCTCAACGCTGCCTTCTTTGTGCTTCATCAAAAGAGCTTGGACAGCACATCTGGAAACCCCTGTCTGCCTTGAAATTTCTGCCTGGGAGAGACCTTGCTGATGCAGTATAACTACCTTGTGTCTTGTTGCTGTGCTCAGTCTTGCCATGGTGTATGACTTTGACAGTTAACTGTCTTCAGCAACCTCACCTTGTTAGCTGAGTTTGGCTGTTCCTCACCCAGTTTTATTCCTCCTACACAGCTGTTTCTGTTTCAGTTAATGATTGTGTTTCAACCTACATATTGAATTGATGATCATTAGCACCTGTTTGGTATAATTGTTTAATCATACACCTGACTATATGCCTACAAAATCCCTGACTTTGTGCAAGTGTACCTAGAAGAATTGATGGTGTTTTGAAGGCAAAGGGTGGTCACACCAAATATGGATTTGATTTAGATTTTTCTTCTGTTCACTCACTTTGCATTTAGTTAATTGATAAATATAATCTATTAACATGTCTATTTTTGAAAGCATTCTTACTTTACAGCATTTTTTCACACCTGCCTAAAACTTTTGCACAGTACTGTATATATATATACACACACACACACACATCTATAAACGTCCTGCTCTACTTTTTACATTTGATTACTACATTATTACATTATATGTAATATAATGTGAGGCTGTGTGGTCCAGTGGTTAAAGAAAAGGGCTTGTAACCAGGAGGTCCCAGGTTCAAATCCCAGCTCAGCCACTGACTCATTGTGTGACCCTGAGCAAGTCACTTAACCTCCTTGTGCTCCGTCTTTCGGGTGAGACGTAGTTGTATCTATATCACACACCCTAGTCTCTGTAAGTCGCCTTGGATAAAGGCGTCTGCTAAATAAACAAATAATAATAATAATATATGACCATGCGGGTCGGCGATGCAAATTCAACACTGCTTTTTGAAGAAGCAAGGTCAGACCTGGGTGACAGAAGCAAGAACACAATGCCGTGAAAGCAGTTGATTTGTGAAAATCTTTCTTCATCCCTGCTGCAATCTGGTTCAATCAAAAGAATATGGCTAAACAGAATAAACAGGACTGTTTCTTGCGGAAGTGAAACCTTCACGCAGGAATGGCTGTTTGTTACTTCATCCACTTAGGAACGGCCATCTTGCATTTAGTCTCAGTCGACATGGGTTCGTGGTTTCACACTACATGGCCGGGTAGCCAGATCCCGGGTAGGAGTGCCAGTGTGAAAGGGGCTTAAGATTGCTGACAATTTCATCCAGAGGGCTACAGTGAGTCGTAATGTCCTTAAATTGGGACATTAGTGAAGACAGTGTGTACATTAATTATTGTAGTAATTCATAGTTATTATATCAGAGGTTTTTTCCCCAAAGTCTAAAACCTATACATGCCATGTTACCACCTGCACCATGAAACCAGTCAACAGATTGTATAGAGAATTCCCCTGAGTCAGATTAGTCAAATTCAAACTTCCCACTCAGGAAAAAAAAAAAAATAGAAGCATAAAGTGTCTTTGACTTTAAGGTATTCTGCTGCTAGGCTGTTGTGCCTGCAATGACTGAGATAATTGCACAATATTGCACAGAAACAATATTGCTAATTCTGCCTGTTTAAGTAATCATACATGACTCTGACCTTCTAGCTCCCAGAACTATTTAAGTCGATTATTACTCTTGGACAGACAGAACAGAAGATATATATCTGATACATATTGATTGATATATATATATATATATATATATATATATATATATATATATATATATATATATATATATATATATATATATACTGTGTGATTGGCAATCCTGGCCTGTGATTGGTTAAAACCTCATCATAGGAGGAAAAATAGATTGAGCTATTGCCCTAACATCCTTACAGCAATAATCTCAGACTGTCATGTGATTGGTTCACATGACTGTCAGTCTCACCCCTTTTCAAAGGAACGCCTTTCTCCCCTGCACTCTTCACAAGAGAAAATGGCTGCACACCAATTCTGTGAGTTAACAGAAAATAAATTACAAAACATACTACAAAAGAAAGATGCTCCAAACACTAAAATGGTGATTAAAACATCACTGTGACTATTTTCTGACTTTCTGAAATTCAAATAAATTCAGCTTGACGAAAACAAATATGACGTGCAGGATATAAACTGGACTATGCAGCAGTCAGCAAACCAGATGAAGACAGAGAAAAACTTTGCTAACTATATACTTATGCTGTATCAGCTATATTTAAACAGAATATATAAGTCACTATATATTTACGTTTGCTGTATCAGCTGTATATAAAGTCGTATTTACTAGCCTCACTTATTTTCTGGACTGACTCATATATTAAATATGTTCTGCAAATTCAGCCATAGTGGAAAATTAAATGCCCCTTGAGAAAACTATTGTAACATGCTTTTTACATACTTTTTTCTCATAAACTTTTATGGACATAAAACATCTATATCAATTCCTGGATCAAGCTATAAAACTGTTATATGTGGCTTCTTAGCCACTAGGGGGAGGTAATTTATACTTTATACTGTTACTTTACAGTTAAATAGGCTCAGCTGTACAGTCGGTGCGGCCTAATTGGAATATTGATAATCGTGAAGTCTGCTTAAATGGGATACAACTCTGGAAGGTGGTTCTTCCCAATGCTATTGATGTTGTTTAATTGTGACATCACTTTGTTTAATTGGGATACAGTATTTTCAAAAGATGAACAGAGATCGCTTTTCAGAGCAAGACAGTTTCGCGGTAGACAGTGTAGTGAGTACGTGATTATGCTGTGACTTGCGTAGATTGCGTAAACCATGTTGAACTCTTGAAGAAGGCGGAGTCTCCTGTGGTTTCTCAGGCTGCTATTCCCCTGAATGTTGGACTCTGAATAATGACCTCATATGAGATCACTGGCAAAAAAGAAGGCCAATCCCTACTACAGTTTATGCAAGAAAAAGCAACTAAGCAAACCAGTGCATATATTGAGCATAACTTAGTTCAATGACCAGTCCAACTGTGTCCCCAAGCAACTGTGATGGGGTACACCCCACCCCTGTGTGTATATGTATTATTTTGTATTTATATTTATTGTATTATTATTTAAAGTTTGGTGTTTAAAAACATGTTGTTTATTGTTAATTATTTTACAGCATGGATGGGGTTAAAATTCCCCATCCATGCTAAACTCGTGCAGAATGTGACAGTCTCCAGATTGGTTAATTTATTACTAACCTGCAGACGGTCACATATATAAAAACCTGCAGTTTTGGCTGAAGTTAGCGTTAGTGTGTTCAGAGGCAGAACAAGAGACGTGAGTCGTGAGATAAAGAGAATAATATAGAAAACAATTGCTACCCATGCTGGTTTTAAAGGAGCACGATACTTGTTTGTTCCGTGTCTGTTTAGCTTGTCTGTTTTGGCCACCGTGCTGTTTTGTTTTGCGAAAGTGTTCGGTTTTGTTTCATTATTTTATTTAATAAAGAAACAAGCGCATTTGCATCTCACCCCGCAGTACTTTCCTGTGTTTAATTTCCTGGTCTGACGTCACCCGCAAGCCATCCGGGTCACAGCAACACATTTAATTCTAGCTAGACAGCTGATCATCTGGAAATATGATGAGCCTCAAAGACTTCCCCAACATCATGCATGGTGGAGCAGCAAACCTGAAACCCATCAAAAAATGAAACCCGCAAAATGAAAACTCTGTTACAGAACCATGCTAATGCCCCATGGCAAATAAACCTGCAAGCGAAATCAGTAATTTCAAGGCATAGACACAGAAATTGCTTCCCTACAGCGCAGTCACACATTAACTTAAGTAATTGTTTCAGTAAATCAAAGCTATTTACTTTTACTTGATCTCTTGGGCAGTAAATGAGTCTGATCCATCCCTATATTTTATTTTATGTGGTGAGAAACTATAAAGCTTTCTGGTGTGAAGACATACAGTTTGCACTTTGAGCACTAACAGAATTTACATAAGAAAAGTAAATGGCTTCCTACCTTCTGTTCTAAGCTTATTTTTACTCAGCTTTCATTTATGCCCTCTTGACCTATTCTCTTCTCTTTTATTCAATCAAGTCTTTTATTTCTAGGCTGAAGTTATTTATTTTTTTAAACCTTTCCTCATAGCTTATGTCATTAGGTCCTGGAATCAGCATAGTTGCCCTTCTCTGTACTTTCTCAAGTGCAATGATGTATTTTTTGTAGTGAGGTGACCAAAACTGCACACAGTATTCTAGGTTATGCAGCAAAAGTTACTCAAAATATTTCATTTTATTATAATAAAGAATTGATGGTCACAAGGCAAAATCACGATAAGCACATTGTCATTAAAATTGAGAAAATAATATCAACAACATGTTATTCCACAGGCCTTTCATCAGTCTTGAGCCCACTGTCAGATTGCACCAGTAAGGGTCAATATTAGAGTCACTTTTTTGCTTTTTTAAAAAAATGTAATTTAATTTTTTTTAGGGCTACTTGCAGCAACACAATGTTATCCAAAACAAACATGGCTGACACAATTCAGGGGTGCTGAACCTGGGTTCCAAAGCTATAGCGTGAGGACTAGTCATAATTGATTCACAACAAGTGATCATTTTCTTGATCTCCTAATTCTGACCATGTATTAAAGTAATGCAATCAGAAGCTTAGTTTCAAAATCAAATTATTTCAGAACCTAATTATAATACTGTGGCAAAGCGTGTTGTAGTGTGCAGGTGTAGAGGTGATGCAGTGCTCAAACAACGACGACAAGCAGTGTTCACGGTCCAAACAGTTCTTTAATTGTTTTCATGGTTTGGCACCGTTAGATAATAATGCTGGCAACTACACAGCAATGTGTAATTGCACAGCTAAGCAAAACAGGGTTTCAGTCCCGAAATAAAAATACAAGAATGCAGACACTGCTCCATGTCCTTTCTCGCAGTGCTCCAGTGCTGGTGGTGAATACACAGCTATTTTGTGATTAGTGCAGCATTTGGAATCTGGGTTTTAATGCTGGCTGGAACAACAACAACAAATAAACAGTGATTAACAAAACAAATACAAAACACTCACGGTTACTTTCAGTTTCACTCGTCCTTTACAGGTCTTTCCATAACCATAACAAAGGAACAGATTACTTGGCCATATCCCGTGAAATACTCTCAGTCACGCCCCCTTCGGTGGTGAGTCCAATCACGTATCCTCCAATCCGTGACTGACACATCGCCTACCACATTAAGGCGATGACTTCTGGTATTGTGGCTCCGCCCCCTTCCTGGATGACCGACTTCCAACTGACCCTGGAATGAACTGTCATACCATCCAGTCCAGGGCACACTGTTCCCTTTACACAGCGCCCTCACAGGTCGGGAGGGAGATTGTTGACTAGGATTCATTTGCTCTGTCACAAACACACACACACACACTATATATATATATATATATATATATATATATATATATATATATATATATATATATATATATATATATATATTGCAAAGTATTTGTGTAACTTGCAAGGGTTTTTAAATCAAACTGAAGTAAACTATCATTTTATTCAGTTTCCAGTACAGTATGCATTGGATACTGTGTATTTACTTATCCTTATCAAACAACACTGCAATGATTAAATGATAAACAGATAAAGTCAAATACTTAGCTATTAGCTCTGACAGTTGGTGCGTGTCAGCCTCGCTCCTGTTTTTCCGACTGTGCCTGAGCTTAACATTGTAAAATCTCTAACCCCCGCCTAACCCACACATTCCTTGCCCACCTCGCCTTATCAGCAACACCTCACAGAACATATGTCACCTCCCCCGACAATACTCAGATCAGAGGAAAGGGGAAGATAGAGAGAGAGAGAGAGGGGGGGAGAGATAGAGAGAGAGAGAGAGAGAGAGAGAGAGAGAGAGAGAGAGAGAGAGAGAGAGAGAGAGAAAGAGAGGGGGGAGGGAGGTAAAGCGAGAGAGAAAGAAAGAAACCCAGACTGACACACACACAAGCATGGAAATAAGACTCCTATTGCATAGCACTTTCACCCATTCCTACAACCATTACATGTATTGAACTAATTCAGTTACTAAAATTGTCAAAAATGCCAGATGTTACACCTTTACCATTTGTACAGGCAATATGCTCTGGACCAAACATGCTTATGAAGAATCAGACATGTGTACATATGAAACATTACACATATATGTAACTTATTTTTGTTGCTTTGAAGATAAAAACTGTGATAAAGCGTGATATATTACCATAACAGAAACAAAAAAATATATTTTTTTTGTTCATTTGTGCAGGAGTTGGAGCAATGCCCTAGTTAAACATTGTTGCTAAAACCCAATGTCACAGCACATATAACTTTTTTTTTTAGACTTCAATAAAGCTTACACAAGCTTTAATCTAGAATACATAGCAGTGGCGGCTGGTGACCTCTGAGTCAGGGGAGGCACAAATATGGGGGTGGGTGGGGGATGGGGTGCAATGTATCTGTTTTTTCCTTTACCATAGCATTCTAAGGCCATCAATCTCTTCTAAAGGGATTACATTTGCAATAACATTGAACATTTAAACAAAGTAGTTTTTTTTTCAGTATTCAGTATTATTAGCATTACATAAATTGGGATTTTTTAGCATGATTTCTAACATGATTTTCAGCTTTAACATTGACAGGAAGTTAAAGTTTCTGATTTCAGTTTTTACCGTTTTAAAAAATGTAATTAGGTTGATTTAATTGAACTTCTGTATACCGCAGGTGCAGCGAACAACACAAAACCATAAATCTACAGGCTTCTATTTTTTCTGTTTGGTTTGAGTTTGTGTGCATTGGAGTAGGAGTTGTTTTTAATTGAATTGTATTGAATTACCTTTAAAAACAGGTTGTATAAGTAAAAAAAAAAACATACTGCAGCGTGCACAGGGGGAAGGCAGCAACATGGTTGGTAGGTGACGTAATCACACACAAAGACATAAGCCCAATATACTCTCCTTGCAAAGGAGCCGGCTCTTTTGTACAGTGGAATTGGCGCTGAATTCCTTTTTTATTTGAAAATAACTACTAAAACTAAAACTGGAAGTCGACCTGGGAACTTTTGTATGGCTGGGAACTATTGTATCCTACAGCGGCTGTCTCATAGCGGAAGTTGAAGTTGTCACATGGTATGCAGTGTTGCCAGATTGGGTGGGCTTGTATTTTTTTGTATTGTGTGTGAAAATGGCTTTGGGCGGGTGCCTATTTTATGGATAGTTTGAAAATATTTACGATTTTTTTAAGCAAAATACAAAGCTATATGATACACAACCCTTAGTGTTTACATCACTTGCTAAACGTCACAATAACACGCATCAATATCTGTCATATGACGTACATTTCGTTATTACTTTGGGCTACAAATGTCGCACTTTCTAAAAGGCACAGTCTGGTAACAGGCAGTATTGCAAATGCGAATTTGTTCTCCAGGGTTTTACTTGATTAAAGAAAAGGAATGATGATTGATTCGTATGATTCATATCAGCATTGTTCCGCAACTAAAATAAAAGGCTAAAATTGATTGCCCCCACGTCACATTATAAGATATGCAAACAATACTATTGAATAACAGTTAGTTTTTACAGGAAGCATTAATTGGTACACTTTCAAATTCGAAGGAAGTTCCACAAACTCACCAGAGTGCCATCAATCAATAATAAACAAATGTCCCGGTAGGCCTACCATTTTACGTTACACATTACAGATACATCTGTGTACTTCGAGTTAGTCTTTGTCACCTGGATGGATATTGCCAAACTCATTTACCCGATATTCAGGTGTGATTACTATTTCGGCATCTTTAAACAGCTTGTTGAGTAGTAAAAACGCACTGGATACTGAAGTAAACTGCAGCTACGTTTCAGCATGAATGTGACACTGACAGTGCGCCTCGTTCACCAGTTGCAGTTTTATTGAACAAGTATGTTTACTAAATTTAAAGCAAAATTGTCTGTGTCGATGATTATATATGATAAGTGTATTGATTTGGTTACCAAACATGATAGGAAAGAATGATAGGAAAGCAAGTCTCAGTCTTGTGATCGGGAACCTTGGTGACTGAAGGCTGGTCGGATGACCCTCGAGACCTGGAAAACACAAAGTGTTAGTTCCCTACTCACTGGAGAGCCGTGGTGGCGACTTGGATGCGCATGTAAACCCACAGAGGGAAGAGGATAGATGACCCGTCTCAGCTGGGCAGAATGACTCACGATTGTGCCCTTGAAAAGGAAAAGAATAGATATAGAGAGACCCTGACGTTTAGGTTGGCATCGGGTTTAGGGGCACCCTTAATAGGAAATATGTATGGTTAGTATACAGTTATATAAATAAGACTGGAAAGAGGTAACGATAGATTGAATAAAAGCATTATAGAGCATGAGCTGCTACAGAACAGAATTATTTATGGCCGGGGGTCCCGCTGGCTAGAGAGCCTGGAGCTGATAATGGCGGATGCCACAGGAGAGACTAGAGGAAGTGTGATCACTATCCCCCCCCCAGCGGTAACCAGTACGGTGCACAGAATATGAAATAAGGAGGAGGTGGGGTGGATGGTGGAAACAAACAAACTCAAAAGAGACCGTGTAGAAAAAATGGGAGTAGATAGCATGAAAGGTCAATGAGATTAGGTTAGATCTGGTTACCATGCTGCAAGAGAACGTGTCATGAGCTGATAGGGAGATCAGATTACAGTGAAACTCACAAATGCATCCCGAAATTCAACCAAAGTTAACACATAATGTTTAGGAAAATATATTTTGATTCTTGCACTTATTATTGCTTTTTAATTATTAAAAGAGAATGTAACCAAAGACACTATTGTTTGCTACATGAATGAACATGTTTATTGATATATTTAGATATATTTTTACGTTTTTGGGACGTTTCAACAAGTTACTGTAGGCTATATTTGGTCTCTAGTCATTGTTTGAGTAAAGTGCAGAATCTAAGACCTTCGTGCATTCCAGGTTACAGTAACAAAAAACACAGTACAGTAAATAATGGTCTATATAAATGTGATTATATATATATATATATATATATATATATATATATATATATATATATATATATATATATATATATATATAACAACAGCCAGTAGGCCTATATGTTAATTTATTTACAAACATGCATGTTTTTATTTTAGAAAAATAGCATCACAATTTCATTATACCATTGGTTTTCATTTGATCCTTCTTTTATTTCAACTAAAGTGGGTCTGATTCATGAAAACTGTAACTTAGGTTCCCTACCAAACAATAAAATACCCCATGCATTAAATCTCTTCTACCAATTTTGCAGCCCTCGTTTTTAAGAATTGTTATATTAGATGCTGCATAACCAAAATAGCAAAATGGAAATGTGTTCAATTACTGCAGAGTCTCATAATGTATACAGTATGCTGCCCTAGTTTTAGGTTTAATCTGCCCCCACCCCCTTTTGTTGTGCAGAATAAGGCTGCAATTCCACAAAGTGATTCTTTGCTTAAGATTGCTTAATGAACCACCTTTGTGGCAGCAATGTTTCATAAAAACAGTTGCCCTTATTGAAGTGATGTGGGTAGCACAGGGCAGGCAACAAAGACGAGTTTTTCCAACCTGTTTTAGTCACAGTAATGCAGTTAGTCATTTTGCCAGAAAGTGGTTGCAAAACAGAATACATTGTAATGATTGCCTTTCACAGAAGAAGTGGCAATGTCCTGGCAAACAAATAAAGGCCCTTGAATTAGATTTCCTTTGAACAGGATTTAGCATACTGAATGAGAAACATCAAAAGTACATCAGAACTCTATCACCTAGAATTTTAGGATTGAGACATAACTATATGAACATAATTTACATATTTTCTTTATCATGTAATCAGACAATCTACCGGAAGCCATAATAGTACCGAATTTCATGTTAGATTTAGAAATGTCACATTTTTCCATTTTTTTTGTCAGCTTTTTCGTCAAGTGTATGGAAAACTACAAAGCGGTATGCAATTCAATATGTTAACGTAACATTATTCAGCAGGTTTCATTCAACTATGAAGCAAATATGTTAATTATATAGGGTGATGCAAAACCTTTGTCCATAGCTGTACTATTTATAAACTTAACTACGGTCAGATACATATCTCATAAGTTGGGGTGTGCACAAGCCTAAAACTGTACACAATACAGTCACCCTTGTTCCATCACACAACGTCATGTTTTATGACAAATCCCTCTAATTGTATTGGGCTGCTCCTGTTTTGTGGTTAACCAATTAAAAAATAATTCAAATTGACATGCATAAGATCTGACACACTTTTATTTTAAAACACAGGAAATTCAAACAAGGGGTTACATCTACAATCAAGAGTCCAATGTCAGTAGTCTCAACACAGGTTTGTCTTCATAAAAAGATCTGTGTTCTCAAAAACCGTGGAACTCTTATTCACAAATTCATTTTGAAAGGTTACAAATTGTGACCTGGTGATTATAATCCTATTGAGTTCATGGTATGGACATGTTCTTAGTATTGCAGTTTGATCACCACAAACTGGTAGACTACCAGTCTCTACCTTCTCCTCCCTCCTAAACCCTCCCCCCCCTCCTCCTCCCTCCTCTATCTCCCCTGATGACTTTGCCTCCTTCTTCTCTTCTAAAATCTCAGATATCCGCAAACTCTTTAACACCTCTCCCTCCCCCGCACCTCCTCCTGCTCCAACCCCTACACCCACTGCATCCCCTACTAACTCACCCTCCTTCTCCACCTTCTCGCCCCTCTCAGACTCTGACCTCTCCTCCCTGCTCCAGGGTCACAAACCCACCACGTGTGCCCTGGACCCCCTCCCCACTCACCTCTTTCAAGCTGCTGCTCTGCTCTACTTCCCTTCATCTCCTCCCTTCTCAACACCTCTCTACTTTCTGGTCTCTTTCCCTCTGCCTTCAAAAAGCCTCTATCACTCCCATCCTCAAAAACCTACCCTCGACCCCACCTCCCTCCAGAGCTACCGTCCTGTCTCCCTCCTACCCTTCCTCTCCAAAACCCTTGAGCGGACTGTACACCGCCAGCTCTCTGCTTTCCTGTCCAACCACTCTCTGCTCGACCCTCTCCAATCTGGCTTCCGCTCTGCTCACTCCACTGAAACCGCCCTCCTGTCTGTCACCAACTCACTTAAGTCTGCCCGAGCTGCCTCTCTCTCCTCTGTCCTAATTCTCCTCGACCTCTCTGCTGCCTTTGACACTGTTGATCACTCTATTCTACTGTCCTCTCTCGCTGACCTGGGAGTCTCTGGCACTGCTCTGGCCTGGTTCTCCTCCTACCTCTCCAACCGCACTTACCAGGTAACCTGGCGTGGAGCAACCTCCACACCTCACCCTCTCTTAACAGGAGTCCCCAAGGGTCAGTCTTGGGTCCTCTCCTGTTCTCTCTCTACACCGCTCCCTGGGCCCCTCATCGCATCCTATGGTTTCTCATACCATTTCTATGCTGATGATGCTCAGATTTTCCTCTCCTTCCCCTCCTCTGACTCCACCATCTCCTCCCGTATCTCTACCTGTCTGTCTGCTATTTCCTCCTGGATGCACTCGCATCACCTCAAACTTAACCTCTCTAAATCTGACCTCCTTTTCTTTCCCTCCTCCTCCCCTCCTCTGATCTCTCTATCTCTGTTCCTCTGGAATCTACCACACTCTCTCCCTCTTCCTCCGCTAAGAACCTCGGAGTCACCCTGGACCCCTGCCTCTCTTATTCCCAGCACATCTCCACTCTGGCACGCACTTGCCGATTCTTCCTGAGCAACATCCGAAGAATCCGACCCTTCCTCACCAACTACGCCACCCAGCTCCTGGTCCAGGCCTTGGTACTCTCCGCCCTAGACTACTGCAACTCCCTCCTGGCTGGCCTCCCTGCGGCCGCCACCCGTCCGCTCCAGCTCATCCAGAACTCTGCTGCCCGCCTGGTGTTCTCTCTGCCTCGCTTCTCCCACGCAACTCCACTACTCCGCTCACTCCACTGGCTACCGATCACCGCCCGCATCCAGTTCAAGACTCTTGTACTAGCCTACAGATGCCTTGACCAGACTGCACCCAGCTACCTCCAGACCCTCATCTCTCCCTACACCCCCACTCGACCTCTCCGCTCCGCCTGCACTAGAAGACTGGCTCTACCTCCTCTACGCTCCCCTGCCTCCAGAGCCCGCTCCTTCTCCACCCTCGCTCCGCAGTGGTGGAATGACCTACCTACAGATGTCAGGACCGCCCAGTCCCTGACCACATTCAGCGCCTCCTTAAGACTCACCTCTTCAGACAGCACCTGTAGAACTCCTCTGTTTCCCCTGGGACACTTTCACCCTTCCTTAAATTTGCTTTACTTACTCTTACCTGCCCCTATTTTACTGCATTTAATCCTGTACTTCAGAGTACTGTAATCTGCCATATGTTTAAACTGTAGTATTTGGTATTTAATCATATCTTGATGTAACTGTCACTTATCTGCTGTATTGAATTGTATTTTGTCACACTTGTACTTGCTTGAACTTGTCATTGTATTTATCTTGCTCTTATTGTATTACCTGTACTGTAACACTTGAAATGTATTTGCTTACAATTGTAAGTAAGCCCTGGATAAAGCGTCTGCTAGAAATAAATAATAATAATAATAATAGACTAGAACATATATTTCTAGAGCGATGCAGTACCTGGCCATGGTTCTGCATGTACAGCATGCGAAAATAAGCGGCCATTTTTAAAAAAAGCTTTGAAACAGACTTTAAAGTTATAAGTGTACAAAGTTGTCAGGATGTTAACAATGAAAAGAAAAATGACAGGTACGTTATTAAACAGTTGTAGCAACAAGTGGGGCCATTTAATGTTATATTTTTCAGAAACCCACTACTAAGGCTAGTCTTTAATATAGCATCCATGGTTACCCTTAACAAAAAAAAAAAGTCACAACTTTCCATAAAGTTTTAAATAAAGAACCAACCTTGCCAGGGGCTAACTTGTAAAATGATATATTAATTTGTTTTTCCTGGCAGTCAAGTTAATGAGCCATGTCTGTTGTGAATGGCTTTGAATACATATTTCAAATTAAAAGAGTAAAACTAGTATTATTTATATGCAGTGGAGGTTGCTACAGCAATTAATACAAGACTTGGGGACCCACATAAATGATGTTTCCAAAGGTGTGCCAGATGAAATGTCAATATGTAAAGTTAGCACTGCCTGGTATGGCTGATTTACATCTAATTTTTGTTGCCAAGAGTGTTTTTCCATCAGAAGTTGAGCCTACTACAGGCCTCCATTAAATCAGTCTATGTAATCTGTTGCTACTAATAACAAAAATACCACTACTACTAATATTTTTCTCCAGACTTTTATCATAGAATCCTAGTCATATATAGAAAAGAGATGTTTAGGTACCTATCCACCTTTCTATGATTTGAAATTACTGCCTGCTTTTCAAGGAAGCTCCCAATGTTGCTGTATGTACATTTATGACCTTTTAAATCTCTTCAGATTATGCATATCCTGTAAATGAATCATTCTAAGGTCACCATTCACAGCTTACCTAACATACTCATTATACAAAGTAGACAGGGATTGATGATACATTTTGTGTTCACTGTGCAAAGATAAAAATACCGGTTATTGCATCCATTAAGCATGCAGTATTTTAGCATGCAGTATATATATGTATATATTAATGTTATTAGCCCATGGTGAAGCTACCCTTGTCGGCAGTATGAGTATGGAGAGTACTTCACAAAAGTCTAGTTCAAGATCTGCAGTTAGCAAAGACATGAAACTCCAGGTTTGTGTCTGCGGCTGGGGCAACACGACAACGGTCAGGGGTTTGAAGATTCATCAAGGGAGAATTAAATGCTTGAGGGAGAAGGGACAAGGGCCTCATTGATCAGTACTTCTTATGAAGTCAGTCAAGTCAGTCGAATGAAATTCAGCAACAGGAAGCAAACCACAGTTCGCAGGATATCAGCACCCCTGTCACATACGTGAGGAGGACTTGCATGGATACAGTTAGTGATGAACCTAATGATCCTTGTGAACCCGGTCAGACAAACCAGCATAAGAGAGAAAAGAACCTCAACGGGCACAAGCCTGGAGTTAAATGGCCAAGAGCTTGTGAGAAAACTGTGTGGGACAGAGTAAACAGAGATCTCTGTTTTGCGTTGGAAAGGTTAAGAACATAAGAACATAAGAAAGTTTACAAACGAGAGGAGGCCATTCAGCCCATCTTGCTCGTTTGGTTGTTAGTAGCTTATTGATCCCAGAATCTCATCAAGCAGCTTCTTGAAGGATCCCAGGGTGTCAGCTTCAACAACATTACTGGGGAGTTGGTTCCAGACCCACAATTCTATGTGTAAAAAAGTGCCTCATATTTTCTGTTCTGAATGCCCCTTTATCTAATCTCCATTTGTGACCCCTGGTCCTTGTTTCTTTTTTCAGGTCAAAAAAGGCCCCTGGGTCGACATTGTCTATACCTTTTAGGATTCTGAATGCTTGAATCAGATCATCGCGTAGTCTTCTTTGTTCAAGACTTAAGTGGAACAGTTGAAAAGAAGCTGGATAAATTTGGGGACATCATCTACACATATGGAAGAGGGAGGTTTGGAGTTGAAAAAAGGAAAGAAAAAAGTACAAACTGTTCCTGGAAAGTCTAGATGGCAGCAGGAGATTGAACGCTTAGTTAGAGAAAGGAGACAGCTGAGGAAGCAATGGAGAAGAGCAGAACAAAGTCAGAAGGAGGGATTCAATCTCTTACAAAGGGTCATTAAAGATAAGCTTGCAACAGTGCGCAGAGCTGAGCACCTATGGAAACACTACAAAAAGAAGGAGCGTGCAAGAACTAACTTTTATAAAGACCCATTCAAATTTGTAAAGAAGTTATTCACCAGTGAGAAGAATGGCACACTAAAAGCATCTAAGTTTGAGCTGGAGAGATATTTGGAGGAAACACATACAGATTCAAAAAGGCAGGAGCCTATGTCAATTCCGTCAGACATCCCACCTATCAATCCACCAGAATACCAAATGGAGGTCTGTGCACCTAAGTGGAAAGAAGTAGAGCAAGCTGTGAAAAAAGCAAGGGCTTCATCATCTCCAGGGCCTAATGGAGTTCTGTACAGAGTGTACAAGAGTGCTTCAGGAGTTCTACGAATCCTGTGGAAATTGATGAAAGTGGCATGGGAAAAACAGGTTGTACCAAGAGCATGGCACCGAGCAGGTGGAGTCTTTATACCTAAAGAAAAAGATTCTACAAGCATCAGGCAGTTTTGCCTGATTTCTATTTCCCTATTAAACGTAGAAGCCAAGATTTTCTTCAGCATTATTGCCCAGAGATTGTCAACTTACCTATTAAAGAACTGCTTTATTGACACTTCAGTACAAAAAGCGGGCATTCCAGGTTTCCCAGGATGCTTAGAACACATCAATGTGATCTGGCAACAAATTCAATCAGCTAAAAAGGAGAGGAAGGAGCTCCATGTGACATTCCTGGATTTGGCTAATGCATATGGTTCAGTGCCACATGAACTTCTTTGGGCAACATTTGATTTTTTCAGTGTACCAATGACAATAACAAATTTAGTGAAAGCCTACTTTGGAGATTTGCAATTTAGTTTTTCAACTTCAGACTTCAGCACTACATGGCAATGTACATGGCAAAGTTGGAATAATGGTAGGATGCACCATTTCTCCACTGGCTTTTTACCATGGTAATGAAAGTAATCATTAGGGCATCAAAATGGGTAGTGGGAGGAGAGCACTTGGCTTCAGGAGTATGACTACCACCAATTAGAGCATACATGGATGACATTACAACCATGACTACAACAGTAGCCTGCACTAATCAGTTTTTGGGCAAATTAACCAATAACATTGAATGGGCATGAATGCAATTCAAGCCCACTAAATCAAGGAGCATCTCTATAATTAAAGGTAAAGTAGTAGATAAAATGTTCTACATTAATGGTGAAGCAATACCAACAGTGTCTGAGAAACCAGTGAAAAGTCTTGGGAGATGGTACGACGGGGATCTAAAGAGCACAGTTCGTGTGGGAGAAGTTAGACAACAAGCAGTGGAAGGATTTGAAGAGCATAGACAGCAGCGCTTTACCAGGCAAACTAAAACTCTGGTGCTTTCAGTTTGGTCTACTGCCGAGGCTGCTGTGGCCACTGACTGTGTACGAGGTTTCTTTGACAACAGTAGAGAAGCATGAAGCTTTAATCAGTTCATCCATCAGGAAATGGTTGGGAGTTCCATGCTGCCTCAGCAGAGTGGGACTTTATGGTAAAGGAATACTGCAGCTACCAGTATCCGCTCTAACCGAGGAGTTTAAGTGCACCAAGGTCCGACTGGAAATGACATTAGTAGAGTCACGCGACAAATGCGTAAGGGAGGCCGCACCTGTGTTGAAAACTGGAAGAAAGTGGGCGGCAAAGAAAGCTGTGGAAGATGCAAAGGCTGCCCTTTCAATTGGTGATATCATGGGGCAAGTTCAGCATGGAAGAGGGGGTCTTAGTCTCAGTTCAGCTCCTCCTACATGGCACAAGGCAGCCCCAGCTCAACGGAGGAAGCTGGTAGTCAACGAGCTGCAAAAGCAGGAGGCGTGGATGAGGTGCGTAAAGGTCGTTTCCCAGGCCAAGCAGGGAGACTAGATGAGATGGGAGAATGTGGAACAAGGCAAGATGGCAAGACCTATGGATCAGTTTCCTCATCAGGTCAACATAGGATGTTCTCCCATCACCACAGAACCTAAACCTCTGGGTAGAAGAGGATCCCTCATGTCCATTGTGTTCATCACCTGCAACATTAAGGCACATTTTGACAGTATGTAAGGTGGCTCTTAGCCAAGGACGGTTTACTTGACGCCATGACCAGATGCTGCAATGTTTGGCCTTAGCATTGGAAGACAAGCGTAACATGACCAATAAGTTGCCACCTGTTCCATCAAAACATTACACACAAAAGACAACATTCCTCCACCCAGGAGAGCAACCACCAAGAAAAGATGTTGAAACCAAGCCTTGCCCAGGACAACTGGATGCTGCTAGAGACTGGAAAATGCTGGCAGATGTTGGTCAACGGCTTATTTTTCCACCAGAGATTGCCATCACTAACCTTCGACCAGATATTGTCTTGTGGTCTGGATCAGCACACCTTGTTCACCTGGTAGAGTTAACAGTGGCATGGGAGGATGCTGTAGATGAGGCTTATGAGAGGAAGAAACTGCGGTATGCTCAACTAGCCGCTGAAGTGGAGGTGGGTTGTCGAGGATTTGTGGCACACTCTACAACCCGGTTTCTCAGAGATGTCGGATTCAGTGGCCAAGAGTTGCGTTGCACAGTGAAGAACTTATCTGAAGCAGCAGAGGAGCAGCACCTGGCTGTGGTTGAGATGGAAAGATTCTGGTTGGGGATCTCAAGCACAATAGAAAGAAAGAAACGCTGATGTACGGGTAAGTAAGCTGGGCTGTTGAGTGGGGGATGGAGGAGGGTGATGCTGGGTCGAGCCCTCTTGAGGTGTCGTGGCCTAGTCGACGAAACACTGAGGATGAGACCGCACTGTGGTTGATCCCCGGAGCCAGCATCGCAGCCGTTGTGTGTGCTGATGCGCTAGGAAGGCAAATAAGCTGATCCCTGGAGCCAGCATTACACTTCAGCCATCAACACCAGGCAGAAGGATATCTACATCATCATATGGAAGGAAATGCAAATGGATGGAGACACAGATGGATCACATTAGTTTACTGTGAAGCTACGTCTTAGTTGGTGCTTATCTTGGCGAGAGCCATGTTCAAATCAGCATGAAGTTTTAACATCTACTCTCGTTTAATGGAAATCGTAAATTTAAGCGTAAATTTACAGACTCACGTGTCACTACCAGCGATGGTAGCGCGCAGAGGACACACATTAAAATGTACAAAAAGTCAAAAATAAAACACTGTACAAAAATACTACAAATAAAACGTGCTGTAAATACGGCGCCAAGTCCCTACACGAGGGATTTAAACTCCTGAAGCAAATCCCTGATTATTAAACAAACGCCTACCCTAGTTAAACGGCAGTTTCGGTTCCTTCTTTAATAATTAAACCCAGACACCAGTTACACACCAGGTTGGCGGCAGTTTTGGCATATTCTCTTTAAATCTCCGTTCCTGGTTAATACACATGGTGACCGGCGGATTTCTGTTAGATGTTTTGATAGTGCGGACGGTCATAATCCTGCCACTTGTTATGGCCTTGCAGCAGCCCTGAGCTGTATAATTGGGACCATTTTATAGCTAACGCCCCGCATGAACACACCCTGCTGATTAGGATCCCACAGCTGACAATCACACACAGCAGGTAGGCTCTGTATTCATAAATACAATGAACTGTAAATTATCCTGTTACAACATTTTGCTAGAAAGATGGAAAAAGAAAATGAGATATTCGAAGGAGCTAAGGGGGCTGTAAGTTATTGGATACTATACAATAAGCTGTTAGAATTTCCATTTTCCCCACAGACCAATCCCTTTTACATGTAACATATCTTATTGCATGTTTAAAAAACAAAACCAACCAAAAAAAAAAAACACTTAAAATCTAATTTTCTAAAAGGTAAACTATATAGCCTCAAAGGGAAGTACCATCGTTTTTTTTTTTTTTTTTTGTAGATCTTTATAAGTAATACACTACAATCTTAATGCCTCAGTTTTATCAGGTGTTCCATCATGTTGCAAAAGTCAGCACGTCCAATCACATGCATGCATTTGTTATACGTCTTGGGGTTGCTTTGTGCTTTCTGTCTTTTGGAAACTTCTAAAGTTAGTTCAAGTTAGCTCACATCATAGCTAAACTTTTCTTTTTATTGTGACCAGTAGTTCCTGAGTACAATCTTTGTGTTTGTGATGTACATTAATCTACATTATGTGTAAGGTGTCTCTGCATCATTTCATTTTGCAGTTATTTCATTGATACTGCAAAGAGACACCTTGCTCATCCTTGTTAGACAGCTTTTTGGGTCTTCCAGTCCTGGGTTTGTCAATTACAGGTGATGTTTCTCTGTACTTGCTGATTATGCTTCGGATACCACACCTTGAAAATCAAGTGATGCAAGCTATTTCACTCAATGTTTTTCCTTCTTTATGCAAGTCAAGGTTGTTTTAATAGAAGAAAATACTAGGCTTTGAGTAAATTGTTGATGCTCATAATGCATCAGAGTGTACATATATATATATATATATATATATATATATATATATATATATATATATATATATATATATATATATATATATTTCAAAATAATACATAGACTGTCGTTGCTCTCACAGCCCCTGCTATAGACCAATAAAATAACAGTAAGCTATAATGACACTGTTAAGAAGAAGAATCAAGTGTAATGTCCACTGGCCAGGTAATTCATCACAAATTAACCACAAAATTGAATTAATAATTCATTTTTAGAAATAGGTGACCTCAATCCAGATTTTTTCACAAACATGAACAATTTAAAATCCAGAAAGGGGCATATTCAATGACAGTGTGTGTGTGTGAGGTGTGTGGTCGGCAAACTCATATCTTTATACTTTATGCGAAGTCACGTGGTCAAAGAACTTAAAAAAAAAAAGAAGACACTCTGAACAATGAACAATAAAAAGGAAACCACATTTTGCACAGACACACACATACACAACGATAAATGATGCAAGAAATACACTTTTTTGACTTGACAAAGGAAAACAATTAACATCTGTTAGCAGTTTTGACGTGAAATGGAAGTGCTAATGTTGATCTTGATGCTTTCTGTTGCAGGTAATACCAATGTTTTAGTTATCTACGTATTTTTAAAATTAAATTGTATTGTCATTAATTCTGTGTATATAGTTTATATTTATGTATGTCAAGTTATTTATGCATTTTAAGATGGTTAAACACATTTTCTAAAATATTGGGGTGAAAAATATGTCTGAGGGGGTCTGTGCTTGAATAGGGTAATCACCCAAACTGGTAAAAAATATATATATATATATCATAATGTCATAATGTATTTTTACCTGTATATATATATATTTTTTTTTTTAAATAACATTTTTATTTGTGACTACTTGGTATAAGACTTGTCAAACACAAACTTTTTCTTTAGTGCGATTCTGTTAATAAAATTAAAGTTGTATCAAACTTTTGTTAACAAAAAGCTCAAATTACAGTAGACTAATCTAAACCTTAGTACAGTACTTCAAACTGACCTATAATCCAAACCATACTATCACAGCTGTCTCTGTATAGTGTTGTTTTAAATGATTATTCATTGTTTTAATGAAATATAATTACAAAAAGCAAGTACACAGCAGTACACAAGTGTTTTCATATGGTAAATTACAATCAATATTCAAATGATATTACTAATCTGAACAGGACCTGAACTCAGAGTCTACTGTACAAGCAAAATATACCAACAACATTATGGGAGGATATATAAACCTTGTAAATAGCTCTTTGTGTCTGAAATTACATTACAATTGCATTACACAGTGAATGCAGTCTAAGGTCGCTATACACCTGAGCTGTGTTGTAAAATCATTAAATAAAAAATACTGACTAGAAATCATTATTTTTGGAAAATGGATCACAACAATCTATGTTAAAGTTGAAATTAATAAACAGTAAAGGCCCATAGGATTAGGTTTGGTGAATGCTTCTGTGCAAAATATCATCTTGGAATTCTGTATTCCCATTATCCCCACACACTTCTCCATTTGATCATTACAAAATAATCATCTTGGTTCTCTATTAAGGATATATTTGATTTCAGCCTTTGTATTGTTTTTCCTATGGGCCATTTATTTCACAGCAGAAGTTACCAGAAATACTGAAGCTACCCCTTTCATGCCCTGGACTAATATGTTTAATGTTGCCATTGGAGGAAACATGTCAATTATTTATATTGTAATTACATTGCAATTAACTAACATATTAAAGTGAGCAACAACCTAAAAAAAAGAAAGACAACTTATACTGTAAATTATGTCCTAAATGACCAAAGCACAAATTGTAATGCTGCTTCTTTTACAAATACTACTAATAGGCTATTCCTTGAAGCTTCCAATTAAGCCAAGGCGATCAATGTCTAAAACATCAATAAAAAAAAATATCAGATCACCACCATTTGAATTCTATTTTTCATTTATTATATTGATTTTAATTGTACAGTTTTTTGTTTTTTTTAGCACTCAGCATCAAATTGAAATTGCACATACAATACAGCGACAATTCAGAGTAGCGGAAAAACTTAATTGTCAGACTGAATTTCTAATCTTTTGAATCTCCTGGAAATGTAACAGAATAACAAGAGTACATTAAAAACATTAATGTTATAAAGTAGTCTTTAATTGGTCATTGTTTAAATCCTTCAATGGGACCTTCTGTGTCTTTATATATATATATATATATATATATATATATATATATATATATATATATATATATATATATATATATATATATATATATATATATTCACTTTTAGAGGTTTTAACTGTGGCACACAGAGAGGTCTGTTTAATGACCTAGACAGTGTCAGATCTAAATGCTGCCACACTAAAACTCTGCATCCCTTCTGGGGTGATTTATTTACAACAAAAAATAATGCACTTTCTACTGTAGGCCTCCACACCAATGATAGTGTTCCCTGACCAATGCAGAGTTTCTGCTTCTATTTGAAGCAGAACATTGATGGGCAGACCTGCAGGCATGAAAAGATTAAAATTGTGGGTCCTACCCCAACGTTAAAGAATAGCATCACAGACCTCACCAAGCTTTTGATTTTCTTTAAACTTGGCTACAGTGTTGCTCTGTCATTAAAAAGGGCAGTTGAGGATGATAATAATAATAATAATAATAATAATAATAATAATAATAATAATAATAGGGAAATGCTGATTACAGATGATGTTATTTTATTTATAAATCGGATCCGATTCTATCAATGTCAAGATGTTAGATGGAAAAAATATTTTGATTAAAACTTTAAATTAAAGGTTTTCTTTGAGCACATTATATGAAGAGAGAGGAGGTGGGGAACTGATCAGCACTTTAGGTAAGTCAGTGTGCAGACTTCTGTAATCGAAAAAAGTTAAAATCCCTAAAAAAAACTGTAATCCACCCCTCACACACCACACTTCTATTTTATTTTTCAATTCTCATCTCCGAGGGGCGCTTATCAGTAAAAGTGTACATTTCTGAAACATATTTACTTGACTCATGGCAGATTCATTCTGACAGTCCAGGTCAGTAGCAGCACCGATGCAGTAATCTATATTCTGATTTACCCATTCACACACAATACTACTGCAGCGGCAGCAGTTTCATTCACACAGAATGCGAATAAACCTGCATTGAAAAATATGTGTTACATGCAACAACAATCAGTACTGTAGAGTTTAATTGTTCCAGTACTTCATGAACAGGGCTAATTCAATATAAGACAAAATGCTCTGACCATGCCCTGAGGTGGTTTTGTGGCAGCAAAAAGTATGGCCGCTTTTTGCAGGGATTCACACAGGAAATTCTGAAAAAGTATACCACATTACCACAGGTGGGGCAATGTTTATCCATATCGTTAGATTAGACTGTAATCATATGAAATGTTTACAATGACAGATTTCAGAATGCAAGTATTTTGAATGGTGTGTTACCAGGGTTGGTGTCCCTGGGTAATGGGGCCCACAAATAAAAAATAACCCTTAATAAATCTGTACAGTAGGCCTATACAGTAGTGAAATTAAATTAATACCTGTAGTGCACTTTCTTTTTAGTTTAGCTTACCGGTAACACAAAATAAATCATGCTGCTGCATTTTACACATTACAGTGTGAAAATAGTAAAAGATTATATGAATGGATCAGTTAAATCCAAGAAAGAAAAACAAACAAACAGGGGAAGTAAAAAAGTGGGCTGTCATATAAAACCATATTATTTTCTGAGGCCTTCTAGCAATGTTGGCTCTACCGGTCACTGTCTAGAATGAGACAATCAGACAGATGATGATAGACTGATGGCCCTCAGAAAGCAGAGGCTGTTGAGTGATGAGGGAATCATCCAACTCCATCCTCCAAAAAAGTCATGTGAATTTTTAAACTCCTATTCTTAGTAATAATACATCTACTTTTTTAATATTGTATGAAACTGTAGACGATCATGTATGAAGAGAAATGAAAGCTAACACTAAGAAAGGAGTGTACTGTATTGTATTTAGCGTATGTTCATCCACAACTTTAAACACTCAATTATAAATCTTACGTAAAACTATTAAAAATACAACAACAGTGTACAATTCTACCCATAGACCATGTTTATTTAGTTTTCACCCTTTCATGTAAAATTGAGGCTAGTTGGAATTATTCTTCAAGGTAGCCACAATTGTGTCAAACTATTTGGAAATAAAAATAAAAAAAATAAAAATGTTGATGCGTTAGCTTTATAAATACATTGCTGACCCATGCTTTTAAAGAAAATGATCAAACCATCTGATTTTTTTATTTCCATTTTCAAAAGTACAAAAGCGGATCTTCTTCAGATCGGCTTCGGGTTAAAGTGAATTTTCAGCATCGCGATGGGGTCATTCGCAAGACAACCCCAAGCTAAACACTAAGATTTCAGGGTTCTAAAAATGTCCATTTACCCCAACCCCTAACATGTATGATATTTGTGTTTGGTGTATTGTGGTATGGTATTATGCCAATTTTACATGTTGTTTATATGCTTTGTTATTGTTTTTCAAACCAGTACATCTTTAAGATGCACTTGGATCTCTTGCTTTTGCTCCTTTTATGCACTGAACTTACCTGACCTATGCACTGCATTACTGGATCTATATCATTGTAGATATAATTCGTAATCTTAACTTGCTGCATCCGAGTTCATATTGTATTTTAGTAGTATTATTTGCACTTACTGTAAACTACAGTGTATTTAAATATTAAGCTTGCATTGTAACCCGTTACTGCCCTGTAACACCTGTAAGTCGCCTTGGATAAAGGCATCTGACAAATAAAAAAATAAATAAACAATAATAATAATAATAATATGATAACAGCAACTTCGCCTTATCTACCAAGTTCAATGACACACTCCCTGCAAGGCACAGTGCAGGAGAAGTCACAACAAAACCTTTTGCTTGGCTCCTTAAATTGTTGCTTTAATAAAGGAATTGACCAGCATTTTTATTTTGCTGTTTTAATACCACATTTATTTGTCCAATGTTCAAAATACACGTTTACAAGACAGCTTGTAGGTCCCTCCATCGGTGAGGGTGTGTTTGAAAAAGCATCTACGATGTTTCTTTTGAAATGCACTTTCATTCGATGAAGGGACGAGTGTGGTCCTGAAAGTTTGTGTTTGGAACTTGTAAGTTGGTCCAATAAATCAACATAAACTCACTAAAAATACACTAACCAAAGTTATAATTTACTGTCTTAAATTACCTGCTGGATGTGAGGTAGAAACACTTTAAAATACTATACATTACACTGTTATAACAACTTGTAGAACTGAATGTAAAGTTATATTACATATAACTTACATATAACAACTGTACATAATGAGGCTTTGATGATGGATGCACGCCAATTAAACCAAATAGGCCTCTTGAGCCACCTAAACACAATTACACAAACTTATTTTCACACGTAATGTCAGGGCAGTAGGTTTTTAATTAATCAGAAATACAACCAACACAAATGCCATGTTTTCTAGGGTGAAATCAGCACTGTTACTTTTCAATGTACTGTCACATTTTAAAAATCAAAATCATTAAACTTCTGTGGCATTTCTGGTGTATTGGCTTTTGCATTATTTTCTGATCTGGTTTCACATAACCATATATATGAGGATACTGAGGTCTTATTCTCTCCTGCTTTCGGTTTGCTCACCCCAGAATGTTAAAATCCTGGTAAAATAAAGACCACAATAATTTAACTATGTTCTTCTCGGTTCCACACTGAACAGAAACAATGTAAGTATTCAAAATAGAATAACAAGCTGCCTTGATGAGATTGAATGAATTGAATGAATTGAATTGAATGCACTCTTTACTACTGTAGGACTATTGATATTAAGGTCTGCAAATGCAAGGTTTGGCTTATGTCTTTCATGTGCTAATATGTGTGCAATTTTGTGCCCTTTGATAAAATGTACAAAAAGTTACGCTTAATTCTGCTGCGGTAAAGAAAAGGACGGTTAAAGTGTATGTTTGTGTGTTTTTATTTTTTAGATTCTTACTGGTATATTAAAGTTTTGCTGACCTGCAGAAATTATATATATGTTTGTGAATATGTTGTCCTAAAAGTGTTGTGGGTATTCTAAACCTGCACCTCACAACTGCCCCAGACCACTTGTGAACTCAAGTATATATTCAAGAATGTATAATTCAGAAAGGAGATACAGAGTTGATTAATGGACAGATTTCTCTTTCAGAAATACAACTACATTTCCAAAAGTAAAAGTTCAGAAAACACTGCGAGTATCTGTTGGGAAACGGTCCTCTGGTCAGGGGGAGGGGAACACGAAAAGAATACTCATGAATTAGGAATGCACTCTTTTTGGCAATAGAGCTGGCAGTATATTTTTAAGTTAGGAAAGTTTATCATGCTGTTTGTAGTTTTTGCTTTAATAAAGGAATTGGCCAGCATTTTAATTTTGCTGTTTTAATACTACAATTATCTGTCTACAGTAGTGCACAACATTTAGATATAATCTGCAGAATTAAATCCATGTTTTGTGTATAGGGGTCTATTTTCCTAAACTCATCATTAGTCTTTGAAAACCATACTTTCATGTTATACTTTATGTACAATAAATAGCAATGTAAAAAATAATAATTCCAATCTTCAAAATACAAGTTTACAAGTTTACAAGTTTGCTGTAGGTCCCTTCATCGGTGATATTTATATTGAAGCACACTTTCATTCTTGACAGTTTGTGTTTGGAACTTGATCTTTGGTCCAATAAATCAACACCAACTCTCTTAGTAGAAAAACACAGTAACCAAAGTTATAATTTACTGTCTTAAATTGCTTGCTGGGGGCAATGTAGAAACACTTTAATGTACTGTACATTGCACTGTTAAAACAACTCGTAGAACTGAATGTAAAGTTATATTATAGCTATAGCACAAGTTCAGAAAACACTGCAAGTGTCTTTTGGGAAATGGTCCTCTGGCCAGGGAGAGGGGAACCGGAAAAGAAGAAGACTCAAGAATTAGGAAATCCCTCTTTTTTGTTTAAAGAGCTGGCACGATATTTTTAAGTAAGGAAAGTTTAACATGCTGTTTTTAGGTATTTAAATTGTTCAGTTATTTAACTGTTCTTCATGGGTTATTACTTTTTCTTTTGAATTATTACATGATTTTTGTTTAACATGCATCTTAGAGGAAGCTTTAAACTTGTGAAACTAGTCATTTTTAGAAACACCATTTATAAAAATGAGTTTTTAATGGGGCTATTGTGTTGCTTTGTAGATTATCTCTGAAAATCTTTTTAAAATGATCTTGTTGTTGAAAACGCTTTTTTTTTCATTTCAGGGTCTCAAAGCAATTACACGTCTGAGTATCTGAATAACTCCTCAGAGGTCACTACGGCTCCAACAAACACAGCAAACCAAAGCAAGTATTCTTTCAATTATTCACAAATGTAGTAAATAACCCACTGCTCCTTGATATTTATACTAGATAAGGGGTGTCCTAACATGCCACTATTCTTGTTTGCCATATAAAATTAATTATTTATTAAGTATACAGTTCAGGCAACTAAAAGTGACCGGAAACAATCAAGAAGTCTTTAAAAACAAGTACAAGCAAGTGAAAAAACAAATTCTTAAAGCAATAAAACAAATTAACAAGAACTTAGTTGTAGCTTCTTGCTAGTTTCATACAATTACAATTATTTTATTTATAAGACCCAATGACTGGGTAATCTGTAATAAACCCAACTAATAAGTATGAATGAACCCATTACTGTAACAGAATGTAATGGCATGATGATGTAGTACTGGGATGTAAAGCCATAGTTGTAAAATGTTGCATTTACCAGAATAAAGTATTTGAACTACACATTTAAATCAAGAAATGTATTATCTGTCATAAAACCATTTGCTGGGAAACACTGACAATTTAGAGCCAGGATCAATTAGGCCCAGACATGTTAAATAAATGCAGCTGCCCAAAACCTCACAGATAGAGGGAAACATAAAGCACTGCATAAATGATCGAATGATACTTCCTTGGTAACAAGCCGCAGCTACTTGATTATTCCATATAGAATTCTGTATCCTTGAAGGAATTTCCAAGTTTTACTAGTGGAAGATTGCATACAGAAACAAGTCAGCATGAATTTTAGAAATGTGATTATTTTGTTTGTTTGTTTTGTTTGTTTGTTACCATATTACCAAAACATAAGAACCAAAACATTCCATGGGACCCCAAAAGATTTGGGAAACAGGATACATTTGACAAAAAACAGCACTTTGTTTCAACCCTTTGCGATATATGCTGAGATGACAGTAGATTGACATTTTCACAGGAAATAAGCAACAGGATGCTGTGGTGTCGAGCAGCGTCGCTTGAGATGGTTTACACTGCAGCTGCAACCGAACACAACCCAAGTTATTTGTTTCATGTGAGAGGATGTAATGTTGCTAACCTATACATCACAGGAGCGTCCCTGTTCGTATTACTTTTATGAACCTTTACTTAACCCCTGACTGTGAAACAATTAATGTCCCTAGCAACGCAATGATGTGAATGTGCAACTATTGACAGGTTTATATTAGTAAATAGTAAAATTATTAAAATTCTTATCATTAAAATGGTGAGTTTTCAGTTTATCAATTACTTTTCTTCTACAAAAAGAAAAATCTAACTCCTCTTTGGAGTGCTAACTATACATGACTCCCTAACTAATAGTGGGAATGGCTTTTTAACAGCCTTTTATCGGAGACAAACAACAGAACACAAACACAATGGTAGTAGACAGTAACAAACCGTAATTTTACACAGGATTTGAAATAGCCCCGACTCACACAGCGTGAGCTGATGTTGCTTTAACTCACGAAGAGTGGTACAAGGACAAGAAGATGTTTCGCTTCTTGTTTCTCTCTCTCTCTCTCTCTCTCTCTTGCTCTTTCGCTCTCTCTCTCTCCAAACACACAGAGCCTCTCAAATATGGTGTCTAAATGAGATCATTCATGTTCAATAAAAACAATTGAACACCCCTGATTTAAACATTGACCTTGTTAATCATTTGCATCTTGCAGGCAGGTAAAACAATGACCTCTAGAGGGCAATTTAAAACATACCATGTTTTTGGCACTGTCAGGTTTTCTGGATACAAAGCCTGCTTCATTCTTAGGCTCACAGACACATTATTTAGTACAGTACCATGGTCTTTATATGTACATGTTTGGTTTATTGGTTTGGTCTCAAAATGTTGACTTTTAAACAAGTGTTCTTCATTTTTAATGTCAACAATCAGGGTTTGTCTTGCTTTATATAGAAAAATGTTTTTTAAAAAGATAAATCTAAACACTTAATTAAGCAACAAACCCCTCTAAAGTTGTACTTTTCTAATAGGTCAAAACTCATGACCAGTGAGACAGTAAAAGTGACAGAAGGGCATTCATTTAAGAGCAATTTTGGTGAGGTTTTCAAGGCATTTGGAGGACTGTATGACCACATGTACTTAAAATCCAATATTTATATTTATATTTCTTGTTCATCCAACAGCTGAAGCTCCGGTCACCTTATTTCGATTATTTGGTGGTGAAAGCCCTTGTTCTGGGAGCCTGCAGGTATTTTATAATGAAACATGGGTTCCAGCAGAAGTCACCCCAGTTTGGAATATCAGTGAAGCAACCCTAGTCTGTGAAAAACTGGACTGTGGAAAAGCTTTTGATGTTCAACCACTTCAAAATCCCAATTCCCAAATGCAACACTCCCAATACAATTCAGGACTGCTTGAGTGTAACTTTGGGGGTCCAGATTTGTTTAACTGCACGGAAGCTCAGAAAGGTTATTACATTAATAGGACGAATGTCATCTGCAGAGGTAAGACGCTCAATACATAAAGTTATTCCAAAATAATTTGGTCATTTTGTGTCTTTTTTCAACTTTGGTTTTGGAACAGGCCAAGAAAATATAGAATGGCCTTCATAGTCATACTACTGCAGTTAATCTGATTAATCAAATAATTTTTTTATTTTGCAATAACTGATTAACCGGAAAAGACACAATTGATCTTGTTATAAACTTGGTACTTTTTAATTTGTTGAATTTCTTTGGTAGATTTTAACACATAACAATTTCCCATTTTCAATTTTACAGCAAAAACAGTATCTTCTTACTCTTCTTACTGCTGGACAAACTCTCTAAAAAACTGTGATGAGATAAGAAGTGGATTATGTGATGAGATAAGAAGTCAGAATAAAAATAATACGGGCAAACTCGTTAAAAACCTGAGATGAGGTGGTGGTTGTAGGTGGCCTGGTTCACTTTTTATGTGTGCCGGTAATGCACCTCAGACATGCTGGTATCTTAGAGTAACCCTCACTCTGTTGTGTGGCAATGCTTAGCAGCTATAATATAGTGTTTGATGTTACTGACTAGAAGAGAAAATATAATGCTTGGTACCTATTTGTTACTCAGGTCACCGAGCTGTGCGATTGGCTGGAGGTAGAGATGCTTGTGCTGGAAGAGTGGAGGTCTGGGAGGAGGGGTTTTGGGGCACTGTGTGTGACGATTGGTGGGACATGAAGGATGGCAATGTGGCCTGTGCACAGGTGGGCTGCGGATTTGCTGTGGAAGTGCTGTCGGGAGGGGCACGCCAGTTTGGAAAAGGGCACGGTCCTATTCTGATGGATGATATGAACTGTACAGGGACAGAGAGATTTCTGTGGGAGTGTCCAGTTCTGAAACACAGCGGGGACTGTGGGCACAAAGAGGACGCTGGGGTCATATGTTCAGGTAAATCAGGTTATTATTATTTACAATTTAGATTATAATAATAAGCTGTATGAATAATGTTCACGACTAGGGGCCCAAAGGGAGTGCTGTCTTGACCTTTGTTTCCCGTGGGTTGGTCAGTAATATCAGCTGGGGATACAGAAGTTCACTTAATGATGATTCAGTGACCCCTACTTATCAGGTGCCTGAAGAGGACAAAGAGGGACTAAGCCAGGCTAGGGCTCATCTTTATGGTTAAGTAGCTTGGCAGCATCTGGGGCTTAGGTTCAGCAGGTGAAAAGAGGTGATTGGTTTGATAGTGGGAAAAGTCCTGGTCAGTAAGTTACTTGAAAAGGTGAGACCACATTTGGATTGTGTATTTAAAAGTGGATTGAAAAATGGGGGTAACATTTATTTAAGAAATATTTAAAAAATATTAAGAAGTTGTTGATTCTGATGTCTATGTTATACTGTATGTGTGTGTATATATATATATATATATATATATACATACACATATATTTTTTCATTGTTCCAGAGCACAAAGCAATACGCTTGAGTGGTGGCTTGGACAGGTGTTCTGGCAGAGTGGAAATCCATCGCAATGGGTCATGGGGAACAGTCTGTGACACCGTGTGGGGAAAAGATGAGGGGGGAGTGGTGTGCTCCATGCTGGGCTGTGGGGACCAAGTGCAGGTCAGCGGTTTTAACAACACCTTCAAACACAACACAACTCTAAAATGGTTCTATCAGTGTACTACAAATGTTCGTAGTCTTTGGGACTGCAAGGAATTCGCCAATAACCCAAACCTCTGCAAGAAATCATCTGCAGCCGCAGTTGTGTGCAGCAGTAAGTACAGTTTAATTCACTTGTATATCACTGTTCATCTAATAAATAGAAAATAACAATGTAAACAAATACCTTGGTTAATGAACAAATCTTTTTTTTTACCTAAAGGAATTGATAACCCAGGCTTAAAACAACACAGTATTTAGTTTTCTTGCTTATTTTTTTGTTTGATATTTCATTTACAGAACTCTACAGCAAGTTTGGCATCACTTGGAATTTTAGGATTGAGATCATTTAAATTATATGAACATAAGTTAGATATTTTATTTAACATCATGTAATCAAAGAAACTACAAAATGATTTCGCAAACATCTACAGGAAGCCGTAAGAGTAGTACAGTATTCATGTTAGACTTCGAAATGTCACATTTTTCAATTTTTGTCAGTTTTTCGTTAAGTACCGGTATATGAAAAACCACAAAACTATATGTAATTCAATATGTTAACGTAACATTATTCACCAGGTTTCAAATGTATTAATTCTATAAGGTAATGCCATAGCTGCATACTTGGCAAAATAAGATGTACTTGAATGTTCTGAGATCAGCCATTTTGATTGGCAGAGAGTGGCTTCATTATTTGTGTTACAGAATCTCTTGGACTTCCTCACATCACAGTCACTGCAGAAGAAACATGGACCACTGGTAAATATATTTATCTACAATACCAGAATTGAAGAAGACCATGATTTTAACTGAGAGTATAAAAACATAAATATATTGATAACAGCTGCAGTGGTAAAATTGTCCAGATTCGAATTGTGTGCATACATGCAACACTACATTACCATAAATTTGTATTTGTTGTTAAAGTTACAAATTAAAATTATGACAACTGACCTTGTGTTATGTTAAGAAACCTGAGTATGATTAGCTTTTGCACACTATCGATAATTTAACAGGTAAAGCCAGCTGCGGAGGGGATTATTATCAGTGTCCTTCAGTTATTCAAAAAATTAATAATTTGAATCAAGGGCTTTTGTGCCTAGAAGCTGTCTTGCACAGACTTCTTAGAGGTAGGTTTTAAAGAGTAAGTAGCAGGGTTCCAAAAAATATAGCATTACACGTCCCCAAGTGTTGCTACAACTGTTTAAATAACGTACCTGTCATTTCTCTTTTCATTGTTAACATCCTGACAACTTTTTACACTTATAACTTGAAAGTCTGTTTTTTTGAAAATGTCCACTCCAGTGCACTGATAGTGTAAGGATTATAGCCCACATTGACAAACAGGTAACACAGCAATAACGATCCATGATGAGGTAAGGAACAGAAAAGCCAGAGCACTTGTTATGTTTTTTTTGTTTTTTTTATCGCTCTTTCTGCAGTGATTTAGAGGAGAGATCTCAAACCCCAGTGCACTAGAGCAGACATTTTGAAAAGAGCTTTGAAACAGGCTTTAAAGATATAAGTGTAGCAAGTTGTCAGGATGTTAACAATGAAAAGAGAAATTACAGGTACGCTACATAAATAGTTGTAGCAACATGTGGGAACATATAATGCTAGATTTTTTTGAAACCCCGCTACTTACTCTTTAATGCTTAGGGCATCACTCAACTTGAAGAATACAAATTATAAAGTGTTTTACCTTTAGTATATCTTAGCATATCTTCCATACCAAAATCAGTGTTTATTTGTATTTCAGGCACCCCAACATCTGCTTTTATTTTAATAGAAAAGACAGTCACGGTCGTATCTCTACCAGTTCTGGGCTGTTTTGTGCTGTCACTTCTTCTGCTGCTGGTGATGATTCTTTATGCTGTGAAATTCTGTAAATACAAGAAAAGAGACAGTAAGTATTATTTATGATTATTAATAATGATAAAGACAATAAAACTGAGCGGTCATTATCCCACTGGTGGATGCCTGCTGTACTATGATTAGAATCTCTGAGGGCTCTCCATGCAACTTATCAAGGTCCCTCTACTATATCTGTGGCAAGGCCTTCTAGGAAGTCAGCTGCTAATGAACAAAGAGACACTGATGGAAGACATGCATTTAGAGGCAAGGCAGGATGAAGCTTGTTCAGAAACAAAAAGCTTGTTTCAGACTTTTCAGACAAAGTTAAGGGAGGATTAAGATACAGTATATAATATAGTACTGGTAATGTACTACATTTATTTGCAAAAGCAGTGTTTATACAACATAAGAGTTGAATAATTGTTGCAGTTTTTGTTTTGGATAAACATTTGTCTTTACAAAATATTGATTATTAGCAGTTTCAGGGTGTGTTTGAATGTATATAAGGAAAAGACAAAATATACTTCACAATTAATACGTTCGTCCACTAAGTTAGAATACCAAACCCCTTTCCATTCCAAATATAGTATACTTTTTTAGTTGATGAATACTGATTTTATAAAAAGAGTGAAAGAGCAACTTGGTATTGATAGGAAATGTCAGAGTTCCCCTAACTAATGTTAAGTGTGAACTAATTCTTGTTGTTTCAATTGTATCATTTTCTGTTTTACTCTTCACATCCTGGTGCCTCTATAGAACTCTCAAAATTATGCCTAAACTCAAAGCATATTATTAGTTGAACTAATAACCTGTCCCTTTGCCCTTTGACATCCTATGAAATACCACATTTGCAGTACCTGGTAGAGTACGTAGATGTTGTATCACAAAGAGGTGTGTTTGAATTGTGATTGGCTGACTTTGTTGTCCCTCTAGTGATGTCAGTTCAGCAGACCAATTCTAACATCTTCATAACTGAGAAGAATGATTACCAAGATGATGTCAATCTCATTAAAGTTACAACAACAAAGATACCAAACAACGACAATGGTCAGTCTTTCTGTCTGTCTTTCTATCTAAATTCTATCTGGTGTCTGTAGCTTTGTACCTGTCTTTATAAATCTTTATAAAAATATTTGAATCTGTGGAATGTTCTTACTAACAAAGCACTAGTGACTGTGACCATAAGTGTAACAGGGCAGAGGCTGGGCGCGAACAGACAAGCCAGCGTCTTCTTAACCACAATGCTGTCATGGTTTAGCTTTTAACCTAATCTCATCTCACCAACTGGGGACAGAATCTTTAACCACAGTGTATCACATGCTCCAAAAGGAAACACCCAAGATCTTCAGTCAAGTTGATACTGACAGGCTGGAGTATCAATGGCAGGCATGGGATCGGTTAGAGGGTCCAATCAAGGAAAACCTTATGGATCCATTGTGTCTTTGCTAAGTATCTGCTGTATCAAAAGCTGTGAATTGAGCTTTTATTGTGATATCCTGTAAAGACAGACGTTTGTCTGCTTATGAAACAGGAAAGTGAGCATGAAGATAGATATTCAATTTGAATCACTGCTGATTAAGCTAATTAAGCATTCAAGTCTGGCATTGCGATCATTATCAGCCGGAAAACTGACCATAGAAAAGACAAGGGCACTTAGCAAAATACAATCTAAAGATAATGATAATCTGTAAGAATAATGATAGTATAAATGAATATATTATGTTTGAATATATTTTTGAAATGTTTTTTATGATTATGTTGTGGGCTGGATCTATTTAGGACTGCTGTCTTCTCTCTAATGATAGCCAATTGCTCTGTTTCAAGAACACAGTTTTTATCACTGTAGTCTACTCTTTCCTCCATTGTCACTTATAAAACCCCACCTTTTATACATAATTAAGGAAGGCCAGTAACCTTCAGTATTGAAAGAGTAATAAAAAGCACAAGGCTTTTGTGTATAAAACATGAACTTTGAACCTGCAATCTATGCTGTCTCTAAAACCCCATCCATATTTGTGTAAGCCCTCTATGACTCTGCGTGTTTTATCATTCTATTTCCAGTAAATCCTAAATTGGAAGCCACTCAGCTTGTTAATGATGATTCCTCATTTGAAGCTGATTATGAGGACTATGATTTCAGTGTAGAACCTGCTGCCACCATGTCCACCTTTCAAAGTGAGTCGCCAATGCATTTATCTATCTAGAAAAACCCTTTAGATGGGCAGTTTGCGATACATTTTTGACATAGGACAAGTCTACTTGGCTTTCCCTGTCTTTAAGATATCTGGAGAGTAAATAGCACGTGTCATTCCATTCAAATCATGTGATAGTGACATTTCAACTCCAAGCCCCTCCTACTCCACAGTATATAGACAGAGTTGGTGGGGCTGGTAGAGTTGAATAGTCACATGATTTGAATGGTATGGCTTTTCCATCCTGGCACTTAAGATTTTTGAGGCAAGGGGCTGTGTGGTCCAGTGGTTAAAGAAAAGGGCTTGTAACCAGGAGATCCCCGGTTCAAATCCCACCTCAGCCACTGACTCATTGTGTGACTCCTTGTGCTCCGTCTGTAGGGTGAGACACAATTGTAAGTGACTCTGCAGCTGATGCATAATTCACACACCCTAGTCTCTGTAAGTCTGCTAAATAAACAAATAATAATAATAAAAGTTCAAGTATTTAGAGAAAATTATTATATTCAATAATAAAATAACTCAGAACCACTCACAAGGACTGATAACACCAAAGAATAGTAAGACATATTTAACAAAGCAAGTGAAATGACATTTTAAGGTATTTACTGTTTAATATAAGCCCCTATAGTCACTTTTGCAAATCATTTATCACTGGACCCCAATTATTGTGAGTAATTGATATGTGGTAAGTTCTCTCCAGCTGTAAAAATATATTACATTAGAATAAATGATTACATTCTATAAAGGTTGGGCATGCCTCTAAGAAAAAGAATACCTTTGATAAATGTTGGTATCATTTCTACTCAGTGGTACTCCACATGATGGGGATCCCTGTAGACTTTCAAGAACCAGTAGGGTAATAACTGTGAGACAATTCTCTCTTGGGGAGAAAAAGACAACATGATCATTGATCACAGTCGTATCATACCTTCCTTTCTGAGATGTTTTTGTTTAACTCCAAATTCCAGATTCCCTTCGAAACAGAACAGACAACAGAAGCCCTAGGATGAGTACTATCCCAATGACTACCCTAGCAGAGGAAGGTACATACCTAAATGTCTGAGACATTAAGAATGTGTTCATTTAAACGTTGGTGTCTATAAGGCCTATTTTAGCCCATGGCTTATGACAAACTATTTATCCAAATTCTTACGACTATACTGTATGCTCTTCACAGAAAGTAATCATTTGAGTCTTATCCACAGCTATCTGGGGCATCAGTATTGAAATTGGGCTGTGCAACATGGATTTAAAGAGAAAGTAGCGGGGTTCAGAAAAATATAGTTACACGTCCCCAGGTGTTGTTACAACTGTTTAAATAATGTACCTGTCATTTTTTTTCTTTTCATTGTTAACATCCTGGCAACTTTTTACACTTATAACTTTAAAGTCTGTTTCAAAGCTTTTTTTCAAAATGTCCGCTCTAGTGCACTGGGGTTTGAGATCTGTCCTCTAAATCACTGCATGCGATAAAAAAAAAAAAAAAAAAACATAACAAGTGCTCTGGCTTTTCTGTTCCTTACTACATCATGAATCATTATTGCTGTGTTACCTGTTTGACAATGTGGGCAATAATCCTTACACTTTTCAGTGCACTAGAGCGGACATTTGGAAAAGAGCTTTGAAACAGACACGTGGGGATGTGTAACGCTATATTTTCAGGATCCGCTACTTACTCTTTAACATTAGTCCTATTAAAAATACAATATTATATTTATAATGATCACGCGATTTCAAGACGTCTTTATTTGCCATTTTGCACAGTCTTCACATGAAGTACAACTTGACAAATGATGGCTGTCTGACTGTTCACAACTCTGGACACTGATTGTACAGTATTTATTTTTCCTTACAGAATTCCAGTATAATCCCAACACTCCCATATACAGTAACCCTCTAATTTTGAATGAAGACTTCTCCAGCACATCTTCAGGAGAAAGCTACCAGAATAACGAGGCTGTGAACTGTAACACACAATTTGTTGAGGGTGTGTATTGAAATTAAATGTTTGCATTTATATCCATAACACATTCTTGTGCACTATAGCCACATGAGGGTTGTTATTGGACACTGGAAGGGCTTCTTCATCCAGCCCATATTTCCCAGACACCCAATTACAATGGAAATTCCATGATAAAGAGGAAAGTGTGCATATTTATTTCTTTATTTCACGGCTATTTAAAGTGAAGCCACCCCCCATCCCCCACCACCAATGTGACATTCTGAAGCAGAATGTCACATTGGTAAAGTTTTTGTAAAACTTTTTAGTTTTTTTGTTCTCTGCAAAGCTAACTTCTTAAGATGTATATTATGAAAAAAAAAAGATCTTGACTTTTTCTCACTAGAGTATGCTCAAAGTAGCACTATAGATGTGACTGGTATGGATGTGACAATTTCAGTAATGATAAAGACCGAACGCTTCGAGATACTGGTTTCATACTTGGTGTACAGCTGTATTCTGTGATGCTCTCTGTCAAGTTTAAATACAGATGGTGTCCACTGAACTTTAACATTTTCAGTGTCATATTGTTTTAACCCTGTCTATACTAATGTTATGCAGACCACTCACTTTTAGACGGTGTCTTTACAGTTTGTATACTGCTGTATTCTATGATTCTCACAATAAAGTTCCATTAAAAGGTGGTGTCCAGTAGAACTTTAACCATTTCATTACCACGTTTTTTTTAACCTTTTGGATATTAAAAAAAAAACAAAAAAAAAAAAAACCCATCAATGGACAGCTAGAAAAAAAACTGTAAGATTTGACCAGGACTTGGTTTAAAAAGCACTTCATCTATATAGTCAACAATGTTTGTTTCATTAAGTTATATTTTGTGTGCAAATGTCACATCCATAATGGTGGAATTACCCTTCAGGTTTGACACCTAATACAGGGGTTCTCAACCCCGGTCCTCTGGGACGCCTGTGTCTTTTGGTTTTCATTCCAACTGAGCTCTCAATTACTTAACTAGACCCTTAATTTAACAAATAATTTGCTTAATTAGACATTTTTAATTGTTCTCAGCTCCTAACACGTTGCAGATTTCAAGTTACACATACGATTTTACAGTTAACTTCAAATCTCCAACTGTTTAAGAGCTGAAAACAATTAAGAAGGCTTAATTAAGCTAATTGTTAGTTCAATTAAGGCTTTAGTTAAGTAACTGAGAGCTCAGTTGGAATGAAAACCAGAAGACACAGGGGTCCCCAAGGATCAGGGTTGAGAACCACTGCCCTAATGTATCACCAGCATAGACTGTATTATAGCATAAAAAGCAACCCTGAATGCAGAGTGATAACCAGAATCAAGCAAGAATACTGTTTCATCATTCGGCTACTGCTTGTGTGGGTGTGTTTAGCAGACCCTATATTTTTGCAAAATTGACATAAGTAGCGGGGTTCAGAAAAATATAGTTACACGTCCCCAGGTGTCGTTACAACTGTTTAAATAATGTACCTGTCATTTTTTTTCTTTTCATTGTTAACATCCTGGCAACTTTTTACACTTATAACTTTAAAGTCTGTTTTAAAGCTTTTTTTCAAAATGTCCGCTCTAGTGCACTGGGGTTTGAGATCTGTCCTCTAAATCATTGCATGCGATAAAAAATAAAAAAAATTAAAAAAAACATAACAAGTGCTCTGGCTTTTCTGTTCCTTACTACATCATGAATCATTATTGCTGTGTTACCTGTTTGACAATGTGGGCAATAATCCTTACACTTTTCAGTGCACTAGAGCGGACATTTGGAAAAGAGCTTTGAAACAGACACGTGGGGATGTGTGACGCTATATTTTTCGGGATCCCGCTACTTACTCTTTAACATTAGTCCTATTAAAAATACAATATTATATTTATAATGATCACGCGATTTCAAGACGTCTTTATTTGCCATTTTGCACAGTCTTCACATGAAGTACAACTTGACAAATGATGGCTGTCTGACTGTTCACAACTCTGGACACTGATTGTACAGTATTTATTTTTCCTTACAGAATTCCAGTATAATCCCAACACTCCCATATACAGTGACCCTTTAATTTTGAATGAAGACTTCTCCAGCACATCTTCAGGAGAAAGCTACCAGAATAACGAGGCTGTGAACTGTAACACACAATTTGTTGAGGGTGTGTATTGAAATTAAATGTTTGCATTTATATCCACAACACATTCTTGTACACTATAGCCACATGAGGGTTGTTACTGGACACTGGAAGGGCTTCTTCATCCAGCCCATATTTTCCAGCCTGACACCCAATTACAATGGAAATTCCATGATAAAGAGGAAAGTGTGCATATTTATTTCTTTACTTCACGGCCATTTAAAGTGAAGCCAGCCCCCCCACACCCAATTCTTAGCAGTCTGAATTCCATATATATATATATATATATATATATATATGTAGGATCAATTTAATAGTTACATATTCCTAAGTATGTTACATATTGACTCTGTGGCTGTGTCATACCCAGTTACTAATAACATTTTCATGAGAATAAAGGAAAATATCTTCCAGTAATTAAAAATAATGTTTTAATGAAGCAGAATGTCACATTGGTAAAGTTTTTGTAAAACTTTTTAGTTTTTTTGTTCTCTGCAAAGCTAACTTTTTAAGATGTATATTATGAAAAAAAAAAAGATGTTGACTTTTTCTCACTAGAGTATGCTCAAAGTAGCACTATAGATGTGACTGGTATGGATGTGACAATTTCAGTAATGATAAAGACCGAACGCTTCGAGATACTGGTTTCATACTTGGTGTACAGCTGTATTCTGTGATGCTCTCTGTCAAGTTTAAATACAGATGGTGTCCACTGAACTTTAACATTTTCAGTGTCATATTGTTTTAACCCTGTCTATACTAATGTGATGCAGACCACTCACTTTTAGACGGTGTCTTTACAGTTTGTATACTGCTGTATTCTATGATTCTCTCAATAAAGTTCCATTAAAAGGTGGTGTCCAGTAGAACTTTAACCATTTCATTACCACGTTTTTTTTAACCTTTTGGATATTAAAAAAAAACAAAAACAAAAAAAACCCATCAATGGACAGCTAGAAAAAAACTGTAAGATTTGACCAGGACTTGGTTTAAAAAGCACTTCATCTATATAGTCAACAATGTTTGTTTCATTAAGTTATATTTTGTGTGCAAATGTCACATCCATAATGGTGGAATTACCCTTCAGGTCTGACACCTAATACAGGGGTTCTCAACTATATTTTTGCAAAATTGACATACAACTGAATAGTTATACATATAATAGGTATGTTTTGTTTTCTCAGATTTCAGCAGATCCTCAGATTGCACTCCTAAATCATACGTGGTTGAAGATGGTGTGTCTTCCCCGGGTGATAAAGATGTGCCCAGTCCAGTGTGGCAACTGCCCCCCTCCCAGTCTGAAACCACCATGCCCCAGCCACACCACTGGGACCAGTTACACAATCGACCCATTGGTAAGAAAGTTTTCTTAAAAAAATGTATATGGTTAGGATTATTTTACATCATAATGTGATGTAAGAAGTATTTCGCCTTGCACTTAGGCAATTGCTGACCCTTCAAACACCTCTTCTTACGACGTGCAAATCATTGTAGAAGCGAGTAACTAAAAGTTGTACAAAAGCACACACCTGCAGAGACCTGTCAGTGGCTTCAGGAAGGCTGCTGTGGTACACCTCTTGATGTGGCAACACTTGGCTCTTGTTGAGAGGCAGGAACACGTTTGGAGGAGAAGGACAAGACGAAGAACACCCTGCATATTCAACCCCAGAGTCACTTTGTTTGGGATGCCGGAGGATGTGGTGCCAAAGCATTATTGTCTCACTCAGCAGGTCTTCCTAGACCTAATAGCTGAATTGAGGGATGAGCTAGACCCCAGCCTCAATCTAGGGACCACGATCCCTGCACATGTGAAAGTGCTGTGTTCTCTGCACTACTTAGCCTCTGGTTCCTTTCAGACCACAGTTGGAATGTCTAGAGGGATAGCCCAATCCACTTTTTCCAGAGTGCTAGGCAAATTTCTGGATGTCATGCTGAAAGGGCAGCTAGTTATGCTAGCTCCTAAGGATACTAGCATAACTGATGTTGGCTGAGGCTTTTCCAAACAACTCATGCTGAGTGACCTCAGCCATAAGGACTCTCAGCTCCTTCTCAGAAAACTTTTCTTTTCCGTGTACCAAGACATTGCTGCCCTTCTGATATTTTTTTTGGTTTGTATTTTCGTGCTCCACAAATGTCATGCAGCGACTACTGCTCTCTGTACTCCTAACTCTGTAAGTGCGGCTACTAAATAGACCAATGCACTCATTCACACCCTCATTATCATAATTGAGGATCATTATTTGTGCATGTTGAGTAATTTGCATTGCTCTTAAGCTTACATAGGGCGCAGTGCAAAATAATTGCCTGGCCGCAATGCAATTTAACTTTTGCATCCGCAGTTATTTGCACTGCGCCTTACTTACATCAACCCCAAAAGAACTATTCTGTAATTGAGCAATGTTCTGTATATTACACAATCCAATATTTTTGCTGTTTGTCCTTCATTGCTAAAATTCATACCGTCTTGAAAACCACACAAAAGGCAGCATAAATAAAGGGTGTCAGTGTTTTTGTACATGAGTACAAGTCTAATTTAAAGATGTAAGTTTTATACTGTAAATTGAAGATTAATAACTAGAAAAACAAATTAGTAGTCCACTAAAAGGGAACCACTTAGTGTATTAATGTGTGTGTGTGATTGTACTTCAATCAGGTGTAATTGTTGTCTGTGTTTTATAGAGAACACGGCAGACTCCTCCAGCACATCATCAGGAGAATGCTATGAGAATGTCGGCAGACTTAACTCCAAGCCGCAAACTATAGGTATTTAAAATGCAAAACTTCAAGTATTTTGTCTTAAATATCTTTACATTTATCAAGCTTAAACTTTTTTTTTTTCCTTCATTAGAAAGCGCCTCGTTTTATACAAGGGCTTTAACTTAGTGCACAGTGCCACCTTGTAGCTAAATGTTGCAATTGCTTAATTGTGTATCTACTTTGCATAAATCTGGCCATCTGTTGGGGTGTTTTATTCCTTTTAATTTGAATTAATCATTTATAAGAATTATGATGCATGTGTATAATTTATATATATATATATATATATATATATATATATATATATATATATATATATATATATATATATGCAACCTTTTGATTCTTATATAAATATACTATGTAGATCATAATACTATATTAATTTTCTCAAAACATATTCAAATGGAATGTACCGTTTTTCAATGGTTTTTGGTTGGAAATTTATATGGATTAAACTTTAAATTGTCAACAAAATGTGCATCTTTTTTTACTATGGAGAATGCATAACAAATTAATATTGACCACTATGGTAAAAGACTATCTTCTTGGTTTCTCTGTGACAGAACCTCCTTTTGCAATGTCGACTAGACAGATTAGCTTACTGTATCCATCATAAATGCTGTAATGTTTTTTTTCATTGTATTCCAACAGGTGTCTCTGAGAATCATCAAGGCAATGTTTGTCAAGATTTCTCATCAAACAGCGATTATGATGACATTGCAAACTACTGTCATTGATGCAGAGCTGTATTTCACTCTGGGCATTCCTTCCATTCGCCACAAGCCATTTCGAAATATAAATGCAGACAGATATCTCTCCAACTGAGTGACCAGCCTACTGCCTTTTTTAATCAGAGGGTGCTCAGGTTTGGATGGCATTACATAGTCAAGAAACTGTGCAGCATGTATCATATGGTTTCAAAAAATATGCACAGCGGTTTATATTGCTTAATTGACCATCCTTTAGTGCATTGAATCAATAAGGGTGTGAATCCCACCTTCAGCTGGCAGCTGTCAAAGAGAACATTCTTTAGTTTTTATTTGTAGTTGCCAGTCAGGATGATTCCATAAGCACTTTTCTATATTATTTCCCTGATAAACAAGAAATAGCTTTCAGTTATGAAACAGTTGGAACATATCTGCCAAGAGAAGCATCCAAAAGACATCCCCAGTGCAGTCAGAACTTCACTTTGCACAGGTACCAAATAAAAATTCAACAAAACCACTTTAATAATCACAAATAAAATAATGGTTTAGTTGTTAGACATTTTTCTTATGTGCTACAAGGGTACATTCAATGCAAATTCAGACATGCGAGTCATAAGCTACATGACAATTGACAAAAATACAGGTAGCATGCCATGATTGTGGCACTACTGTTCCTGAAAAAATAGTTTACCATCCTTTTATTTTGACAAGGGTTTCCAACAAACTTCTAAGTGCCGCGCCAGCAGGTGTCATTTTATGGTAATTAAGGAGGAACTATGCTAATATTTATATTTGAAGTACCACTCATAAGAACCGTACGATGAATTAAACGTGCATTGTATTAAAACAACGTTGCAAGGTGATAGATTGATATTACAGAAACTTTTATTTTACTTACCTAATCATGGCCATCTCAGTTTACAACAGGTGGAACTGGATTGTTCTCCTTGTCACCCTTGCTTTTTTCTGTTTTCAAGGATGGTTACAAAAGTAATTCTTTTTGCTACTACTGATTTCATTGAAGCTTACTTTTTGAACTACGTACTATTAATATCTGTTTCATGCAGTTACTCCTCATCAATGAGATGTTTTGTTTTAAGTTAAAACAAAAAATGTCTTGTAAAACATAACAGGATTCTTAACTCCAAATCAATTGAGAGGATTTAACTACTATACTTATAATACAAGAAGTTCCTTTGTATAAAATAGTTTTCAACAGCAGGATTTGAGGTTATGATTTATGGACATATTACATTTGCCATTTATATTTAGAAACAGAAATGTGCAGTATAAACAGGTGAATCTGTTTTGAGATTATTATTCATACAAGTCTGTTATGAAATTCCTGAGAATACATTTTTGATAATTTTGGGCAGCACTGATGTACTGTAGCTCTGTCACCTTTCTTTGGCTGGCATACTTTTTTGTTGTTGTATATATAGAGTTTCATTGGCCCTTAAAAGTATGCCCAATAAGCATTACTTAACACAAGACTTATAATGGGATTACAGGATTTTGCTTTTGTTGGTGACAGTAAATAAGTGGCCTTTGCTACTGTACACTGTCCCAACACACTGCGCTCAACCAAACATTTCCAAGGCATGTTGCCGACACAATACCTAATCTATGTAAACAAGAAATCAAGATTCACCTTTTAAAGTCATTTTATTAACAAACATAAACATTTAGAAAATATGTATTTCAATAATGGTATCTTAATTTAGGACATTTAAGTCTATACTGGGTTCATGAGTCAAAAAGTGTGTACAAATATATTAACATTATTGACAACCTATAAATATAATGGATTAAAGGGATAGTGGTTGGGGGGCACTGTAAATAGATATACAAGAACAAATGGTACCCTTGTGATTTAATGAAATATTTTTACATTTAGTACTACTGAATATAATAAATAGATTCAAAATATTCTATGTAATGTACAGTGTAAATCAACAGAAATTACCTTTTTTAACTTAAGTATACAGCATTTTAAAACTACAGTGTATTGTTTGTTATACATTTGATACTACAGTATTTACTGGGAATATATGGGTACTATTTTTTTTGCTTACAAATAGATTTAGTTATTGAACAATGTATTAAAACAAACACAAAACTTGAATAAGTATCAGGGTCAAGAAACTAGCCATTTAGCTTTTATTACCATACAATATTACCATTTTTCTCAGCAAAAAACAATGCAAATTATAGTATGTACAGAATTTTGACAAAAACATACAATACTAGAAAGTGTTCCTAATATAACTGTTAAATCAAGGCATGTATCTTTGAGATGCAAAGTATCACCAAAATAGTGCACTTCATTGCATATACATATAATTATAAAACATCAAACAATGACTTTCATGCTGCGTGTTTACCACAAACCCACTTTAGCTCTTTGTCAGTTTTGAGGTCTACCAGGTTCTGTATTGATCTCCAACTGCACTGACAAGCATAGGCTCGTGTCCCCCTTCTTCTGACCAGTTTTGCTTTTAGCTTGTTAGAGTCAGGCATGTTGTTTCTGGTATATATTTAAAAAATAAAAGAAAAAAGTCAAAACTAATATACATGTATTACTTTCTGGGAACATCAATTTGAAAACATCATACTTCTTTACTGTTGGCTATCAGAAAACTTAAAACAAAGCAATCCTGATTTATATTCACCAATCAAATACAAACAGTTCAAACAAACCTTTTTTATTGATGATTTATTATAAATAAATACATTATTTGGCTGTTTAATGTCAATTGTCAAAGAGAATGTAGTGGAGAATCATTTATACTTATATACTTATGATGGTTCTGAAATGTCAATGTTTAGAAAATAGTCATACATGTAAGAAAAATGGTAACTAAACAGAAAGCTTTGTAGTTTTGCTACAAATATTTTTGGCTTTTCCAATGATACATGTACTTACCTAAAAAATAAATAATCACTTGACTGGTCCCATTCATAATCATCAAATGTTGCTACACGGAAATCACAGGCAGTGCATCTTAACTGGTTGCATGTCCTATGTAAACAGGATTATACCATAACTCAAATATGTTTTTTTTTTATTTCTCCACTTTAGTTTGCACAAATACATGTTATTTAAAGTTTATGCACCTTTTAATCAAATTTAGGAGAGTTATGATGACATAGCCTTTGTTCTAGAACAGCGATTCCCAACCTGTGGTCCATGAGTAAACTCCAGGTGGTCCGCAAACAACTCCCAACATTCAGTTACGCAGTTCTTGCAAAACCCCATTTCTGCACAAACACGTTGTGCTACTACTATTAATAAGCAACACAACAAACAGCTTTAACCATGTGATATATAATTATAAGATTTGTATGTAGTCTGCATTTTCCCCTTTATCTGTTTTCATTTACTACGGGTGTGTTTATATATAGAATAATAGATGGGTTTCATTGAGTTACAGGAAAATAATTTCATCCAGGGTTTCTGTGACGTCATAAATTACGAGACCGAAGGTCGAGCAATTTATAAACTACACAAGGTAATGGTTGCAGGGACCAGCATGGTATTTACATTTACTGGATCAGAGGATGACCCAAAGCCCTAGTGCATCATTTGTCAGGAGGTTTTGTCAAACAAAACTCTTAAACCTGAAAGACTTAGACGCCCTTCACCTACAAAGCATTCAGAATGTGAAAAAAATAAATTTAAACAAAAGAAACAGGAACATTGGCCATCAGCAACTTTCCATGATCAAAATAATAACATTCCTTGCTGACCTGGTATCGAAGATTCAAGCCCAGGAATCTCATTAAGTTATGTTATATAAATATTTTACTTTCTACATGTACTTATAAATATAAACATACCAATTCGTTTCAAAATGCTGTTGTGAAAAAAATGCGTGGCAAGTGGTCCGTGGGAAAAATCCAAACACCAAGGTGGTCCCTACATCGAAAAAGGTTGGGAACCACTGTTCTAGAACAAACCCAGGATAGTTACAGGGTTTTTGCTCACCTTTGTGAAATGCTTGTTCCTACACCACATGATGTTGAACTGCCACCAAGATATATAGGACAACACCTGTGCAGCAAATCAAAATAGATGCAATTTAAAGGGTATTTGAAAACATTGGCAATTAGAATGTAAAACATACTGTTTAAGACTAGAACATTTACCTTTTCTCAGTTAAAGATACATTTACTGATATTATGTAACTAAAAGAAGATTACTATGAATGAAGTTTCACATTGTAAAATGTCAGCAATTACTCTACATATAAGGTCGACAACAGAAGCCAACATTTTGTTCATATTTTGACGTTTTAGCGGTTTGCTAATAAGTTTTTACATAGTCAAGAACATTTTCCAACCATGTCAGCAGTGAAATAATCTAGAGAAATTGCATGGATTTACTGCTCACTGTATATATGTATGTGTGTATATGTATGTATGTATATATATATATATATATATATATATATATATATATATACTGTATATATATATTTTTTTTTTTTTTTACCTTTGCTCAACTTACTTTCTGCTTGCTACATGACATGATGAGCTGCTGGCTGAATGTCTTGTTGCTGTAGTTTTCTGTAAAGATGAAAAGAAACAGATGCTTAACAAAACCAATAGCCGGTGAAGCTAAATGATGTAATACTTTTTACAATACATACGTATATTTACACTTAAATACTCTTCGTCAGCACCATATAAAATGCCACCTAAAGAAATGTACCGCAAAGGAGACGCAAATGAGCCATTACATTGCGGGACGAGACATGCCCCTTGTGAGGTCACTGAGATCCTTCTACTTTCCTATGGTTGTTGCATACAACTCTCACACAGCTTATACAAATCTAGGGTATCATGACTCATTATGTGCCACATAAATGTGCATACTCTACAAATGAAGGGATATTTATTTACTTACATTCTCTAAGTTTTTGGCCAGTCAGTGTACTTATGTATTCCTTTTGTACCTACTACCACATCTCAGCGACGCCTGTCGATGATTTCTATCTGACTGCTTTGGTAATTTAATGTGTGACTAATTTTTAAGAGACAAATCTACTGTAAAGCCAACAATTAATTGTTTATTTAAAAGGGAAGACAAACAGCATGTTTGCACTACTTTAAAATAAGCTTTTGTTATTGGACTCAAAGTGGGCGACTGATAAATCATCTGTTAGAAATGCCACAGCTCTCCAATTACTGCATCTAATTATTGATTTTCTGAAACAATTATTACACGGATTCAGGAGAGAGTGCATTTCCAGGGGGTTAACATAAGGGGGTCTAATCAATTTATCTAACTGGTGGCTAATGTTTACAATGCTTAAGTTTTAAAATAAGAAGTCTACTTCATTTTCAATAGCAAAAACACACAAAATAGGTTCACACTTACTTTTTAGTCTGTTAGTTGAAATTAATAAAACAATAGTCTACTTTTTTATTAACATTCCCAAAATCCACTGAGGTTATCATAAAAATAAAAAATAAAAATAAAAAACTAATTGCCAGTGTGTACTTTAATATTCTTTTGTGAAGGGTGATTTCGCCTGAAAACAAACATTGTATAAAATGAGAAACTTTCTAATTAGAGCCTCCTATAAGACACAAATCTGTAATGTGGTTTTCAGGTAACATGTGTCTCAAAATCTGAGTTTTTGGGGTGTGTTGGATGTCACAGATGGACTCTTAAATCAACACATGGGAGCTTGGGAATGTGGCTCACATTGGGGTGTTTGTACAAATAACACAGCCTGATAAATATGCATTTGGGAACAATGAATACAACTAACTGGGGTCTTATTCTCAAGCTCCCCACATTCAAAAGGGTAAAATACAATAATTGTGTGGGATAGAATCGGCATTTTCTTAACTATAATTTAAGTAGTATTAATCACTTTTGTGTTCCAAATAGAAAATGATATGCTATGTTTTGAACTGTTATGATATGACTAATATTAATATTGTTCCATAAATACAATTGTTATGCTTCATTGCAGAGCAGCACAAACCCATGGAAGTAGCAACAACAAAACAAAAACATCTGCAAAGTAAACCAATAAAGTATATAGGCCTAACAGTAAAGTGGCAGAGATTATTCCATTACTAAATATGGGGTCCCTCTGTTCTTTCCATGCTCCTAACACTAGTGTCACTGAGGTCAGAGACTGTTTTTATTTAAACAAAACAGCGTATGATTCATGGAAAATGTCACTTCGGTGCCCCCTCTCAAAAGTAAAATACTTATATCTCCCATCCCATTTGTCAGCGCCCTTATTTTTTGGACATGCTAGATATTGTGTTAGATTAGGGCAACAGTGTGGAGTAGTGGTTAGGGCTCTGGACTCTTGACCGGAGGGTCGTACGTTCAATCCCAGGTGGGGGACACTGCTGCTGTACCCTTGAGCAAGGTACTTTACCTAGACTGCTCCAGTAAAAACCCAACTATATAAATGGGTAATTGTACGTAACAATAATGTGCAAAAAAAATAATGTAATTGTATATAAAAATAATGTGATATCTTGTAACAATTGTAAGTCTCCCTGGATAAGGGCGTCTGCTAAGAAATTAATAATAATAATAATAATAATAATAATAAGAGAAACTGCAGATTAAAGGGGATGATCCAAAATATTTCTAAAAAAAGAAATATTGCATTTTTTCATCCTTCGTATTTGGTTTTCATTTACATTTCCTGACACAACACATGCACAATCATCTACACAACGTTGAGTGGGAAAGTCGAATTCAGCCACAAATTCCATCTCCCTATCAGTTTCTGAACAATCTGATCTTGAAATATTGTCTGGCATTATTTCAGATGTTCCCTGTGTACAAGTCACAGTGTGTTGCTGAAGAAAATTTTAATTTAAACTGTTAATGACACAATGACCATTATTAATGATGTTTAACATGCTCATTGCTTGTTATTGTCAGAAAAGTATCGAAAAATATTCTGTTTAAAAAAAGCTTTTAAGAACATTTACTTACAACTGGCTGTACACGAAGACTGTCGTCGTCATCAAACAATTCTTCAATAAGGTCATCTATGTCATCATCAGAAAATGTTTCAGAGGTCACTCTAGAAGAGCTACAATAATACATTTCAATATAAATTGTTTATTGATTTTGCATTGGAATATGTTTTCACCAACATACACACCGAATAACAATTTAATGAAAAAAAGGTCAGTTAACAAAATAGTTGCTATTTAAAACATCATTTTTTCACACCATTGCCGTATTTATCAACTTGCTCTTGGTGACATCTAGTGTTATTCAGCGGTAGTGCTACTTCAAGTAATACCGTAATTATTTATTAAACTTTACAACTTCTGTTCGGCAGGATGGACAAACCCCAACACAATTACAACTTCATCTAATTGAATCATATAATCTAATGAATCCAAATTTAATAATTACCGCGAGCATAAATAGCCTGCTTACTCACCCTTCCTTTTGCATTTGTTCTTTCGCAACCCACCTCCCGCCCCCATCTCCTACTTTAAATGTCTAAGTATAGTTCTATGGGGGTCTCCTGCCTCGTCCTAATGCGAGGTAGGGGATCTTTGATCCGAGTAGGTGTTACTGTTATGCCAAATTGTTGTTCTGTGTTCATTTGCTTCGCATACCTCATCAATCTAATCATTGTGTCGGTGGGTTGGTCCTTAACTACTGAATTATTATTATTATTATTATTATTATTAATAATAATAATAATAATAATAATAATAATAATAATAATAATAATAATAATAATAATAATAAACAGTAGGCTTTAGCGGTCTCAAGCACTGCTACACGACTAGAATAAAACAAAATGTACAGAACCACAATAATCTGACCAATTACATTGTCAATTCGGACCAAGTAACAACTTGTTCCAAAAATAATTGTAACAAATGAGGCACCCACCACTCCTTTACATAATACAGGCTGAACACGTCACCAACATGGCAACAAATCTTGGTAAAATTTAAGCCTGTACTGTCACTACATCAACAGAGAGACTGTAGTTATCACTCGCGTGTGTTCTATTTGATACTGCACACATAGGGACTTCGCTACTATTATATTCAACAAATCACACGCATAAAACCAAATGACAATATGAATTTAAAAAGCACCAATGTAACATTTTGGTCAGCGACATAATGTGCAATTTAAAGGCCCTAGTATAATCAGGATTTTGTTTGAGAGTAAACGAGTTCACCAAAATATTTAATAAAAAGGACTGTGCCTGAATGTTTCCTTTTTGACTTCAGTTTTCCTTTTGGTCGGGCTTGAAGTATTGCTGAGGCCATCCTCCTTTCTGATGGAATGTGCTGTTGTGACCGAAATATTTTTGCAGAACTTGCTTTCCACTTCGTCCAGCAGCTCATCCAGGTCATCCGCCATATCTACAGCGCCTGGTGGTTGCTTGGAGTCCACGAGAGCGTGCACGTACAGTAGAGAATGACAGCCGGCGCGCACGAGGCGTGGCCCAGCAGTAACATATGGAACGTAGATCAGAGGTGGTTGTTATTGTTTTGTGTCAGACTGGTGTGTGTGTATTCAGAAAAAAAAAAAAAAAATCAAGTTTAAGTGACTTGGAACCACACGTAAAAAATAGTATTACGTCAATACATAACAATTCAGGAAACTAGATTTATTTTTATTGTAATCTCGGTGTGCTGAATAAAAATAGGAACGTGTAGGTCGATGTTATTGTCCATACCATCCAGGACTCCACCAGGTACTGTATTTGAATTTAAAACATCTGTTTTGCCGTATATTAGATTTTTTTTATTATTTATTTATTAATTTATTTTGAATAAAGTTGCACGGGGAGACCCCAATAGATTTCCCTTAACCTCTCGAAGTGGGTGCTGCGCAGTTATTACAGATGACTTAGTGACTTTAACCCCAAATGTACACAAGAAATATCACGAGGAAACTGACCATTTGGATGATCATATCCAATCTGTCAGTACATTTGAAACCCTGTTTCGTGCACCTAAAAATTAAGAAAGGTAGCATCAGTTTTGTGTGGGCCACATGTCCCTTGTACCTTAAAGGGTTTTTTTTTTTTTTTTAATAAATGGGTACTTCACAAGTTAATAGGTAATATATATATATATATATATATATATATATATATATATATATATATATATATATATATATATATATATATATATATATATATATATATATATATATATATATATATATATATATATATATATATATATATATACACTACCGGTCAAAAGTTTTAGAACACCTCCATTTTTCCAGTTTTTATTGAAATTTACGCAGTTTAATGTCTCAATGTAATTAATTAAAGCATAGAACAAATAAACAATTGGAGATAAAAAAGAAATCTAAATTTAATCTAAATTTTTGACTCATCAAAGTAGCCACCTTTTGCAGATATAACAGCCAAACACACTCGTGGCATTCTTTCTACAATGGAAATCAAATATTGTTCGGAAAGTTCTTACCAACACTGTTGCAGAAGTTCCCACAAATGTGTTGCACTTGTAGGTTGCTTTGCTTTCACCCTTCTGGCCAGTTCATCCCAAACCAGCTCGATGGGGTTTAAGTCTGGAGACTGTGCTGGCCATTCCATGATTTGAAGCCTACCGTCGTGTTCTTTTCTTCTAAGGTAGTTCTGACATAGCCTGGAGGTATGTTTTGGGTCATTATCTTGCTGTAGGATGAACCCCTGACCAACTAAGCGTATACCAGAGGGTATTGCATGGCGCTGCAAAATGCTATGGTAGCCGTTTTGGTTCAGGGTGCCACTCACTCTGTGCAAGTCGCCGACTGTGGATCCAGCAAAAGAGCCCCAGACCATCACGCTTCCTCCTCCATGTTTGACAGTTGGTGTCACACACCGAGGAACCATCCTTTCGCCTACTCGACGGCACAAAAACCCTGCGTGATGAACCGAAGATTTCAAATTTTGATTCATCGGGTCCATAAGACCTTCTTCCAGTCTTCAGTAGTCCACTGGCGGTGCTTCATGGCCCAGGCAAGCCTCTTTTTCTTATTTTGCCATCTTAGCAATGGCTTTCTTACAGCCACTCGACCTGTCAAACCTGCAGCTCGAAGTCTTCTCTTCACAGTTGAAACTGAGACTTGCTTACTTCGACCAGTGTTAAGCTGTGCTTGAAGCTGTTGTCCTGTGAGCCGCCTATCACGCAAGCTGTTGACTCTCAGAAACTTGTCTTCTGATTCTGTTGTGGCTTTGGGTCTGCCAGACCTCTTCCTGTCAGAGTTTCCTCCAAGTGCCTTTTGATGGCTTTCTTTGCAATTTCTCTAAAGGAAAGACCTACACTTTTAAGGGTTATAATGGTCTGTCTGTCTTCCTTTGTTAATAGCCTTTTTCTCGCCATTATGATAGCAATATACTACTTCCTGCAGTACAATACTGTCCAAATAATGCTTAAGAGGGTGTAGTAACACAGTCTGTTCCAACACTGCTTTTATACAGACAGAGGGTTTGTAAGTAATCAGCAAAAGTTGGGACACCTGTAGGAATTGTTAGCATCAACTTTCAAGGCTTAATTTACTTCCATTGCTGCAGAACAGCTGTAAGTTGTTAACCCATTACTTGTTCCCTGAAAAAGTACAAATGTGTAAAAAAATATATACACATTTTGACACATGGTCAACATGTTGACATATGGGCTCAATCACATGAATAAAGCTGCATATTGGAAATTTAAAAAAAAAAATGTTGGTAGAATTTCATTGCTAGTTATTGTTCTATACTATATCTGTACATATGTTATGGTCATGAATTTTTGGAATTTACTGCCGTGGCAGGGGATGTAAGCCTATGTCCTTAAAAGCTCTTGGCGAGCTTCTTAACTACCAAACAAAAAAACCACAATGCTGTAAAGAGTGAGACCCAAAAGCAGGTCCGGCCTTAGGCTGTGCGGGGCCCTAGCCAGTGATGATTAAGTGTGGGTCCAGAACATCAAATGAATGCTACAGTAGCAACCGTATCTTAAAGGTGCGTCATGTAGTCATATTATTATTTATTTCTTAGCAGATGCCCTTATCCAGGGCGACTTACAATTGTTACAAGATAATCACATTATTTTTACATACAATTTCATTCTTTTTTACACATGATTTTTACATAGAAAATAATGTAATTGTATGTAAAGTACCTTGCTCAAGGATACAACAGCAGTGTCCCCCACCTGGGATTGAACCCAGAGCCCTAACCACTACTCCACACTGCTGCCCATATGCACCTACATATACTAATGTAAAGATACGGTAAATAATATTAATGATATCCATATTTTAATGAATGCTTGTTTCAGTTTGTTTGTTAGACTTGATATAATTCACAGCTTCAAAGCACTCAGAATTCCAGTCTACTTCAAAAAAATATCACATATGAGCTTTTTTCAAAAATTACCATGCACCAATAGACCTACTGAAGAACACTGTAATTCCTGACTATAAGTGAGTTCTGACAGGTCGTCAGCGAGAATAACCAGGCAGAAATAAATTAATAATAATATAATAATAATAATAATAATAACCAAAAAAACCCAAATATCCATGCATTGGGGTTTTTTTTTGCTTTGTTAAACGCCGGTGGAAGTCAAAGAAACAAAAGCGTAATATTTGAGTATATAGGTGATAATTATTCTTTAAAAAAAAATGCTATAAAAAATAATTTTATACAAAAACTATCCTGGATTGTTTTTCCCAGTTATATTATTGTTTTATTGTTAAACCACTTAGTTATTGGTTTCAAACACGCTTTAACACCGTATTTTTGTTGTTTGTTTTTATTGTTATTTAAATAAATATTTTGGTCGTGCCCATGATTAGCTTAAAAACACGGAACATTTATTTTTTACAAATGTTAAATTTTATTTGTTTGTTTCTGACAACTAGGGCGTGAACTGGGGAGAGCAAGAAAGCAGAGCTGTCATAGTGTTGTCAGCAAAACTCAAATCCAGAGTGCAGTAAGCGGAAACCCAAAATAAATACATACACCAAGAAATAGCGGCAGGTCTGGTGAACCAAGGTCTGTGCAACCCCCATCATGGCAGCAACCAGGACCATTCACCCCCAACCTCTACCCCTCGCAGGAATTTACCCAGAACAATGAACATACACCTGCCCCAGTGCCAGCCTCACCTCACACCTGGCAGTGTCTGTGAAAGTTGTCTCTCAAGCACTGTAGAAAGGAGAAATCTGTGCAACCCCCTCTCTGCACTTTTTGATTATAGTTGATCTGTTACACAATTGCGTTTTACATCTTATGTTCTAAGTTTTAAATAAAGATTGTTTTAATTATTTGCGGTCCCTGTCATTTCGTTTTTTTTTTAAAAAAGGAACGAAATGTTTTGGATAATTACACACAATTTAGATAGTGTACTTATTTAACAAATTATTATTATTATTATTATTATTATTATTATTACGGTGTATTGTTACCTGTTAAGTCTACTATTGCCCACATACGTTTTTGACTTGCTGAACAAAGATTTAATAGTTATAACTGTAAAAGTGTGCTGCTACATGTTTGCTACCGCTTTCCCACATGACACTAACCTTCTCTCCTGTGTATGTGGATTAGTGTGGGTGGGTCATGTGAGTAGTCCAGACCCAATGAGAAACTATCATCATATGGTTGCTAAGGAATAAAAAAATAATACAAAGAAAATGTAAACTTGTCTTCTTGTGCCAGAATTTAATGTTGCTGGTGCTATATAAAGGACCCTAGCGCAAGAATCTAGCACCATAACATAACAAACACACTAAATCTCACAGCACATTAAATCTCACGGCAGTCCAGTTCAGCGCGGGGCCCCCTAAAGGGTGGGGCCCCTAGGCGGCCGCCTCTTGCCTGGCCTTAAGGCCGGTCCTGCCCTAAAGCTCTTAGCAAGCTTCTTAACTACCATACAAAAAAAAGACACACACAATGCTATAAAGAGTGCGACTGAAAAGCTCTTAGTGAGCTACTATACAAAAGAATCACAGTGCTATAGAGTGAGACCCAAAAGTGCTTAGTTAGCTACTTAACTACCATACAAAAAAGCACATAATGCTATAAAGAGTGAGAACCAAACTGATCCTGCTGGGTGGGTCTTTACAAAGCAGTAGGTAGATGACTTTCCTAATGTATGTGTCGTTAACCTACAATTTGTGTTTCGATTTATGATGATTAAAAAAAAACTGCCCACACCTGGTGTTTACAATTAATTTGACCCAAAAAGGTTAAAAAGCAAGGTTTCCTGTACCAACCACTAATTAGAAACATTCATTTTAAAAGAATGTATTATAATAAATGAATAAGCCACACCTGGAAGTGAGCACACAATCTTCGATACTGTGATGCTCATAATCCACATAGCATGCCAGGATCCAAGTATTTTACAGTTAAGTGGCACAAGAATTACAGAGTATCTTAACGGGAATTGTTATAAGATCACATTGTTTGTGGTGCATGCTTAGAAACAGCGTGGACTTGGTGGTCAAACTCACCAATAAAGGATCAGAGTGTAATTTCTGCCCTGCGAGGCAGTGGTTATTGTCTCAGCAGGGAGTAAGAGTGAAATAAAATCTGCAGTCTTCCTGTGGTAGTGCATTTTCATTCACTGCTACATTACATTTGTGGTGAATCACTGCAACTAACAGTAATTTAAATAACAATCTATTACATTTTGTGAAACATTTTCTCAGCCATCCGAAGACATGATTCATAGGTCGTATAAAGGAATGTTCTGTCATTAGGCTAGTTTTCTGTGACTACTTTTCCCATCACTAATAAATAAAGTGGCTTTAAAAATATTTTGGCATCATTAATTTCTGCTAATTAAAACAGGCCTTGAAGGCATCAGACTGGTTCTTCAAAGGCTGAGGTTAATTTAAGAACCTACTGACAAAATCTACCTTTCTGTGTCCAACAGGGAAGCTATATCCACCCACATATTAGGAGCATCAGGACTTAATGAGAATAGTGCGGCTTCTCACACTGGCATGTGTTACCTACTTGAATTCAGCCACTAAGTGTAATTGTAAACAGAACGGGCAGATTTTCAAAGAAAGCGGTTCGTTTCCAGAAAATGTTTTTTTTTTTTAATTTTTTTAACCAATTATTGAAAGAATATGTGAATTCATAATTCCTTTGTTGTATTTTATTGTACCTGACAACACCCAGACTGACTGTGTCCCCATGACTCCTCTAACGTTGTAAGGTCTCCTGTTTGCATGTGGACCATTCCTCAATGACGCTTCTATATTTTGCCCTATCATCTTTTGAAATGAAAAATACAATTTTATTTTTACTATAATATATTTATATTTAACTATAATAAAACTATGGAGAAAAAAATTGGGCAATAGCAAGTAGCGTTAACTTAAATTATTTTTTATTCAAAGTGGTGACGTGTTACAGAATTGCCTTTCTATAAAGTTTTGAACAAAAAAAAAAAATATATATATATATAGTTCATACAATACAGTAAAAACTTTTTAAGAAACAAATGGTGTGCTGACTGCATGTCTACTTTGTGAATTGTTACTGTAACATCGCAATGTTATAACCTCATAAAGGAATGTAATAAAACACTCAGCAAGCTAGGAAACTGGCGGAGTAGCATTAAGAGGCTGTTCTCCCTAAACACAGGACCTAACCATGGTCTTTCAGAACTGTAAATGTTGTGATGTTATTTGTATCCCAAGACATTACACAAAATACAGTACAGTACAAAACCATTTATTGATGAATAAATCTTACGTGTAGGGCGGATGTTGGCTATTTTAACCATATCTTAAATCCATTTAGATGATAATGGTCAAATGATGTCACCCTGGAAAATCCTATTAAGAAATCACTGAAGATCGATACAATGTATAATAGGATCTATAGGTTTGTACTCCAGTGTACTCCACTAGAGCATCACTGCAGCTTGTATTCTAGATTAAATTTGCTATCACCTGCTAACAGAAGGAATTATCACTGAAATTTGATTATTTTTAAAGGGACACGTAACACATTACCAGTTTATTTAAAACAGCTTGTTTGATGAGTTTACTTGTAAATACAGCCTATGTAATGGCTGTGGGACAAAATACTTCAATATACCATCTGTAAAAAGTGCTGCGCGAAGAAAATCTTTTGTTTTTTCTGCTGCTATAGACTGGAACCTGTTACCCGCAGGACTAAGATCTGACATCTCCTGTTGAAATTTTAAAAAATTGTTGTTCCAGTACTTAAATAGGCCTTGTGTATGTGCTGTGTAAACTTAATGTGTACCTTGTGTATTGTCTTGTCATTATGTGTTTTTATTATTTTTATTTTGATACCTACTGTTGTAGTTTTTAGGACACCGTTGTAAACGAGCTACCTGAAACTCATATGGCCTTCCTAAATAAAGACATTTTATAATTAATATTGTCACATGGGAGAAATATATTAGGATTACTGTAACAAAACCTTTGCATTACTTAAAACAAACAATCTAAGGTTAGCTAGAAGTCATAACACCAGTGTATCTGTCATTTTCAATATATTTACAGAACTGTGTTTTTGTGTATTTCAGCCATGCTCTATAAAACTCTCTGATTTTTTTCTGCAAATTTACACCGCTATTGAACTTCTACTGTTGGCCTCTAACATTTTACAAATTTGGCATGAAGAAAACCCTGCAAGTCTGAAATGTTTTAAATTTATTTACACCCTGTCGTGTCCCATGGGAACTGTTTTCCACAAGCTAATGAGGCACCAGTGGAAGTTCTGCTCTGTTATTCGTGGCAACAGGCCACTCATAGGCATACTCTCTTATTTTTTTCTTCAGTAGCCCAGTGCAAATAATAAATAAGAGGAAATACATCATCCCTTTTAATTTCAGAGCCAAGTCAAGGTCTGCCAAAGTTAGCACAAAGCAATCTTAAGTAATGATCAGCAAATGTGTATAAAATTTCATAGAGCATGACTTCACATTATTTTTATTTAGCGCATGTTGGCTGTCCCAATGCTGCGTTATAGGTACCATACACAAATAGAAGCAGGCAGCTGCACTGCTGTTGTTTTATAATGTTTCATATAGAAAAAAAAAAACTGTGGGCCCTATGCACTTTTAACTGGGGAGTTATGAATTACTTAAGAGCATTATTTAAATATATATATATATATATATATATATATATATATATATATATATATATATACACAGAGAGAGACTATGACACTGATGGGGTATCTACATTGATTTTAAATACTGAATACTGCTACGGTATAAATTAATAATAAATGGCCCAAAGCTATGAAAATCAAAGATCTAATAGTAATTTTGCAACTCTTAAGACAAATTAAACCCTACCTACTCAATGGTATAGTTTAAACTGGTTTCCAGGTACTCCTAAAACTACATTAAAAAAATGTGAAGATACATCTGGTAAATGTACTGAACCAAAAAAACAGAAATGAAGAAAATTTCAGTTTTCCAGAAAAGAAACTTAACATGTGCATTCCCCAACAAAAAGCTTTTACAGCTTTGCATCTAAAGGAGAATGAGTAAATCTTAATAGTTAATGAGAAGTGGTTTTAGTGCATTGTGCTTAATTGGCATAATAAAACTGCAACTTCTTTTGTTCAAAATATAAATAAACAGATGTGGTTCATAAATAATTCCCTTTAAATGACATGTTTACCCATCTTATTACCAACCTACCAGCTGAACTGAAAGCCCTAAAAAGCAGACAGCAGAGGCACTTTCTGGTTTTCCATTGCACTGTTAAATAGTAAACATAGAGTCTCCAGTCTAATATGGCTGCCATTTTCCAAAGTATTTAGGCAAATGTCAAGTCACGTTTTTCTGGATAGCAATAATCGCCAGGATTTATCATCAAGGTCGGGGAATCTGAGGGGCGTTTGCTGCAGCTGTGCTCTCCAGTGATTTATCAGAGGCCGGAATAATCCAGACAATGCTGTAGAGTATAAACGGCACATCCAAGAAATGGAGGGGTTTGAGTTTTGACTTTCAGTAATCATTTTTAGGAGTGTAATATATAGCTGACCTTACACAGCAATGCGTGACCCTGTTCCCTGGTGATCAGATCAAAGGGATTGCCAGTGCCTATGCAAACAAAACAATCTGTGCATTTACTGCTTGCTTCATTCCTCTTGTCTGTACTAAATTTAATTTTATTCTTAATAAAAATGATTTATTTCTACATAATGTACATTATCCCAAGGATGATATTGCCTTTTTGATCATTTGCCAGTACAATAAAGCTATAATCTGTAAAATGAAAATTTTACTGGTTTTAATCATTGGTCTTGAACGGAGGTTTGAATTAAAGATTTTCTTTAAAAAAAAGAAGAGAAAAAGCCTACTATGCCTTTTTAAAATTTCTTTTCATAAATAGAATAGCATTTGTGTGTGTATATATAATGATGCACAAAAGAAATGTAACACTCAGGTCTAATGGATTTAATCAAATATTTTAAACATAGATATCAAACAAAATCACAGAAAATGAACAAAAATAGAGATCAAAGAATCATGATAAGTTTTCAGTATGAAACGTGACACACTGTCAAAATGAAAACATTACAAAGTTAATATCGGGTATGACCTCCCTGAGCATTAACACAATCCTGGCAGCATTGACGCATAGACCTCAGAATAGACTGCTGTGGGATGTTCCGCCACTCTTCCTGTGCAGCTGCAGCCAGTTGGTGAAGGTTGGCTTCTCCTGTGGATGGCACTGGCGATTTGGTCCCACAGGTTTTATTGGACTCAGGTCAGGAGAAAAAGCTGGCCGTCGCAAGACCTCAACATTGTTTTCTTGAAGTCGTGCAATTGTAATCCTAGCACTATGTGGTCTTGCAATGTCCTGCTGGAAAATCGACACTTTGGGATTGGCTTGCAGGAAGGGAAAAACTGTTGTCTCAAGGACTTTGTATCACTGAGCTGTAAGGTTGCCTTCAATCTGCACCAAAGGCGTTCTTGTGTTAAAGGAGATTACTCCCCACATCATTAGACTTCCACCGCCCCACTGGTTGGCTTGAACAATGCAACGGTCAGCATAACACTCACCACAACATCTCCACACATGTTGTCTTCCATCAGGTCTGTCAAGGGCAAAACAGCATTCATCGATGAATAAAACACTCCACCACTCTCTCTGCCGCCACCTTAGATGTTCTCTGGCCCACAGAAGGTGGCGATTTCGTCTCTCAGCTGTAAACATGTTACCCCTGAACGGCCTCCGAGCATGCTTCTGCCCTGTCCCGCACTGCCTGGGGTTGCCTGTCCCGCACTGCCTGGGGTTGCCTGTCCCGCACTGCCTGGGGTTGCCTGTCCTGCACCACTTGGGGCTGGTCGAGCCTGCACCGCCTAAGGCTGCCGAGCCTGCACTGCCTGGAGGCTAGTTCACCATCGCCTGGGGATGCCGGTTAGCCATCGCCGAGGGATGCCTGCTCGCCATCGCTGGGGGATGCCTCCACATCACCACCCGGGGATGCCTCCACGCCACCGCCCGGGGATGCCTCCACGTCACCGCCCGGGGATGCCTCCACGCCACCGCTCGGGGATGCCTCCACGCCACCGCCGGGGAAGCCTGCACATCACCGCCCGGGATGCCTCCACATCACCGCCGGGGATGCCTCCACATCACCGCCGGGGATGCCTCCACATCACCGCCAGGGGATGCCTCCACGTCACCGCCCGGGGATGCCTCCACGATTATGTTTCCTCATTTGGAGTCACACGATCTAACCCTTTATAAGTAACAGAGTATAGCATGTAAAAGTTTTATTTTAATTCCATTACCAAGCCTTGTTTTATCTCTTGTTGGTAATTCAGCTACTGTACTGGCTTTTTGTTATTCACAGGCTTACCATAAACAATGACGGTGTTTACATGGACAAGTCATGACAGTTTTCCTCACAATGTTTTTGCTGTACATTTCAGGAAATGCGTTGCTAAAGTCAGCTGTACCAATGCAGATTACTCAATTCATATTAATTTAGGGGAGGGGATATTTAAATGTCTGTGTCTGCCTAGTAATTTCGGAAAGAGCGACTCTGAATATCATGAGGAGAGCTTCATGCGTTGCCGTGAAGATTTTAAAGAAATTAACAAGAGAAAAGAATTTACATGTTTTCACGCACATTCCGAATTATCACGCATTACTTGTTTGTGTCTCGTTACCTTTCCAACACACACACACATAAAAGTATATAAAGTACAACTTCTACTAAGTACAAGTTTTACTACTTAAAAAATAGAGAAGCGTAATATCTAAAAGTTTTATTTAATTAAAATAGTCTATAAATGTATGTGGAAATGTGGGAACACAGGAGGTTACTGCTGAAATCTCCTGATACACAAGCACGATTCCTGCTCCAGTTTACATGGATTTTTACAGCTATTTTTATCGTGAGAAAGCGATTGACTCTGCCCTTAAAGTCAAGCTGACCACAGGATGTTCTTTTGCTGTTTCATGATGTATTTGCATGACAATTACCACCTATGACCATCTGGTGGCATTGTGTGCTAAGTTAAAATCCCAATTAAAGAAACTAATGCCTCTGATGGTATTGGGTCCCAGTGTGTTTGAGAATTAACTCATTTTGCTTCATAAAGTCAAATGAAACCTGATGAATAATGTTATGTTAGCATATTGAATTACATACCACTTTGTTCAAAAACGGAAAAAAATTTCAAAATCTAGCATGAAATACTGTACTACTATTATGGCTTTCGGTAGACTTTTGCGATATCATTTTGTAGTTTCTTTTATTACATGATGTTAAATAAAATATATAAATTACATTGATATAGATTTGTTTTTTTTAAATTATGTCTCAATTCTAAAATTCTAGGTGGTGCAAACCTTTTGGCTATAGCTGTACTATATAGTAATATAAATAAATGACTCGACAAATGTTTTCAAGTCTTTATAAATGGAACGAACTGGAACTAGTTTATTTTTACTGTCTCTAGAACTTCGATCCTGGCTGAATTCTACTACAGGTCAAAATGGATGTGTTTGACTGGCTGCATTTGCAGTTTAATACAGGGGTTTGGATGCCGAAACAGCTTCATGATGTATTCATGCAAACAGTATATTAAACTCTTCTGAAGTTACTCTTCTGAAGTCCTTATGTTTAAACCAAAAGCATTCAGTTATGCCACACTTTCAGTTAAATTCGCGATACGAATCTATCTGAATTGCTGCAGTAAAGCCCACTTTAAGTAACTATTCACACCACATTTCAAATACATGTTTAAAAATGAGCAGCGTGAAAAAATATCTTCAAGTAAATGTCCCTCAGCACTGCCTTGGAGGGATGACCCTCAGAGGTGTTACGAACAACAGTTTCATCTTCATGCCTAACCCATTGCCTGAGAGACACCCAGCAGAAGTGCCAATTAGGGCCAGTTGTAAAAGTGTTTTTCAGGCTGTGAACTCTTTTCTAGTAAAATTAGTCTGAGGAGGACACTATAACTAATTTGCGCTCTCTTTCTGTAAGAATAATTGGTATGTGTGTTTGGCCAAGCTTTTTTTTTTTTTTTAAACTATCAAATTACTTATCAAACTGCAGAGCCTGGATAAGCGTAATTTAGCACTGCAAATGAGAAAAGCAATTGTGCACATTACATTATTTTATCATCAGTCTTGTTTTATTCTACTACAGTTTCAGACAGCTGTTTCAAACATAAACTAAGGTAAAACTTTGATTTATATTGTAAAATCAGATCCAACCAGTCAATTAACAGATACATTTAACTAAAACACAAAATCCTGAAAAAGGAGATCAGGTGACTGACTAAACTAGAGCAAGAAAACAAAAACTTGAGGATGAGAATGACTGTGGAATAAACAAAATGGAAACATAATAATAATAATAATAATAATAATAATAATAATAATAATAATAATAATAATAATAATAATAACTGGTTAACAACATTGCTTACATATTCTTTTATGTTCCACACTGGGAAATAACATAAAGTGGAGACAAAACCATTACCAACACAAACATATATAAAAAATGATCTTTTGTTATAAATGTCACTTTATTAACAATTTCAATGCCTTTTCGCAACACAAAACACATAAGCCCCCCATTTAAGCAAAACTGCTTGAAGGCATTATGCCATACCTGAGGATTGAGAAATAAAGTTTCTCAGAGGTATGTAATAACATTGGTTGCATTATGCAAATACTGTGACTGGTCACTTCAGGTATTTCTCTTTCTGCATTAAACCTGCTGTGAAATTTGTGTTGCACTTGTAGCAGATGTTAATTGATTCAACAATTAGCTCCCACATCCCATTGTAGTTTGGGAGTCAGGAATCTTGACACCCCTGCCTCCAGGGAAAGTGGTGCTTTGTAGTCTTTGTGCAAAAATCTACCAACAGTTTAGATAGGTGGTGCCGTTTCTCTTTCATTGACCCAAAGCAAAACAAATTCTTTTTTTTAGCCAATTGAAGCACACCTATTGGTAGATGTTTCTGCTATAATAATCAAAATACCCAAGAGGAAGCATAGTTAACATTTCTTTCTTTCTTTGTGTGCCTGTTGTGATCCTGAGGAGTCGACACAGGTGTTTATGCACTGTAAAGAGGTTGCATGACCCCTGCTGAAAATCAGCGACCCAAAGCAGCTTGCATACCTGCTGAAACAATTTTGCTGGGGAGAGGGGCTGCACAAGGTGTTATAGGTTGCTGGGTCAAGCAAGTGCACTCACTGCCCCTAATACCCCTTTTACTCTAGCCAGCAGATCTATTTGCAGAACACAGACCCAACTCTTCACCATGTAGCATTTTCAAAAGTATATAAGGCATATTTTATAAAATCTGGCTGAATATCAATCAATCAATCATCTTTATTTTTTTATAGCTCCTTTAACGAGGGCCGCCACAAAGCACTTTACATGAAGAAAAAAAAAGCAAAATAAAGTAATAACAGTAATTGTAATAATAACAAGAACAATACCCATACAATAGTTACAAGCATTTAAAAAAAATAAAATAGTCAAATAATGTCAAAAATATGCCATTGAGAGACGAGAGAATATCATTTTAGAACTGGGTACGCCAGACTATAACAATATGTTTTTAATCGAGATTTAAAAACATCAATCGAGGGAGCTTCCCATACAGTATTAGGCAGGTCATTCCATAATTCTGGTGCAAAATAGCAGAAACATCTACCACCTGAGTTTGTTTTGTGAATAATGGGTATAGAAAGTAACCTGGCATCCTCAGATCAGAGTGACCAACTGGGGATGTGTGGTGTTAAAAGATCTTTAAGGTAAGCCTTATAGGTTAACAACACCTTAAAATCTATCCTAAATCGGACAGGAAGCCAGTGTAGCGATGCCAGCACAGGAGTGATATGATCTTGTCTCTTAGTCCCAGTTAAAACTCTTGCAGCAGCATTTTGTACAATTTGCAGAAGATACAACATTGCTACCAATACAAATTAAAAGACCATTACAAGAATCAATTCTTGATGATATAATATCCACTAACATTTCATTTTGTAAAGCTGTTCTATGTCTAATTACACACACACACACACACACACACAAATAGATAGATAAATATACTAATATATCATAGTGTTATTTTTATTATGGACGTACAGTGTGATTGTTTGCAGAATGACTGTCTGAACCCTGTCTGCAGTGTTTAGCAGTTTCAATGTGGTATCTGTTTTATTACATATATAGCCGTGTAAGCAATGGGAGTTTAAAAGGGAAGGATACTTTCATTTCTGTTATAAGATTCTATAGGTAACATAAATAGAGCTTACCTTTTTGAATAGGCCTTTGCAAAAATGTATTTTTAATAACATCAGTTTAAAGCAATAACAGATTGAAACACAAGACACCAAGAAATGTATAGAAGTAACATGAAAATCCCTATATAAAAGTTTCATTTCTTTATACAATGCCACCAGATGTCACTAGATGTCCTTTGTCATATACTGTTTGTGTTCTGCCTTCATGTGAGCATACCACTGTAGTCAGTAATTCCCATTTGTTAAGCAGATACATGCATTAAGAATATATAAATAAAAAAAATCTTGACTGTTATGTACAAAGAAATATCAGACAACTACAGATAAATAAACCTGACAATAAAGTTTTCTGATCTTTGTTGTTGTTTCTCATGCTTGACGGTTTACTGCATTACTGAACGTGATATCATTGTACAAAAAACAAAACACACAACAAAATACATCAAACGCAAAGATTGAAGTGTAGGCAGTTTTGTTTTGGTTATGTTTCTTTATAGAAATCTATTGATCAACTTTATCACTGTGATGCTGTGTAATAATGTCTATGTCAGTCACCCCCCTTGGACTTTTCCACATTTTGTAGTGTTACAACCTGGAATTAAAATGGATTTAATTGGGATTTTTACCATTTGATTTACACAACATACTTAAAATGAAGGTGCAAAATATTTTTTATTGTGACACAAAAGTTAATTAAACAAACAAACAAAAAAACATTTGTTGGTTGCATAAGTATTCACCCCCCCTGAGTCAATACTTGGTAGAAGCACCTTTGGCAGGAATTACAGCTGTGAGTCTTTTTGGGTAAGTCTCTAACAGCTTTGCACATCTGGATCCTGCAATTTTTGCCCATTCATCTTGGCAAAATTGCTCAAGCTCTGTCAAGTTGGATGGGGACCATTGGTGAACAGCAATTTTCAACTCTTTCCACAGATTCTCAATCGGATTGAGGTGTGGGCTTTGACTGGGCCATTCTAAGACATTCAGGTTCTTGTTTTTAAACCACTCCAGTGTAGCTTTGGCTGTGTGTTTAGGGTCATTGTCCTGCTGGAAGGTGAACCTCCACCCCAGTCCCAGGTCTCTTGCAGACTGAAACAGGTTTTACTCTAGAATTTCCCTGTATTTGGCTCCATCCATTTTGTCCTCAATCCTGACCAGTTTCCCAGTCCCTGCCGATGAAAAGCATCCCCATAACATGATGCTGCCACCACCATGCTTCATCTTGGGGATGGTGTTCAGGGTGAGCAGTGTTGGCTTTGCGCCACACATAGCGTTTTGCGCTAAGGCCAAAAAGTTCAATTTTGGTCTCATCAGACCAGAGAACCTTTTTCCACATGTTTGCTGTGTCTCCCACATGCCTTTTGGCAAAATCCAAACAGGATTTGATATGGGTTTTTTCAGCAATGGCTTTCTTCTCGCCACTCTTCCATAAAGCCCAGCTTTGTGGAGCGTTCCGGTTATAGTTGTCCCATGGACGGTTTCTCCCATCTCAGCTGTGGATCTCTCCAACTCCTTCAGTTACCATTGGCCTCTTGGTTGCTTCTCTGACTAATGCCCTCCTTACCTGGTCACTGAGTTTTGGTGGACGCCTTCTCTAGGCAGAGTTGCGGTTGTGTCATATTCTTTCCATTTTTTAATAATGGATTTAACTGTGCTCTGGGGGATGTTCAAAGTTTGGGATATTTTTTTATAACCCAACCCTGATTGGTGCTTCTCCAGAACTTTATCCCGGACTTGTTTTGATAGCTCCTTGGTCTTCATGATGCTGTTTGTTTAGATATGCTCTCTAACAAACTCTGGGGCTTTCCAGAAACAGGTGTATTTAATCTGAGATCATGTGACACTTCAATTGCACACAGGTGGACTCAATTCAACTAATTATGTGACTTCTGAAGGCAATTGGTTGCACCAGAGCTTATTTAGGGGTGTCACATTAAAGGGGGTGAATACTTATGCAATCAAGACTTTTCAGTTTTTTATTTGTAAATAATTTTGAAAAATATGTAGATTTTATTCCCCACTTCGACATTATGGATTATTTTGTGTAGATCAGTGACAAAAAATCCCAATTAAATCCATTTTAATTCCAGGTTGTAACACTACAAAATGTGGAAAAGTCCAAGGGGGATGAATATTCATACAAGGCACTGTAAATGTCTAGATGCATATTTAGTCGATGTTAAAGGTATGGTGCTCCATATGGTTTCAAAGTTTTTATACATATCTAAGACATTCACCTCAATATCATGTAGGCCCATCCTAAAATAATAACTGGTACTCTTAAAAAAAAAGACATCCTTTCTGTCTCTTTCTGGTCATGTGAATCATCCATCTTACAAAATATTTTGTTATTTACATATCTGTAAGAAATTTGGATTTTACAGTACCATTTCTAAACCTGATGATACAAACATTAATAAAATCTCCAACTGCTATATATTTCTATATTTTATCAATGCACCAAAGGTTTTCTCTTTGATTATACTGATTACTTCATGTTATTTGGTTATAAAATACTTAAATAAAGATGTTAATAGAACCAGTTTTCCGTGGCACAGCGGGTTTCTCGGCAGTGAAAAGGTTAAAAGTCTAAAATGTCGCAAGGTTAACTTCCTTGTTTCTGAAATACAACAGAGAGATTTGCATAAATCAAGTGCTGAGTGTGCTGTGTTGTGTAAGTGAGCTTCAGGAAACAGTCTTTAAATTAATCGATATGTAATCTGATAACGTAAATAATGTTTTATGAGTAAAAATGCTATAATAAAAAACCCATAATAAAATTAATTGCTCCTCATATACTATAGTATATTATATATGCCTGTTAAGTAAAACTTATCATCAAATATCTTAGATTAAAAAGGGCATGTGTTGACATATTTGTGAACTTTACAGAAAAAAATATGATTTTCTTGACTGTAGATTTTTAAAATTATGTTTATGCTTTCATTTGTTCTTTGAAACCTTCAGCACAAGAGTCTTCAACTGGACACGATCGGTGATTGGGAGCCAGTGGACTGAGCGGAGCAGTGGAGTAGCGTGGGAGAAGCGAGGCAGAGAGAACACCAGGCGAGCAGCGGAGTTCTGGATGAGCTGGAGCGGACAGGTGGCGGACGCAGGGAGGCCGGCCAGGAGAGAGTTGCAGTAGTCTAGGCGGGAGAGTACCAGGGTCTGGACGAGGAGTTGAGTGGAGTAATTGGGGAGGAAGGGTTGGATTCTTCAGGAAGAATCGGCAGGTGCGTGCTAGAGTGGAGATGTGCTGGGAGTAGGAGAGGCAGGGGTTCAGGGTTACTCTGAGGTTCTTGGCTGAGGAGGAGGGAGATAGCATGGTAGATTCCAGAGGAATGGAGATAGAGAGATCAGAGGAGGGGAAGATGAGGAGGGAAGAAAGGAGGTCAGATTTAGAGAGAGTTTGATTTTGAGGTGATGCGAGTACATCCAGGAGGATATAGCAGACAGACAGGTAGAGATACGGGAGGGGATGGTGGGGTCAGAGGGGGGAAGGAGAGGAAGATCTGAGCATCATCAGCATAGAAATGGTTTGAGAAACCATAGGATGCGATGAGGGGGCCAAGGGAGCGGGTGTAGAGAGAGAACAGGAGAGGACCCAAGACTGATCCCTGGGGGACTCCTGTTGAGAAAGTGTTGTTACTGGATAAATTCCATCTAGGCTATGCAGCATATTTCCAATAACAATCTGTGGTATAAGCATCGCAAGCTGGACGATGTTTCCTGAGTTCGTTGTCCTTCGGCTACTTGAAGAACGTGTATATTCATTTCAGCACAGTATTATTAATTGACATTCTTCTTTTCAGTGCCATACACGCAGGTATATGTCATTCAAGCTGTTTGGGAAAGCCGCAAAGCAATCAAAAAATATATACCATACTTTTTTTTACTGACTGGCCTTAAATGTATGGACGGTTGGAAACCTTAAGTCAAATGCAGATTAAAGTGGCTTACTTCCTTCTCAATCGCCAATACAGCAAAGGCATTTAGCTTTCCTTACTTTACTGTGGATTGGAAGGGGTTTTCGACTTGCTTCGTTAAAGAAAATGCTCGTTCTCCAGGGTTGGGCATAGGGTTTTCGGCAGTTCGGGGCTTTCAGCACAGATTTGTAAAAATATTTCTAATGCCCCCCTTTGCCGCTTGCATTTTTCTTCTTCCCATTTCTTGTGTTTATGCTTCGCTGAGACATTGTTTGCTGTATTCAAGCAAAATCAAACAGACTAACCTGAAATTTACTTGTGTCGCTGCGCGAAAGTGAGCCAGAGTAAATTCTGGGTCAGCTAGTTTGATTTTGTGTGAATACAAGTGAGATACATCACCTCGGTTGAAATGTTAGTGAAAGAAGTTCTTCCAGTTTGCGCACAATTCCGTATCTGTTTATTTAAATAAATGAATAAGTAATAATAAATTGCTTTGGGGCCTCCCCAGACTTTGGGCCCTAGGCAGCTGCCTAGTCTGCCTATGCGTTAATCCTGCCCTGGATATGGAACAGCACTGGCTACAGCAATCTAGGATGTCTGAAGTCAGCACAAAAACACAAGCATTCACAAAGGCACTTGCGAACCACTGTAACAATCAAAACCTTTGGACAAACCCGGATTGATGTTCAACTGGATGAGCAGAAGTGTAGGGATACAATACATCACTATGAGCAAGTAAGAAAATCATGAGGTTCTTAAACACTTGATTGATTCTGTTGTTTGACCTGCCAAGCAAGAAATGACATTCAGAGGGCACGATGTCATTATGTGGAATTACTTTCTCTGATATCTGACTACGATAGCATTAAGCAATCACTTGTCAACAGCCACAGTATTCTCGGGTACCTCTAACAACAGTCAGGACAGGGAAAAATTAGTTTTTTTTTAACCTTTTCTATGGTACTGTAGTACTTTGAAGTGAAGGCGCCATCTCCCAGTAGCCTAAATAAGTTTACAGCAAATTCAGCATCTGCCATGGGTTTTTCCACAGAATAGTAACAGTATACTAAACCATACACCAAATACAGTGTTATTATATAACCAAACAACAACATAATTGACTACACAAGGAAGGAACAGTAAGTAACTAGTTAAAAATCAAAGCAGAACATCATATTTCGCTTTAAGGTTGCTCTCTCTTTTTGATACTGCCAATCCAGTCACTCAACATGTCTCTCCTGGGAGGGAGGCTGTGCATACTGGTAGTTAGACCAAAGAACCAAGAAAGGAATTGGTTAAATCCCTTACCCAAGCACTGACTCACTGTGTCCCCTTGGGCGAGAACCTCTTTGTTTGTTACATCTCATCTGGACTATCCTGGCTTATACTAATAATAAGGAGGAGAAAAAAAACTCGAAAGAGGACCACCTCTCCACAGCTTACCATCCTAATCCTTTCCAAATTCTGCCAATCCCAGCAAGTAAAGAAATGTCCAAAGTACCACTATCTATTCTAAACTTATACTCAGCTGTTGCAATACTGAGATTGTCCATACAATAATATTATGAAAATGAAAATACCCCAAAGGACAAACAGCGTGAAAAACAAAATAATCGTGGTTGAGCAATTTACAAGTACCTTGTGTTTGTGTACATACTGTATGACCAATGGTAGCCAAGAAGCTTGTACAAGGAAATGCAGTACATTACAACTATGAAAATACTGTAATTCAGGGGGAGGGATTCAGCAATTGCATAAATAGAGCCCCTTAAAATGCATGTGTAAAATGCAGCCATTTATCAATCATATTTAGAGACATGTATGAACCTTGGCCTCTCCAAACAGGGGACATTTTTTATTGCTTAATATATATTCAATAGACATATTCTTGGGAAACTCTGTTTAATAAGTAAACAAAAGATAGAACTTTTGAAACTGTGTACTGATTGATTAAGGTAAATAGCCCCCTTGTTCTTATGTGATAGATGAATTGGCTCTATTCACACTCTTATTTAAATATGTTTTATATTTTAAGTATCTAAGGGCCAAATAAAGTTTGATATCCATTTAGGTATATCATTATGGCAGACTTGAATTATTCTTTAAATAATTCATGAGTTGCCAATGGGGTTCAATATAAATGCTTTTGTAGGTTTTTATGCAAATGCTTTGCTTGTGTTAGTTTCTTCAAAAATCTATTTTATTAAATTATACGCAATTTACCATGATCAAATTAACTAAACATCTAATGAGATACTATAGTAGTCTACAGTCTGTTTCAATTTGTCCAAATTTGTATTTTTCTTTCAAGATAAAGGAGCTTTGCCTATTTTTTTAAAGCTGTTCTACCCTATGATAACTGTATTCAATCATATCTCAAACTGAAAGGATAACTTTGATCTGTCGACTGTGAAAAGTAAACTGGGTGTGACCGCTCATCATCAGCTAATCATCTCACTTAATGACAACTGTTAACATTGTTCTGATTTTAAACTGTGCTCTCTTTGTACTATCAGGTTTTTCACCCAGGTTGTCAAATTATTTCACGTTGTGCGTGTATATGGATATCATGGGAGAGGTTTAGGTTCACTGGTAATGTAAAACCAGTCTTTCATAAATATTGCATTTCTAGGAAGAAAATATCTTTATTTCAAAATCTAATCCCTTGCTGACTCAGTGTAGAAATATATATTTAATCTGGGAATTTATATTAAGTAAATCATTTTATTTCAAAGTCATTCACAGTAAATGAAAAAGGCCTACTGTTGCTGTTGAAAAGCAATTCAAGGATGACTTGGTGGGACACCAATCCTACAAGCCTGAAGCTGAGTTGGGTCCTAGTGCAAATTTCTAATTGTGACATTTTCATTATGGTCCTTGTTAAAAAAATAGGAGCCCTTATGCCCAAATTGCGTCCGTCTGTCCATGTATCTACCTCTTTGTCTGAATGTGTGTCTGTTTGTCACCCTCTACATGGTGAACACGATAACTGCCTTGTTTTTGCACCGATCTTCACTAAACTTTTATCATACTGTACCCGCATAGATTCCTATAGATATTTTGCATTGTGTTAGGCTATAAACTCAGATTTATACAAATAATTCAAACCTTTCAGGTACTGGGTGATTATTATGCAATTAGGGGGAACCGTATGTGCATGTACTACTTAATGTTAAGGACAGAAGCCAGCCTCAATCATGTTATTCAGTTTAACACCAAGTTGTATTTAAGTGTGGGTTACAGTGCTATATACCAACCAGGTGGCACTTACAGAAATCTGGTGCCTCGACCAGTCAAATGTTAAGTGGGTGCAGTGGGTGTTTTTTTTGTTCTTTATAGCAGCTGCCCAAATTGGTTAAGTGAAGTTTTGTTTAGCGACCCTGTATTTTACAATATAAAGATGTTTCAGTAGGAATCAGCTTTTCTGTATGAAATATTTGGATCATTATGAAATGGATTCACGCACGGTATTGAACATGTTGTCAGCATTAAGTCATGGAACTGATAGACCATGGCCAGCACCTGGGTAAAGAACACATGAGCAGTTCATGTTTTTTAAAAGAACTGATCTGAAGGTTATCCCTGAAATCTGAGTTTGCAGGATATTTGGTTATTGTTATGATTTCTTAATGAATTCCAGCAGACCTTTTCACAATTAGAGAATATGCAAAGCCCCTAGCAGCATGCCAGTACAGTGGAGTAATGGCCATTAAAAACAAGAGCTCTGGGTCTGTTTGGAAACAAACAGTCATTTGACCATAGTACTGAAGCAAATTGCTGAATTTTAGCTAATCCTCGCTTTTCTAGGCACATTTTTGTTTTAGATTTTTGTTTTAGATTTTTTTTTTCAACGGATATGCCTTCATTGCAGGTCTTACTGATAGACTGTATTTCTTTTTGAATGACAAATAAGAAATTGAAGAAATGTATTGAATTTAACAGTCATGCAGTTGGTTTCATAGACCACTGGGCTACATGTCAGGGATGTCAAATTGTTCATGTTAGGACAGGCTAGGGCAATTATACAAAAGTGTGTGCTACATTCTGTGTGAGTTTGTTCCCATTTTATTTTTGTCCATTTGTATTGAAAAAACACTAGAACAACGGTTTCCATTCTGGAGTTCTTGACCATATATGTCCTAGACTTTTTTTTTTCCCCAAGCAAGCAAACCTTTGCTCATTGTTTTATCCAATTCGTCCCTGTGCACATGTTTCTGCATCTTTTGCACTTCTACCCCGGTGGGATTTTAAAAGGGAAGGCTGCCCCTTTCCCTACTTTTTGTTTTGTTTTTGGAAGGATGTCGTTGTCAGGTGCACCTAATCACTTCAAACCTTTCTTGAATATGTGCAGCTCTTATGTGCAGTCTTCATTTTGGTTTTGACCACTACCGCCAGTCACATTGTTATAAAGGCCATTTACTGTCCAGCTTCTTCAGAAGCTATAGCTGACAAGCGTCCTGTTCATATCTCTAGAACACAGTAGTCAGTTCAACACACTACATGTTGAGGCTAGTTAAGTTTCTTATATTTACTTTCTCATCTTGAGTGTAAATCATTAAACAACGTGGGTGTGGATTTACCTCGATCCCCTTCATGGGCACAGGTGGATTGGGAGGATATCTAATCAAGTTTGGAGGTGATGATGTTGCCTCTCAGAGAAGTAAGCAAAAAAGCAAGTAAATGATAAGCAGAGAGGTTTGAAATATATACACTGGCTACCAATACAATGCAAAATAGATTGTTAAAGTTTTATTGATCACACCCTCAATGGCCTTTGTCCTGGTTATTTCAACAATATGATTACCCCATTGTGCACCTGTCTGTTTGGTAGATCTGTAGAATTTAATTAATAAGTGTTTCAATTCTATATGGGTAACCAATTTTTTTATTTATTTTTTTGTTTCTGTTATTGCACAGATTTTACCTGTGGAATTCAATGTCTAAACACTTTCAAGGTTCTGATTTTAAAGTGACTTATTATGTCACATCTTTTCATATATCTGGATAACAGCGTATCCAGCTGTCACAGAACTTTATAGCAGTGGCTATTGAGTATCACATTCTGGGGCTATATGGGGTGTCTGTCTGTCTGTTCATCCATCTGTCTGTATGTCGCACTTACATTTTTGCATCTATAAAATCGCTTGTCAAATTGTGATTAAACATTTCATTGCTAACTTGTTCTATTCTGTACATACTGTTAATATATGGCATGGTCATCAGCCTTTTCATTATAATGTATAGTGTATGTGTGACAGGGCAGAAGCTGTATTTTGTTTGGATTGTGTAAATAAAGTTAATATATGCCAAATCCATGTGGGGAATGTGTGCCAGGTGTTGATTAGTTATTGATTATCTTTAAAAAGGAGCTGGAAAGCCAATCCTTTGTTCTTTGTCTCAGCAAGCCTAGCGACGAATGTGTGGAGAACCCTCATGGCTTGGTGCTTGAACCAGAGTAAGTAAGTTGTCACTGTGTGTAGACAGGGATAACCACAACTGCAAATTAGGGATTAGTTTGGGACACGTATCCCAATCAAAGTTTATTTGAGTGTGTGTAGTGTAGTAGGTTCCTGGAGCGGGACCCTCCTTTTAGTGGAAGTAGCACTCGGCTACTTGTAAGATTGCTTTTGTTTTCCTAGTTGGGTTTTGTTCAGAGTTTTGTTTTGCATTATTGTAAATAAATTCTGAGTGTCGTGTCGACAACAACCTCCAGTCTCCTTATATCTATCAGCGGATACTCATACTCAGAATAACAGCCACACACTACTCTAGGAGTGAGGTCATGCTTTATCATTAAATCTTTAAACTATAAATTCAAATCTACTTCTGGAAAAACTCCACACCATATAAGTCAAATTACATTTTTGGACTAGATCACTTGACACCAATAGATGATGATGATGATGATGATGATGATGATGATGATGATGATGATGATGATGATGATGATGATGATGATGATGACCTGAGTTTAATGTGAACTGTTACACAATATTTGATAGTATCTTGTGAGTGGTAATTGAAAGAAGCAATGTTTATTAAATTAAGCCTAAATCAAAAACTTTATTAAACAGTTTATTTTTTCAAAGAGGAAAAATACTCTAAGTTAGTTATACCAAACTATTCAAAGAAATAAAAAATAAAATAAACAATATTATTACTTTTCTTTTCTTTTTGAAATAATATTGTGCTAGTGCAGTATCTGCTCAACATATCCTATATGGACAGACTTATTGGATCAATTGCAACTTAGGCCCTGTCCACACTACCGTACTCAAAAAGGTTTTAATGAATCCAGCTCAAAGCGTCCACACTGAAGTACCGTTTCATGTTTAGTCGAGCTTAATGCGTACACACCCTATTAAAATAGTTTGGTTACAGTTCCTAGCAGCGCAACGAACAGTGGAAATTAATACGATAGTATCCCACCATGCACTGTATTTTACAGTGCCTTGCATAAGTATTCACCCCCCTTGGACTTTTCCACATTTTGTAGTGTTACAACCTGGAATTAAAATGGATTTAATTAGGATTTTTTGTCACTGATCTACACAAAATAGTCCATAATATCGAAGTGGAGAAAAAAATCTACATATTTTTCAAAATTATTTAGAAATAAAAAACTGAAAAGTCTTGATTGCATAAGTATTCACCCCCTTTGCTGTGACACCCCTAAATAAGCTCTGGTGCAACCAATTGCCTTCAGAAGTCACATAATTAGTTGAATGGAGTCCACCTGTGTGCAATTAAAGTGTCACATGATCTCAGATTAAATACACCTGTTTCTGGAAGGCCCCAGTTTGTTAGAGAGCATATCTAAACAAACAGCATCATGAAGACCAAGGAGCTATCAAAACAAGTCCGGGATAAAGTTCTGGAGAAGCACCAATCAGGGTTGGGTTATAAAAAAATATCCCAAACTTTGAACATCCCCCGGAGCACCGGTAAATCCATTATTAAAAAATGGAAAGAATATGGCACAACCGCGATTCTGCCTAGAGAAGGCCGTCCACCAAAACTCAGTGACCAGGTAAGGAGGGCATTAGTCAGAGAAGCAACCAAGAGGCCAATGGTAACTCTGAAGGAGCTGGAGAGATCCACAGCTGAGATGGGAGAAACCGTCCATGGGACAACTATAACCCGGATGCTCCACAAAGCTGGGCTTTATGGAAGAGTGGCGAGAAGAAAGCCATTGCTGAAAAAAACCCATATCAAATCCCATTTGGATTTTGCCAAAAGGCATGTGGGAGACACAGCAAACGTGGAAAAAAGTTCTCTGGTCTGATGAGACCAAAATTGAACTTTTTGGCCTTAGTGCAAAACGCTATGTGTGGCGCAAAGCCAACACTGCTCATCACCCTGAGAACACCATCCCCACGGTGAAGCATGGTGGTGGCAGCATCATGTTATGGGGATGCTTTTCATCGGCAGGGACTGGGAAACTGGTCAGGACTGAGGGCAAGATGGATGGAGCCAAATACAGGGAAATTCTAGAGGAAAACCTGTTTGTCTGCAAGAGACCTGGGACTGGGGCGGAGGTTCACCTTCCAGCAGGACAATGACCCCAAACACACAGCCAAAGCTGCACTGGAGTGGTTTAAAAACAAGAACCTGAATGTCTTAGAATGGCCCAGTCAAAGCCCACACCTCAATCCGATTGAGAATCTGTGGAAAGAGTTGAAAATTGCTGTTCACCAACGGTCCCCATCCAACTTGACAGAGCTTGAGCAATTTTGCCAAGATGAATGGGCAAAAATTGCAGGATCCAGATGTGCAAAGCTGGTAGAGACTTACCCAAAAAGACTCACAGCTGTAATTGCTGCCAAAGGTGCTTCTACCAAGTTTTGACTCAGGGGGGTGAATACTTATGCAACCAACAAATGTCTTTTTTTGTTTAAATAACTTTTGTGTCACAATAAAAAATATTTTGCACATTCAAAGTGTTAAGTATGTTGTGTAAATCAAATGGTAAAGATCCCAATTAAATCCTTTTTAATTCCAGGTTGTAACACTACAAAATGTGGAAAAGTCCAAGGCGGGTGAATACTTATGCAAGGCACTGTATTTAAAATGTGCTATGCCCCTTATTAACAGAGGTCGATATTGCTAAAAATAAATAAAACAAGTATTTTGGAAAAAGTATATGCAAACACACACACATGTAGGGCCTGAAGTTTTCAGGTTTTATTTTTAATCAGGTGACATCCCTTTAAACAAATTGAGCTGATTCTGTTTCATAAGATTGTTTCTTATCACAATTGGTGAATGCCCCGACTAGATACAATTCATGTCTAGATTTGGTATTAACAAACAATGAAGCAAGGATGCACAACTTACAGGTAATAGAACCATTAGGATTAAGTGACCATAATATGATGAGTTTGTGACAAATAAATCAAGGGCAGTGCAAAGACAATGGTATACAATTTCAAGAGAGCAAATTACAAAGGAATGCAACAGGAGCTTCTAAACACAGACTGGGATAGAATAATAATAGATAATGATGTTGAAAACAATTGGATTACAATTTGGGATATAATGGTAGAAATGCAGAATACATTTATCCCAAAAATTAGAAAAGGTAAACTTAAGAAAAAGAAACCACGATGGGTAAATCGATTGATTAAGCTGAGTATTAAAAATAAAATAACATAATATCTTTCTATTAAATCAAAGGAAGCAGTCTCACAAGTAGAATACATAGAGGCCTGTAGGGACCTAAGAAGAATAGACTAGGAGAGCAAAAAAGAAATAGAGAGACAAGTAGTGGTAGATAGTAAACTTAATCCAAAAGTATTTTTTCAATATGTTAATACTAAAAGTAAGCTGAAAGAAGAAGTCAGTAGTTTACATGACAGCAGTGGTAATTTAGTGACTAAAGAAAACCAAATTGCATATGTGCTTAATCAATACTTTACAAGTATTTACAAAGGATTTCTGCAATATACCAAGGTTAACAGAATGTACACAAACATCATTACCAGTGGGATAGCTCTCTACCAACTTTGCACACCTACATTAGGTAATATTTGACTTTTCTTCTTTACAAAACTGTTCAAGCTCTGTCAAGCTCCTTGAGGAGTGTTGATGAACAGCAATCTTCAAGTCATGCCACAAATTTTCGATTGGATTTAGGTCGGGGATCTGACTGGGCCACTCAAGGACATTTACATTTTTGTTCCTTAGCCACTCCATGAACTTTCGTCCCAGTTTCAGCTTTCTTGCAGAGGGCAGCAGGTTTTCCTCAAGGACTTCTCTGTACTTTGCTCCATTCATTTTCCCTTCTATCCTGACAAGTGCCCCAGTTCCTGCCGATGAGAAATCCCTATAACATGATGCTGCCACCACCATGCTTCACAGTAGGGATAGTGTTCTTTGGATGATGCGCTGTGTTGGGTTTGCGCCAAACATAACGCTTTGCATTTAGGCCAAAAAGTTCCATTTTAGTTTTGATCTAGGCAGGGTCTTGGTGGTGCCATACACCTTCCACTTCTTAATAATCGTCTTGACCGTGCTCCAAGGGATATTCAAGGCCTATTTTTTTATACCGATCCCCTGATCTGTGCCTTTCAACAACTTTGTCCCGGAGTTCTTTTGAAAGCGCCTTGGTGCTCATGGTTGAGTCTTTGCTTTGAAATGCACTGCCCAGCAGAGGGAACCTACAGGAACTGCTGAATTTATCCTGAAATCATGTGAATCACTACAATTTAACACAGGTGGAGGCCACTTATCTTGGTGTGTGATTTTGAAGGCGATTGGTTACACCTGAGCTAATCTAGGATTGCTATTACAAGGGGGGTGGACACTTATCCAACCAAGCTATTTCAGTTTTTATTTTTAATTAAGTTTCTACAAATTTCTAGAATATTTTTTTCACTTGGAAGTTGTGGGGTAGGATGTGTAGATAAATGAAAAAAATGTATATTTTAATGCATTTTAATTCCAGGCTATAAGGCAACAAAAGGTGAACATTTTGAAAGGGGGTGTAGACTTTCTATAGGCACTGTATGTAAAATCATGGAAACTATAATAAGGACCAAAATGGAATAAACTATGCAAATTTGCAGACGACACAAAACTGGGAGGGGTAGCCAACTCCCAGTCAGCAACTTTATTATTAATATTATTTGTTTCTTAGCAGACACCCTTATCCAGGGCAACTTACTATTGTTACAAGACATCACATTATTTTTTACAATATTTTTTTAATAATGCAAAGAGATTTAGACAAGATTCAAGCTTGGGCTGACACATGGCAGATGAAATTTAATGTGAATAAATGCAAAGTCTTACACATAGGGCGCAAAAACATTAGAGGTAAGTACAGCATAAATAGTAACAAAATAAAGGAGGCTATGTGTGAAAAAGACTTTTGGGTAGTAGTGGATGAATCTCTTAAGCCAACTAGACAGTGTGGAGAAGCAATAAGAAAGGCAAAGAGAATGTTAGGTTATATAGCCAAGACAGTTGAATTCAAATCAAGAGACGTTATATTAAAATTATACGCTGCTCTGGTACGACCACACCTAGAATATTGTGTCCAGTACTGGTCCCCATATCATAAGAAAGACATTGAGGCATTGGAGAGAGTACAGAGGAGAGCAACACGATTAATTCCAGGACTAAAGGGTATGTCATATGAAGATAGACTGAAAGAGCTGAATCTGTACATGCCTAGAAAGAAGGAGAGCCAGAGGCGACTTAATAGAGGTATTTAAAATTATCAAGGGGTTTAACAAAGTAACTGCTGAGAATTATTTTTCACAGGTCACAGAGAACAGAACCAGGGGGCACAGGTGGAAGCTGAAGAAGGGCATATTCAGAACCCAGGGGAGAAGCTCTTTCACAGAAAGGGTGGTGAACCATTGGAATAGGCTGCCGGTCGGAGTTGTTGAACCAGACTGTGATGGGTGCCCACCCCTTGTGTGTATTTTATTTATGTATGATTATTGTTTTCATTTGTATTATTATTATTGTATATTGTATTTGTGTGCGGACGGATGAAAGCCGTCCGATGTTATTGTTTATTATTTGAGACCGTCGAAAAGCCAGTCTTAGAATGTGTAGTCGGCATGGATGGGGTTAAAATCCCCATCCTAATAGAGCTTGTGGGAATGTGGCTGGAGCCTTAATAAGGTAATTGTTTGATTAATGGGTAATTAAGGCTCCAGCCACAGAATATAAAATACCCACTCCAGCTCATTAGGGGGTTAGAAGAGTATAAAAGAGAGCGAATGCTACAAGCCAGCGAACAAAGGTACTCGTTTTTGTAAAACGAATTTCTAGTTTGTGTTTGTTACTTTGGCCTGTGTGCCCTTTTGTTTATTATTGGGTTTTTGTTGAAACTGTTTATTTGTTTCATTTAATAAAACACTGCGCGCCATAGTGCCTCAGTTTAGCCCCGTACGTTCTGCGTTGTTGTTTAATTTCCCTAGTCTGATGTCACCATTGCAGCCCTCACTGCCACACAGAGACTATTGGATCCTTCAAGAATAGACTGGACAATACTGTATAACCCTCTTTCTGACCATAATAAGACCTTTATCTAGCCGCCTGGAGGGAAGGCGGTCTGTTTAGCCACGGATTCCCAGAGGTTGCATTTCCCCTACTAACTAAATGGTTAGGGGTTTTTAGGGGTTAACGGACCGCACTTGCATTAAGCAAGCAAGCATAGGTGGACCAAATTGTCTTTTCTCATTCTAGAATTTCTTATATTCTTATGTTCTTAATTAAACTCAGAAAAAGCTGTTAATTAATTTTATTTCAAACAGAGCTGACAAATGCCGTGAATTGTTCATTTCATTTTTGCAGTCGCCCTAATTTAACGTTGTGCTTTTGTTCATTTCCCCACTAGTTTAACAAAGATGTCTGGACAGATTTTTTTTAAGCATGAAAATGAATACCTAGTGCGGAGTGCATACTATAGCAAGTCCTTCAGGTGCCTGTTCTGAGTGTTTAGCCAAACATATCACAAAGCATTTTGTGATATTGGAGGATACACAAAAAATGGAGTTCGGTATTACAGCATACACACTTCTGACAAACCATACTACCTGATGCGATCTAATTTAGAACCGGACTCGAGAGTAGCCCTTGAGCCGGGTTCTCGAGTACGGTATTAAACGCGCGTAGTGTGGATGCTAACCGTATTTAGCACTTTTAAGCCGGTTTAAAGGCAACTGATACGGTTTAAAGGCATAGTGTGGACAGGGCCTAAAAGGAGCGTACCAACTGGGGATGATCCTGTGGTTAGTACAGAGGATGGTACTAAACTAGTACGCATGTTAATAACAATTGCAACAAACTAAGCAGCTCAAGATAGTCCCCAGCTGCGTATTAAAACATTTCTCAATTGCAAAGTAACTGCTGTTGCCTTTCAGCAGGGGTTCTCAAACCCCCTGTGTCTGCTGGTTTTCATTCCAACCGAGCTCTCAATTACTTAACTAGACCCTTAATTGAACTAATAATTTGCTTAATTACCTTTTTACTTGTTTTCAGCTCTTAAACAGTTGCAGAGTTCAAGTTACTTATAAAATGTTGTAGCAACTGTTTTTACCTCCTTTGCTCTCTATCGCTCACTCACTCTTAAATAACCACAAAACAATACATTTAAATCATAATACACAAATAATACACAGGGGCTGGCATACCCCGTCACGATAACATTATTACATTCACAGATTATTTTTTGTTTTTAAAAATGTATCTGCTTTGTGCCAAAATTATAATTAATGGCAATAGAGCATCCTTATTTCTTGATATTAGTCTGGGGCGAAAAAGAGGGGAGGAAACATTATCAAACACCCCTAATAATTACAAATCTTAATGACCTTGCGCTGCCCAGATTGACAAACAAAGGTTTGTTTGTTCTCCGCAGGCTTACTTTCACAGTATCATGGCTTTTTGGTTTCACTATTGGCTTACCTAATTAACCCCACTCTAAATTATCCTTAATGTTCACAATTATTATTCCTGGAAATTTATTTTTATGAGGTGATGATGTGTATAGTTAAGTTTTTCAGATGAGTAAGAGGGCAATATAGATAAAACTTGTAAACAACTGAGAAGGAAATAAGAACTGTTACTGTACTGAGAAGGAAATAAAGGTTGTTTACCAGGACAATGCGCGTGATGTTTTCATTCCACTCCTGAATATACATTATATATATAATTGCAAAGGACTTATAACTTTTCCTTCAGCATTTCACATTTAATCCAAGCTAAGCAGTCCTATCTTCCCATCAGCACCTAGTAGGATTACAATGCAAGCATCAATCTTTTCATGGTGAGGGACAGGTATTCTAGAATTGAACTATACATATTATATGCAATATCTGCTGGCACATAGGACTGGAATACAGAATGTTCTTATTATTTCAGGCATCCTTGGCAGTGAAGTTGTTCCCAGCATTGTTGTGGCTGATGTCTGCTTCAATTCTCATCTGCTGATCTTGCTCCTGGCAGTGCTATATGGCTGCCCTTGACTTCCATCTACAGCTTGTTTGTGGTGCAGAGCCATGCCAGCCCACTGTCTAGTCACCTCCTGGAAGTGGTGTTGCTAGGGTCACAAATCCCACAATTCCCAAACCAATTGAATTTGTGCTGTAATTTTTTTAGGCAATATTCCAATCTTAAAGACCCTTGTGCTTTACAATGGTATTCCACACATTACTGGGAAGCCTTTGGACTCCACATCCCTACTCTAAAACAGGCCTCTGCTTTCTGAAGCTTCAAAGAAGACTGTTGTCAGATTGAACCAGCAAAAAGTCAACCAACCATATGATCCAACAGCCCCCCAACCCCCCCCCCAACTCAACAGCTTGCTGCTTTCAAAGTTTATGACAGAGCCTTTATAAACATGCCAATAAATGTCTGTTGTCATGCACAATGTTTTTTTTTTAAATTAATTTATGCACTGTATATTTTCAAACACCAACAATCAAAAAACAAAATAAAAATATTAAACTTATTGAAGCATTGTAGAAATGAAATAAAGCAGGGTCCATGTTATAATTGCATTCGGCAGTCTATGGGCTCTATAGGTTACAATGGGGTAATCGCACCCCAAGGGGCAACAGCTTTCCAGGCCCCTAAGGGTGTTCGCTTTTTGCATTGGAGGTGTTCCATTTGTAAATACTTTGTACACAATGGTTTGCTTAAAATCTGTGTGCATGGGCTGTATCTGCCACGGGTGTCCTGCTGCTTTAAGGAACATGAATGAATACTTGAAATGAATCAGTGAACACAGAGACTCCAGAATATCACTAATCAATGAAGAACATAGCAGAAGTGTAATAGCCTAATATTTTTAAGGTTATTATTATTATTATTATTATTATTATTATTGCTTCAGTTTAAAACATATATCTCTGAGATTTCTATTCATCCATTAGCACTGTGATGAAAGGAGGACATTTGTTCAGAAAAGAGCAATTAAACATTGCAAATGAGAGACAAATTACTTGGCTGTTATAAGGCTGTTATAAGAAAAACACATGTCAATGGATTTTAACTTGTACAAAGTAGTTCATTTGTTTTGACAAAATGCTAACAACCAGTTGTGACATTCAAATACCAAACACTACAATAAATAAATGAAACATTAAGAAACATATGCAATAAGGAAACCTCTGTGGCAATCAGATGTACCAACAAACTGGTTCCCTTGAACTTTTCACTGTAAGGTTTGTGACTTTGCATTCTAGTACTGCTGGCTGGGGTGCAATCAGAATGAACTCATGATGTAGCAAATTGCTGAGTGTCATTTGTGCCAAATAGGATGGTTGCTCGTTGTGCTGATGAAGTGAATGGTTGCCCTCTAGGTGGTGGAAGGCAGTTTTGGCCAACAGATATAGGCCTCACAGTGGACTACTATCAATCCAGCTCTGTCTGAGCTTGTCGGATTCATTGTACTGGGGTATAGAGATGAAGCATTAGATTGAGACTAATATGGGGAGAAACAGAGACTTCATTGGACCTGGGGTTTTACAGCACAGTAGGTAAGGTTGTAAACGAGTTGCACAAGTTAAGTTTTTGTGAGGTTTACAACCTTATCTCTAACCCTGACGGACAACTCAAACACAGTGGCAGAGAAACTGACCCTAACTTTTTTTATTACATAGAGAAGACAATTTATTGCCAAATTATGTTGAAACTTTGATTAGAAGTTTACAGGTAGTTTACAGGTGCCCACTTGAAGACCCCAGAGATGTACCCTACTTAGCTCAATCCAGACGGTTGTTATGCTGATGTGCTGGGGAGACCGCATTGTGGTTGATCCCCGGAGCTAGCATCTCAGCCATTCTATGTGCTGATGCGCTAGGGAGGCAAAATAAGCTGATCCCTGGAGCCAGCATTACACTTCAGCCATCAACAACAGGCAGAAGGATATCTACATCATCATATGGAAGGAAACGCAAATGGATGGAGACACAGATGGATCACCTTAGTTTACTGTAAAGCTACGTCTTAGTTTGTGCGAGAGCTGAGTTCAAATCAGCATGAAGTTTTAACATCTATTCTCATGTAATGGAAATCATTTAGTGATGTTTCTTTAGTAATGCTGATGCCTGAGATAAGATGTGCAAAATAAATGTTGAGGTGTGTGAGATCATCATGTCTGTAAGAATGATGGCAACTGATAGCAACAGATGTCCATTTTTTGGCAGTCATTTAACACCTTGACTGCTTGATACAAGTTAATTGGTAGTATCTTTGTACAATGCTGACACGAGGTACAAGTACATTCATAGTCCATGATCCCCCCTGTAGCCTGTCAGCACCTTGTAAAAACGTACCTGCATGCTATTTAGCTCACCAGAGAGGCTTGGGGAGAGAGCAGCACAACCTAGAAGGAACACGTTTTTTTTCCTCAAAATTGTAAACTAAGGGGTAATGGTCAGTGAGTTAAGATAGCATAATAAATCAGTTTGTATCATAAGCTACATTACAAAAGCATAGAAGTAACAGAGGAGTTAGGAAAGCTTTTAGCGGGTTTGAATGGGGTGTTATGAAGGTATGATGTATGCTACTTAAGATGCCTTCCAATTGCCCTGACCCATTAAAGTAATGGCATCTAAACTTAGAGTTGCTTGCTGCAACCAATTAACAGCCAGCAAATTAGTATGAAGCAAGTCAAACATTTTATTATTCACTTGGCTTGATACCTAAACCTGTGCTGGTTGTGGCTTAGTAATCAGCACTAATAGTTCTGGGATAAAGAGGTCCATCCAGCAATTTCACACTATGGGGTGCAGGAGAGCCGTGCTGTTGGAAGCATTCTTCATATAGGACATTAAGTGGAGGTCCCATTTGCTCTGAGGATGTAAAACCCATGAAATTTTCCCAAAAAAACAGCAGGGGTATAAGAAGTTGTATTGCCTCACCAAGCAAAGAAACAGGGCCCTTTTTGTTTAACAGCAGGTGCATGGTGATTGGCCTGCCCAGCAGAAATATCTTCAATTACAATAGTAAAAAATAACCCGCACTGTTTATCTAGCAATCCGGCAGCAGCCTGTACCTGCTCTTTTTGAATTTGATTATTGAGTCTGCTTTGTAATGGAGCATGAACGATGCTGACTGACAGTCTGGGCCCAGGTTTGGCAACACTGACATACACAAATCACTAACATTGGTAAAATAACCTCCCATCAGACAATGTCAATCATAAGGCTAGCAATAGGGAAAAATGTTTTTGTCTGCATAACTAAATTCCACAGAGGAAACCATAATTATTTCCAGTTGCAATTAAAACAATTAAATAAGTCTGCAAGAAAAAAAGTGTGCCTTTTTAAAGTGTTCTTTAAAGCTGTTTCGTTCACATGTGGAATTTCTGGATATTCAGCAACACATTAAAAATAAAGATGAATGTGACATCTATTCTTTTGACATGTTGACCCTTGGGGATTGTAATCTTATTACATTTTATTTCCCTCAAGATAGTTTTCGTTTAACTTACCACAAATGCTGCCCGAATGTGATTGACTGAACCTTATGTTTTCATATTGCGCATATTATTCTATAGCTGAATCTCATCTGCATCGTCTTTCTTTTCAGTTTGGCTTCGATTCCATCTACCTCCTCTGGGGCTATTAGACAACCGAGAAAATTGGCTTCAGTTTCCATGCTCATTTTAGCATGTTCTGTACAAAGTATGTATTCACAGGCATTAAGAAGTCATGCTCAAGAAGTCATTATGAGCATTGATGTCACTATTTCAACGAGCAATCAAAAAAGGAAAAATAATAAATGTTTACATCCAGTGGCTTGTGCTGAAACAATTACTAGTTAAAAAGGTGTGCCTAATGATTTCTTCCTCCCTAAAACATATCTCATCAATAAGCCAGGACAGTGAGACAGCATTATGACATCTATTGGTAAAAGATGTTGTGGAATTTAACTATGGATATTATAACCTGCAAGAGGTCATGGGGCCTGAAAAATAAAGACGTTTTTTCCACCTATGTCCCTTACGCATTGTTAGTTGGCCACAAATATGACATTTTCAGCCAGTAAATTTAATCTGCAAATTAAGCCCAAATGAAATATAAAATAGCAGTATTAAAATGTAATAAATGCAGTATTGATAAAAATTAATTCAGAGCTTAAAATATTTTTTATGATCTGTGGTGCATGTTGGTAAAATGCGAAGAAAAAAAAAGCAAATTGGTGACCTGGGATTAAATCTCATAGCTAATTTAATTCAATGTCTCTTTGCCTCTCATTTTGTAACATTTTTGAGGAATTTTCACACTTCAAAAGGTAATTAAAAACAACACTAAACATTTTGAAAATATGATTAATTCATGGTCTCTGCATTTTACCTTTTTTTTCTTCAGGAGATCTGAAGAACAAACAGGCCTTGTCCGTTTTTTCAGGGAAAACAAAAACGATACAAAGCTGAATGAAGTAGGCTTACATTTAAATGAACTGTAGTTGGTTTTGTTGGTACAGTACAACATTTTCACAGAAGTATTTTAATTCAGAACAATATGATTCTGAAAATTTCACTTGCCAAAAGAGACGACACAGGGATTGTACTACAGTAGCAAGACAATGTGGGAATGGATCTGATTATGGACTGAGGAAGGGGATAGGAGTACTGTGTAAATATTGTTTGTTTGTAAACTGTGTTATTCTTGTTCATATCTGTTAGCATTCTCTGTGTGTTTTGGTGCTTGTGACCCTGTGGAAGGGTGGTGGGTAATTCACTGACACACGGGAGACTCAGGTGATCTTCACAGCACCGCACAGGTGCCCAGTTTTATTATTAGTGGGGCAGTTCCTCGTTTTGGCCCGCAGAGGGCGACGTTGTCTATGGTCTGCCTATCAGCGATGATAAAACAGAGCCACAGAGATACCAGAGGCGGTACCGTTATACAGTACAGACTCACTCGCAGGTGCTCAAACCAAAAATAAGCAAAAGGAGAAAAGAACAAGGAAAATAAAACACAGTAATCAAAAACTACAAATAAAAGGTGCTGCACTCGGCAGCTTCACCCCGACCGTTGCTACCCGCACGGTCCTGGTCTCCGTCCTACCCTCGCCGCTCCCTCAGACTGCTAAAACAAATACTGATGGGGTCTGCCCACGGTTTTCCCCGCTAACCCTGTTTTCTTTCTGTTCTCTTTTATTTCTTTTGGGGTTTTCCTCCCCGGCCGTGTTCTGGATCGGGACCAGTGCGTATGTCTGTTCTCTCTCAAAGGGGCAGACCTGAGGGAACAGCAGAATGGTATTGTATAGGGCCAGCATTCCCCCAAGATCCGCCTCTCAGCCATTCAGAGAGAAGGAAAGCCCGCACACCCACTCTCCCACCTCTCCGTGTCACTGCCATGACTGACAGGCGAATATTGACGGGCTGCTGCCCTCTTCCTGCAGCACTTCGAACACATCAGAAGAGTCAGTACAGGTCTCCCCCTGTTACATATCCTCCCCCTTAGAATGGCACCACCGGTCCATTCGAAAATCCCCATCCCATGCCTTCCCGAGAGAAAAAATCTGCGTTTTGATGCAGCTTTCATGCTAGGTGGACAACCCTGAAGGCATAGGGCTGCAGGGCCAAGTACCACCATGTGATTCTGGCATTGCTATCCTTCATCCGGTGAAGCCATGCCAAGAGGGCATGATCTGTAACCAGGGTGAAGTGTCGCCCCAGGAGGTAGTACCGGAGTGACTCGACTGCCCATTTTACTGCGAGACACTCCTTCTCGATGGTACTATAGTTCTTTTCATGGTGAAGGAGCTTCCTGCTGATGTACAGGACCAGGTGCTCACTTCCCCACAACTCCTGAGACAACACTGCCCCGAGACCTGTCTCTGACGCATCCGTCTGCAGGGTGAACCTCTTACCGAAATCCGGACTGCACAGCACTGGCTTACTACACAGTCTCCGCTTCAGAGCGAGAAAGGCCCTCTGGCACGGCTCCGTCCACTGAACCGTATTTGGGGCAGCCTTCCTGGTGAGGTCTGTCAAGGGAGCAGCAAGCGTGGCGAAGCTCGGGATGACCTTCCTGTAATAGCCCACTAGTCCCAAGAAAGAGCGCACCTGGGTTTTGGTCGTAGGGACCGGCCAGTCAGCCAAGGCTTTCACCTTAGCAATCAGCGGTCTGATCTGGCCACTCCCTACTCGATACCACAAATACTCTGACTAACTCTTCCCAATGGCACATTTCTTTGGGTTAGCAGTGAGCCCAGCCTCCCGCAAGGATTGCAATACCGCCGCTACCTTACACAGATGACTTGGCCAATCCTCACTGTGGATAACCATGTCATCTATGTAAGCAGCAGCGTACTGCTGATGGGGCTGCAAAACGCGATCCATCATCCGCTGGAAAGTGGCTGGTGCTCCGTGCAACCCAAAGGGCATGGTCCTAAATTGGTACAACCCAAAGGGAGTCGAAAACGCCGTCCTCTCTCTGGATTCTGGGGTCAGGGGTATCTGCCAGTACCCCTTCGTTAAATCCAGTGTCGTCATAAAATGAGCTGTGCCCAGACGCTCCAGCAACTCATCTACCCGAGGGCATGGGATAAGCATCAAACTTTGATTTCTCATTACCTTGCCTGAAGTCAATGCAAAATCAGGTTGACCCATCTGGCTTATCCACTAAAACAACAGGACTGTTCCAGTCACTTTGGGACTCTTCTATTACCCCCAGTCTAAGCATTTCATCAATTTCCGTCTTTATTACCTGTCTTTTACGTTCAGGTATACGGTATGGCCTCTGGCGAACTGGCGCCCCCGGCTCAATGTCAATGTGATGATGGGCTACTCGAGTCTGCCCCGGGACGGGAGAAAACATATCAGGAAATTCCATCACCAGAGCTCGAACTTGACCCTTCTGTGCTGGTGTCAGATTCTCCGCAATCTGTACCGACCCTTCTCTCCCCAGCACAGAAAGATCAGGTCCCAGATCTGGGACGTCATCTGCTTGCGCCACTACCAATGCCTCTGGTTGCAGCCAGGGCTTCAAGAGGTTTAAATGATAAATGTGTTTCTCTCTCCGTCGCTCTGGTTGGCAGATCTCATAGTCCACCTTCCCAACCCGGCGTGTAACCTCAAAGGGTCCTTGCCACTTAGCCAGAAGTTTCGACTCAGAACTGGGTAATAATAGAAGTACTTTATCCCCTGGCTGAAATGTGCGCAACCAGGCTCCTCTGTTGTATTGTGTCTCCTGTCTGTGCTGAGCCTGCTGCAAATTGTCATGCGCCCATTTTCCTACAGACTCAAGACGTTTGCGCAGGTCCAACACATACCGGACTGTATTGGTTGAATTATCCTGCTGTTCCTCCCGCATCTCTCTGACCAGATCGAGCACACCCTGGGGTCTTCGCCCATACAGCAGCTCGAATGGCGAAAATCCCGTGGAAGCCTGGGGTACCTCTCTGATCGCAAAGAGAAGGGGAGGAATCAGCTGGTCCCAGTAACACACGTCACAACTAATAAATCTGCGCAACATGTTCTTAAGGGTTTTGTTAAAACGCTCCACAAGACCATCGGTCTGAGGATGAAACACCAAGGTCCTAATGGTCAGGGGAAACAAAAACGATACATAAATCCCCAAAACCTTAATCCCCAAAAGCTTACATGTTCCGCGGATTAGCCGGGACATAAAGTTGGTGCCTTGGTCGGTCAGTATCTCCTTGGGGATCCCCACCCGGGAGAAAACCTTACGAGCTCGTTGGCAACAGACTTAGCGGACATAGATCGGAGGGGTATGGCCTCTGGATAACGCATCGCGTAATCCAAAATAACCAATAGGTGTGTGTATTCCGCCGCACTCCTTTCCAAGGGCCCAACTATGTCTATCCCAATACGCTCAAACAGAGCTTCCACTAGGGGCAACGGCACCAGTGGTGCTCGTGGGACGGCTCTAGGGCTAGCTTTCTGACACTCCCCACACCGTTCACAAAAATGTCTGACGTCACCATCCAACCCCAGCCAATAGAACCGTGTCACAAGCCTCGCTTTGGTTTTCTCCCTTCCTAAATGGCCAGACAGGGGAATAGCGTGAGCAAGCTGCAACAAATCCTCCTTAAAGGGCTGAGGGATGAGCAACTGATGACGCACGCTTGGTCAAAGAGCCTGCCCAGCACGTCATCACGCCCTTGCTCGAGTCGGAAGTCACAGGAACGAGCTAAAAAATCAGCTCCCATGGCTTCCAGCTCGGGGTCTGGTCAGTCCTGAGTGGAGGCAGCCAAGCCAGACCCTGCGCTGACTCTGCGGCCTCCCCGACTCTTCACCAACCGCCCCCACCTGAAACCTCTCGGACTCCCTCCATTGCCAGCCCTCATTCTTAGCGGCCCGGCGTTCCCGTTTAGTTTTTCGGGGTCTAAATCTATGGCAAAACCAAGTCGGGTCACAGAAGGGGAAGATCTCTCCAATTACTTCCTCCTTCTTAGCCAATAAACGGGGGAAGATGGGGCTGTCAGAGCAGCAAACCAATCCTTAAACTGCCCACAGTCCCGACCCAGAACTACCGGTACTGGTAATCGAGGACACAATCCTACATGCACCTGCGTCACCTGCTGGCCAATAGTTATATTCACATTGATCTTGGGATAGGAGCGTACATCCCCATGAATACATTTAATATGCACCTGTCCCAATAACCGTTTATGCCCCGGTGACATTAGGCTATCCTGTATTAGGGACTGACCACACCCTGCATCCAGGAGTGCCTGGGTTTTTGTACCATCCACTGTCACAGGAATAACAAAACCCGTTTGCTGAAGTGACTGAGGTAATTGAACACACTTACCTGGTCGGCTGAGGTCACACTCCATCATGGGGCAATCCCGCGCGAGGTGACCCACCTCCCGGCATGTCCAACACCGCAGTGGGCTAGTTTCTCGCCCTGGAGCCTCAGCAAGAGGTGGAAACACCGGAGCCATCAAAGGGGCTCGACGGTAAGGAGGCCGTGCGAGACCTTGGTCCGACACCGCAGCAGCCCGCGGGGAACCCCACCCTGCCCCGGTTCCCGGGCCGGGAGCTCACACCGTCCCCGTCCAAAACCTTGTATATATATATAAAGTTTGAGAAAAAGGAAAACTACTGTGTACCAAAATGATCAATAAGAAAAAAGGAAAAAAGAAAAGAAAAGAAAAGGATATTTCAGGTACTTAAAAAGGTAGAATAATTGATTACAAATCAATTATCAGGACGTTTCGGACTACAAGTCCTTCATCGGCTGAATACAAAAAAACAGTGCTTTAAGAATTTGATAAAAAACAAACAAGTAGTCTTTTAAACAAAATTCCAGAATGTTGATGGTGATGATGATAGGTGTTAATTTGTATACTTCTCAGATGTTCCACGAGGCGATCAGCCAAGCGTCGTTTTGTTTCACCAATATAGTCCTTCATCGGCTGAATACAAAAAAACAGTGGGTGCGTTAAATAAGTGAGCGGCTCAGAGCAGCTCAGTAAAAGAATCAACTTAACGCCTCGCTCAGTTCCGCTCCCGCTGAGTCACTCAGAGCGCTCCTGAGCATTTTTCATCAGTGATCAGAGTGAGCGGACGGAATGGACACCTGCAGGAAACAAGTGGAGATGACAGGCAGGATTGACAACTACATTTGTCAAGAACGATGAACTGATTCCGACTTATGAAGTTATGTATTAATTAGCTAAATAAGATGGTAAAAATTGGTGTTTTCGAATTTGTATCATTTAATTTCTTTTTTTTAAATGTAGAGCTGTTTTATAGTTATTAATGTATTATTATTAGGCTTGTAGTATTAATATTATTCATAAATCTCATTATTAACGTCGGTATTGCTGGTATTAAACACAGCCAGATATGAGGTTCAGTCCAAACAGAGCGCCGAACTCAGCGAGGTACAGCAGGAGACAGTAACTTCACACGGGGCCAATTTATCTACTATCACCTAAGAAACACAAACAAGCAAATAATTATTATTTGCCATTTTTAAAAGGCTCAGTGCTCTCGTGGAGCAGAGCGTTAAGTCATTTAAATCTGCTCAGTGTGCTTTCTGAGCGTTCTCACTCTGAGCGGCTCACTTACTTAACGCACCCAGTGCTTTAAGAAGTTGATAAAAAAACAAACAAGTAGTCTTTTAAACAAAATTCCAGAATGTTGATGATGATGATGACCTCAGAATAGAATGTTCATTCCAAATGGCTCCAAAGTGCATAGTTTGAAAATAAGTTCACATTCCTTTTGTTTCCTGACAGCATTAGTTCCATAGCATTGAACCATCCCACAAATTGTGATGTCTTCTATTGTGTGGTCATTTCTGTTAAAATGTTTTATCCAAAGGTCTCACATTTCTACCTATAAAGAAATCCACTGACACATTTGCAGTCATCAATGACACACAGCATTTCTTTCGCCGCATGCATTTAGATGCCCATTTTCATGCAGACACAGATACAAATGATTTAGGTGCTTCACAATCCTCCAACACAGCTTCTGATTCCTTAGATATTTTCCATAAATACAAACAAAAGCACTCTACTTGGACACCAGCCTCCGGAGCTTTTCAAGCCTTAGATTTTTTTATTGATAAATGTGAACGAGAAATAAGTCAAATTAATTTTCAACAACACACTAATTGTTTAAACTTGACAACAGATGAATATCACACCTTACAGAATATACAGAAACGTAATGACATCATAATAAAACCTGCTGACAAAGGAGGAGCTGTAGTAGGATCTATATATAGAAGAAGCATCTAAACAACTTTATGACACTAACTTCTACACAAAAGTCCCAAATGATCTTACCCAACTGTTACAAACTAGTCACATCTACTATCCATTCTGCCATCCGGAATAACTTATTACCAAAATCTGCGTCTAATCTTATTGCTGAAAACCCTTGCTGTAGCCGTTTTTATTTACTTCCTAAAATTCATAAGCCTACCAACCCAGGCCGTCCTATTGTATCAGCATGTTCCTGCCACACTGAAATAATTTCCAAGTTCCTTGATGATGTCTTCAGACCCATTGTGGAATCTCTACCTTCATACGTTAAAGACTCTAACCATTTTTTGCAAATAATAGATCATTTTTCTTTAAATGGTAACAGTGAAAATATAACTTTCTTCTCAATGGATGTCAAAAGCCTCTACACAGTTATCCCCAACAGTGACGGTTTACAAGCACTAACATACTTCCTTGATAAAAGGAAAGTAAAAGAACCTGCAACTGATATTCTTTTGCAACTAGCCCGACTCGTCCTTTCTTTGAATTGTTTCTCCTTTAATGGAGACTTTTATAAACAAGTTAGAGGTGTCAGTATAGGAACAAAAATGGGGCCCTCTTATGCCTTTTTATGGGATGGATCAACAGTACAAGGGACATACACCAATGTTATATCTTAGATACATTGACGACATATTTGGCATCTCAGATTTTTTTTATTTAGTTATTTAGCAGACACCTTTATCCAAGGCAACTTACAGAGACTAGGGTGTGTGAACTATGCATCAGCTGCAGAGTCACTTACTGGATGCTTTTACTGGATGCGCCACTCGGGAGCCTCCCAACATGGAACATTTCTAAACAAATTTTTCTCTTAGACATTACCATCACGGTTTCTAATTGTACCATCAATACTACAATTTTCTACAAAGAAACAGACTCTCATTCATATTTAAGATACGACTCCTCACATCCCAAAGCTTGTCGCAACTCCATTCCATACTCCCAATTACTAAGACTGAGACGTATTTGCAGTGATGATAGTGATTTTTTGAATAAAACAAATGACATGTGTGCATTTTTCAGAAACTGTGGTTTTCCAGACACTATACTTAGAGAAGCTCAGTTAAGAGTATCGACAATAAACAGAAAGGATGCCTTGTACAAAACCAAAACACAGAATACCAACAATCGTATTCCCCTTGTTCTTACATATCATCCTATGACCAAAAAAGTACAACACATCATACAAAGACATTTTAGCATTCTTCAAGATGATCCTTCTACAGCTCCTATTTTCAATAACCCTCCTCTAATGTCATACAGAAGAGACAAAAATCTAAGAGAGCATCTGGTCCACAGTAACATTCGACCCAATCTGGACAGTCTTAAGGGTACGTTTCCATGCAATAGGTCACGCTGTGCAACTTGTAAATACATTCACAGCAACACAGTAGTTAAGGGAGCAAAATCCTCATTTACTATCCATGATACTTTTACTTGTATTAGCAAAGGAATAGTATATTGCATTGACTGCATCAAATGTAACAAGCTATATATTGGTGAAACAAAACAACGCTTGGCTGATCGCCTCGTGGAACATCTGAGAAGTATACAAATTAACACCTATCATCATCACCATCAACATTCTGGAATTTTGTTTAAAAGACTACTTGTTTGTTTTTTATCAACTTCTTAAAGCACTGTTTTTTTGTATTCAGCCGATGAAGGACTTGTAGTCCGAAACGTCCTGATAATTGATTTGTAATCAATTATTCTACCTTTTTAAGTACCTGAAATATCCTTTTCTTTTTTTCTTTTTTTTTTTATATATATATATATATATACAGTATATATATATTCGGTTTGTAGATGATATTTTTGGAGTTTGGACACATGGAGAAGAATCTCTTTTCCAGTTTCATAAAATGGCAAATGAAATACACAGTAATATTAAGGTGGACCTTCGATTGACAAGAAAAGAAATATAATTTTTAGATACCATAGTAAAACTTGAAGAAGGTTCAATTGAGACTGACCTCTTCTGTAAACCTACTGACATGTACCAGTATTTACACATGTCCTCTGCACATCCTATACACACTAAAAGGGCAATCCCAAAGGGTCTAGAATAAGAACACAAAGAATATGCTCAAAAGAAAGTGACTATGTAAAAAACAAAGAAATGTATTAAAAGCAAATCTTAAAAAAAGAGGATACAAAGAAAGAATTATAGAGATGGAGTTAAGAAAAGTGGATAAACTAGAAAGAGATGATCTACTAGATTATAAAAAATAGAGATAAAAAGGTCAAAAGAGTCCCATTAGTAATGACTTACTCTAAACTTTTGCCCAATATTTCTTAGATAGTTTTGAAACAGTTGCGGATTCTACATAATTCAGAAAAATTAAAACAAATATTTCTTAAGGCCCCAGTTGTAGCATTCAAAAGAGACGCTAATTTAGGTGATATTTTAGTTCACAGTAAACATAAAAGAATAATTGACAAAATAGGTTCTACGAAGATGTGCACCAGTAGGTGTAAAGTGTGTAAATACATGGACAAAAGTAAAAATGTAATTAAACATAAGAACACCACATATCCACTAAAAACTAATACCGACTGTAAAAATAGCAATGCTGTTTATGGAATAGCCTGTGAAAATGTGATGAAATGGAACTACTTTATATAAAATAATTCAGAACCACCTTTCATTAATTAGAAATAAAAAAATGAATGAACCAATAGTACAGCACTTCACCAGTCAAGGACATGACATAAATGATGTAAAGTTTGTAGTATTAGAACCGCTAAAATTAGACAATGCGACATATAGAAGAATAAAAGAAAGTAAATGGATAAATAGACTGAACACGATTATGCCAGCGGGACTCAACAGAAAAGAATGAACTAATTAACTTCAATAAATATATAACATTTAAATAAATAAGCAAAATTCATTCAAAAGTTGTGCATGCTGATGCGCTGGGGAGGTCAAGACATCAAGACATCCTCAGAGCCAGCATTGCATGATATAATAAAAATATAAGTATAAAGTAATGTTGATTAGAATTAATACAGATTCAAAGATAGAAGTAAAAATGATGTGACAATATATAGAACACCATTACATCATGTAAGAATAAATCATGGATTTGAATGTAAACAATAACAAGTAGTTGTCATGCCATCAAAAACCTATAAATACCTCCAATGTTTTGATTCAAACACAGTCTTCCTTGAGAAAGATATGTACAACATATCGAACCGTTGGGCAGCTGCCTCTTTGAGCTAAAAAAAAGCGTTGTGGGTTCAATCCCAGGTGGAGGACCCTGCTGCTGTACCCTTGAGCAAGGTACTTTACCAAGATTGCTCCAGTAAAAACCTAACTGTATAAATGGGTAATTGTATGTAAAAATAATGTGTAAAAAATAATGTAATTGTATATAAAAAAAACAATGGGATATCTTGCAACAATTGTAAGTCACCCTGGATAAGGCCGTCTACTAAGAAATAAATAAATTATGTATACCATACAGCATGCATACTAATTTATATATAAATAAAGAGAAAGAAATTCAAATTTAATTAATTTGCTAAAGATATAACAAAAATGTAAACCCATACATGCCAACAGTGCCTATATGGTCGGGACAGTCCCGATTTCCTTGGAAATATCCCGCGTCCCGATGCATAGGAAGAAATTCCTGATATTTACCCATAGAAAAAAAATCATTTATTCTGCACAGTAGAGTTAGTGAAAACCACACGCTGTGCTCTTCGTGCGGCTCACATTACCTTACCGGTATACAAAGGTAAGAACGCTTCATTGTGTCTGTGTTTACTATCATGCTGGTTGTGTGGTGTTGAGTTTAGGGGATACGTCTATTATTATATGATAGAGTGCTTTTTGCATATAACCCCCCCTCCCAGGGGACAAGCATCCAGCTGAAAAGTATCCAAATGTTGGCAAGTATGTAAACCATGTAACTTAGCTAATATAATAATGAATATATTCAAACAGTAATTGCAGTCACATAAGAAATGGTTAAACCACCACTTGCAAGTAAGTGATTTAGGAGAACAGAGGTATATAGACCAATAATAATATATTAAAGCATACATCACATATATTACAATATTTGCTATTGCAATAACCAGGACGTGTTTGTACAATTATTTACACAAAATATGAACCTTGAAATATAATTTGCAATTATAAAGTACTTTTTTACAGTGCAGCAAAATAGTTGTGTGCAGTTTCTCAATTTAGCAATGTTATATCCATATGAATTTATTAACATGAGTAACTGGGAATGCATGTATATCCTACTATTGCACCTTCAATACTCCTCAACAGTTTGCTGGTATTCCAATGTAAATACATTTTTGAGAAGGCAAGTCAATGACAATGCATTTCTCTTTAAACAATGACAGCTGCTTTACGAGAGTATGGATGCTTTTCAACTGGTACAATGTGTGACACTTTTACATGGGTAAGCTTATCATTTGCAAGAGGCAGAGCATTTACGCTTCTGTAGATCTGAACAATAGCACAATGTGTGTTCTGACCATCCAAAACAATGAAACAAGTTACACAAGCAAAATACAGTGTAATTATAGCATTTTTTTGATCTGCTACCTTTTCTTGAATCATACAATTTCCCATTTATAATCACCCTGCCATATATTTTTACTTTAGTTCCACGAGGCACAACACACGTTTCTTGTAAGGCAAGCAAGTCTCCTCCTCCCAGCTGTACCAAGGAAAAACTTGCAACACTTGTACCAACTTCTTCTGCATGTTTCACTTTCCGGCTGTCATTAAGTTTTAAATACAAGGCTTCACAAGATGGGGTCCTAGTGTGCATGCATGTATGTGACATGGAAAGACAGTAGTCTCATGTACATAAAGGTTTTCATTATGTAACAGGCAGGGGAATCTTTTGCCGAGTAGTAAAAACAGGGATAGTGCAATTAGAAATGCTTAACAACCCTGCTGTAGTCATGCTACTCCAACCTAGGGAGTATAGGGCCTCAATTGCAAAGGGAACTTGAACAGGGAGCAGCAACAATAGGACCAACAACATGCACTGGGACAACACCACAATTAAAATGCAATATAAGTTTATTAATGCCGCACCGATTGCGCAAAGATGCAGTACTTTAGTTGTGCAAATAGACAATGTTTTAAAAGACAAAATAAAACAGGCATACACTCTGAGGCAAAAAAAACCTAATAAAGACCCTATACGGTCTGTGCCTTGTATTCTGCGTTGTGGACCACACCTGGCTTGCGTAGCAAGCATTCGGCGCCTCCCCCAATTTAACGTGGTCAACAGCCCTCCTGAAGGTGCCCGCAAGTGGTCACACCCAACACAGATCTTACCCAAATTTAAATGAATAAAAGCAATAACAGGTCACAAATAAAACTATTTAAATAATAATCAAATTCAGTTCTCCAAGTTCAGTCCAGGTCCAGAGAGGTTGTAGGACAGACAGACACTCGCAGCTGGACCCGTCAGACAGTATGCATAGTATGTTGACCTGTAAAATGATAAGATAAAACCGAGCAGTAACAGCAATAAAATAAAAAGCACCACACAATTAAAACCCCTCTGCACAAATAAACGCTAAAACCCTGTTAAATACTAAATTACAAACAACCAAAACCGGGTATAATCGAGATCAAAATAGAGTAGGATAAAATACACAGTACATGTCTGTGGAAGGGTGGTGGGCAATTCACAGACACACATGGGAGGCAGAAGGTTTATTTGCAACACCGCACTGGTGCCCAGTTTTATTATTTTCTTTTATTTGGCTTTATTTTCTCTTTAGCCCACAGAGGGCGCTGTTGTCTGTGGCCTGAATACCGACAACGGTAGCCAGGTCCACAGTAATACCAATACAGGTAGTCCAATGTCTCGCACTCACAGGTGCTCAAAAGAACAATGAAAACAAAAGGCAAAAGAAAAAGGGAAAATAAAACACAGTAATAAAACTACAAAATAAAGTTGCTGCACTCGGCAGCGTTACCCCGACTGTTGCTATCCACACGGCCCGGGTCTCCGTCCTACGCTCACCGGTTCCCTCAACCTGTTTGTTCTGCCCAAGTTTTTCCCTGTTACTAAAAATTCCTTTTCTTTTTAATTAATTTATTGTTGTGCTCGTTCTTCTCCGGCCGTGCTCAGTCCAGCAGCAGAGCTTCCGCCAGCTGGCTCGTTTCGTCTTAGAGGGGCAGGCTGAGGGAACAACAGAGTGTTATCTTATAGGGTCAGTAATCCCCCAAGGCTCGCCTCTCAGCCACTCAGAGAGAGGGAAAGCCAACACACCCTCTTCCCCACCTCTCTGTGTCACTGCCATGACAGGTGGATCTACGAGGCTGCGGCCCCCTTCCTGCAGTACCACACATGCGCCTGACAGTCAGCACAGATCTCCCCTGTTACAACGTCTCAGACAAGCAATGTATTTAAATACGGCGTCCTCTCGCCGTTACTTTTGCATTGGTCCATAGCAATAAAATACACTTAGCTTTCCCAATCTGGACTCTATCAGCTCCCTGGGGCAATGTTCAGCTACCACGCTCTCATGCTGCTATCCAAGCTTAATCAGTTGTGTTTATTTTTGCCCTCTCGCCTCTGCACTCCAGCACTGCTCCTTGTATTTCCTACTTCCTAATCCGCTTTCGCGTCTCTTTCCCGGTCTCTCTCGTCTCTCTTCCTCCCCGGGTCTTGCACTCCCTCTTCTCCTCTGTGCGGTCTTTTAAACAGCTGCACACCAATAAACTGTCCGCCCTACAGCTGTGGGCAATTATCAGCAACCCAAGTCCTTGTGCTCTATTTAATAAAAAACAAGCACTCAACACATATTAATTAGTACAAATGATAAAAACACACAACGAAACCAGTGAACATATATACACAAAATACAAATAACAGCATACAAAATAAATGTGCCCAAATAATTCATCAAATCAACCAAAGTGATAAAAAAAAAAAAAAACGTGTTAATAAATCATACAATAATGGACTTGCCCTGCAACAATTACTTGTAGTGGAACTGCCTGAGTGCCAATAGGTACTCAGGATCTCTCCTCCAAAGGATTCAAGTGCAAATTCCGAATGACACCATAGTGGTCCCCTGATTTTCACATTAATCTGTTAAATGCAGACACAGAACATTCATGTTCATGTTCTCTTTTCCATACAGCTCTTCAAACTTGAATACAAAATGTATTGCAACCTCTTGACAGTGTTCAATGTCAACATTATTGATGCATTCCTTTTTCAATATGTCGACATGTTGCATATGCCACTTGAATAGCTAGCCCTAATTTTAAATTCATATAATGGGAACTAGTACCATTTGAGCCATGCAATTGTATTTGTTAACTGAGAGCTTAGAGGCTGCCTGTGTGTGAGTGCGTCATTGAGAGGGGTGGGAGCAGGTCTGACATGACCAGTCAGGGATAGGAAGTGTTGGACCAATGATTGAGGAGCGGGGAGGGACTTGGGTGTGTGTGTGGAGATGACAGTCTGAAAGAGAGAAGCGGGACCTGACAGTGGGAGAACTGAGAGAGAGTTGAGAGTCTGGGAGTGAGAGGAGTGGAATGAGAGCCATTGTTCACTAAAAGCTTAACAAATAAATAAATAGAGCAGTTTCCTACTGCTTTATATCCTGGAAACTCTGCAGCTCAGCGCTACAATACTTTTAAATCTGGTACGTATTGCAGCAGTATGTACAATTCCCCATTAACGACCCAACAGCAAAAAAAACAAACAAATGCATCACAGTATCTAAAACTGTTTAATGATTAACTTTTTACACTACTGTAGCTTGTCTCGTTCAATTTGTTTTTGCTGCATTTTCATCATGTGAAACTGGAGGAAGCGCTGTGTAACTGCACAATAAAGACAGACTGATTTGGTATGCGATAAAAAAAGGCTGTGACGGATAAACAAGTACATTGTAACATTGAAGAGATGGACTTTGGATCAGAAAACTGGTGACGGAGTCGGAAATCGCGTGTGACGGGCAAGTGCATTAATTTGCTACGTATATATAATGGGGATTGATTTTATTCTAATACAAGGGTGGTAAAACGCGACTGATGTGTATCTGGGTAACAGATATCCGAGTGCTGACTACATAGAAAAGACGACAATATAGTGAGACAGTATTTAGCTTCCTGCACACTGGACACGATCGTCTGATAGATATTTTAGGGTAATTGGTGATCTCTACATATACGTCTGGGGTCAGCTGTAAAGGTGGAGAAAGGGGGAGGTGGATGGATATTGATGCTAGCAGGAGCACTGAAATACTGAGAATGTATTCCCTAAGCTCTAGGAAAGGGATACAGCACTGGAGTTATCGCTCCTCCCGTCTTCAATTTTAATAGAATATATTGGACTGCTTAACAAGCACTGTTTTGTAATAATAAAGACAGATTCATACTTCAGTCTAGCATCTACTGGGAGGCAATGTCTCCTTAAAAAAAAAAAGTAAGGTAATTAATAAGTGGAGTACAAACGTAAAGTTATGGCCAGTATATTTAGTTAACAATACCCCAGTCGATTATTGGTTGTGCGGATAAAAACATATCAAACAATCATAATTATTATAATTATGTTTTATAATTTTTAAATCTACACAGGATTCAGCAACATTTTGCCAATGTGTCTGATCTTACTTCAATAAATATCTTTCAGCCTTTTCAAATTTATTTAAAATGTGTTTTTTCAAGAATTGTAAACTTGGTTTCTTTTCTGGAAGGCGAATCCGCCCTTACAGTGGCTCTCAAAAGTATTCACCCCCCTTGGACTTTTCCACATTTTATTGTGTTACAACATGGAATCAAAATTGATTTAATTAGGAGTTTTTGTCACTGATCAACACAAAAAAAGTTCATAATGTCAACGTGAAAAATAAAATCTACAAATTGTTCTAAATTAATTACAAATATAAAACAGAAAATAATTGATTGCATAAGTATTCACCCCCTTTGCTATGACACACCTAAATAAGCTCTGGTGCAAACAATTGTCTTTAGAAGTCACATAATTAGTTGAATGGAGTCCACCTGTGTGCAATGAAGGTGTTTCACATGATTTCAGGTTAAATACAACTGTCTCTGAGAGGTCCCACAGTTGGTTAGTACATTTCCTAACAAAAACTACATCAAGAAGATGAAGGAACATTCAAAGCAAATCCAGAATAAGGTTCTTCAAAGGCACCAATCAGGGGTAGGATATAAGAACATTTCCAAGGCATTGAATATCCCCCGGAGCACAGTAAAGTCCATTATTAAGAAATTGAGAGAATATGGCACAACTGTGAATCTGTCTAGAACAGGCTGTCCTCAAAAACTGAGTATCCGGGCAAGAAGGGCACTAGTCAGGGAGGCCACCAAGAGGCCTATGGCAACTCTAAAGGAGTTACAGTCTTCCACGGCTAAGCTGGGAGACACTGTGCATACGGCAACAATAGCCCGGGTGCTTCACAAAACTGGCCTTTATGGGAGAGTGGCAAAAAGAAAGCCATTGTTGAAAAAAACTCACATCAAATCTCGGCTAGAGTTTGCCAGAAGGCATGTGGAGACTCTGAGATCAAGTGGAAGAAGATTCTATGGTCTGATGAGACCGAAATAGAGCTTTTTGGCCTCAATGCTAAGCGCTATGTTTGGCGCAAGTCTAACACCACACATCATCCTGAGAACACCATCCCTACCGTGAAGCATGGTGGTGGCAGCATCATGCTGTGGGGATGCTTCTCTGCGTCAGGGCCTGGAAAGCTTATGAAGATAGAGGGCAAAATGGATGCAGCAAAGTACAGAGAAATCCTGGAGGAAAACCTGCTGAAGTCTGCAAGAGACCTGGGACTTGGGAGAAGATTCATCTTCCAGCAGGACAATGACCCCAAACATACAGACAAAGCCACACTGGAGTGGCTTAAAAACAAAAAGGTCAATGTCCTGGAGTGGCCCAGTTAAAGCCTGGACCTCAATCCAATTGAGAATATGTGGAAAGAGTTGAAAATTGCTGTTCACCAAAGGTCCCCATCCAACTTGATGGAGCTTGAGCAACTTTGCAAAGAAGAATGGGCAAAAATTGCAGTGTCCAGATGTGCAAAGCTGGTAGAGACTTATTCAAATACTCATGGCTGTAATTGCTGCCAAAGGTGCCTCTACCAAATATTGACTCAAGGGGGTGAATACTTATGCAATCAATTATTTTCTGTTTTGTATTTGTAATTAATTTAGAACAATTTGTAGATTTTATTTTTCACTTTGACATTATGGACTTTTTTTTGTGTTGATCAGTGGCAAAAAACTCCATTAAATCCATTTTCATTCCATGTTGTAACACAATATAAAGTCCAAGGGGGGTGAATACTTTTAAGAGCCACTGTAACCAACACGTCATCAGCAAGCGCATAAAGGCTCTGTGTGTTATTTTCCCATGTCGCTTCTTTTGTTTCGGCCTCTCAGTCATGTGCGGAGGGTCCAAAATGGGAGTCGACCATCTTAGATCCTGGAGTAAGAGCTACCCTCAGCCATGGATTCCCTGAGGTTTCCCTCTACACTGAAAATTTAAAATATGTGAGTAGGATTTTTTTCCTTACCTAAGTGCTGAGTGGTCAGGCTGGAGAGGCTGGGCTCTTTCCCTCAGTGCAGTCATACTCTGTGGGACAGGCCGTGTCTCAGCTGCTTCATTTTCATTCATTTTTCCATATTTTTGGGGGTAGGTGGCAGTGCGCTACTGTGGGTTGTATTAATCATTTATTATTATTTTTTCAATTCATGGTTTGGCGGCTTCATCTTTTGGGAGGAGGCGGCCCATAGCCACTTCCTATCTGCAGCACTGGGATGCATGATATCATTCATGTTTTCCTAGCCAGCCTCGCATAGGTAGCTGTCAAGCACCCAGATTTATCATTCACTCGGGCCCTGAGTGCCCATCACAGTTCATTAAATCGTCACATTGCGGATTCTCCGTGCAGAAAGGCCCATTGAGTGCAAAGCTCTCACCACACTATCTACAAATCATTACAACCTTGCAGACTTCCACTAAAACACTGAGCAAAAGGTAGAATAACCTCTCCCTATGATGATGTGTCATACGATAATGAACTGGAGTACACTTGCTATTTGGAAATGAGTTGCTTCTTTATTAAAGATTTTGCTTGGTGTGGTAGAAAATTGTAACAAAAACACATTGTAGAAATTATGAGATGCATATCCTGCAACTGAATTCTGTACAGACACCTGTGACAGAGATCGAATGAGTCTTGCTTGGTGTTAGATCTCCCTCCCGACCTGTGAGGGCGTTGTGTAAAAGGAACAGACAGTGAGTGTTTGTTTTGTGTTTCTTCGTGTTTGATAACTGTTTGTCTTTTTCTATAAACTACTCATAACATGATCCGGAGCTGTAGCGCAAGCCATCACCAACCCGGACATCACTTTCACCCCTTCATTCACAGAGGACTGTCTTGCACCACTAGCACTAATTCACTGTCACTAAAAACTGTGTTTGTATTCTGTGTTTAGTGTGGGTGCGTTAAAAGACTGGACTTTTGGTTACGGGTCAAACCCGGGGATTACAAATACAGAGTGATACTCATCGCTGTATCTCTCCATGATTATTATTCACAGGTTGTGGTGGAGTGTCCTGCCCCTATATATTTGTGTGCTGTTTTATTATTATTGTTTGCGACACGGATGTAAAGCCACCGCCATTATTTATTTATTTTATTTATTTAGCAGACGCCTTTATCCAAGGCAACTTACAGAGACTAGGGTGTGTGATCTATGCATCAGCTGCAGAGTCACTTACAACTACGTCTCACCCGAAAGACGGAGCACAAGGAGGTTAAGTGACTTGCTCAGGGTCACACAATGAGTAAGTGGCTGAGGTGGGATTTGAACCGGGGACCTTCTGGTTACAAACACTTTTCTTTAACCACTGTACCACACAGCCTCCTGTGTTATTTGTTATTGTTTTCTATTTTTGATTTTAAAACCTCATTAGGATGCGTGACTGTCAGCTACTGAGTGTTTAACTAGCTGACAGCCACGCATCCTTATTAAACTTGTGTAGACTATGGTCAAGGGGTAATACGATAATTAATAGCTAGTTAACCCCTTGGCCAGAATATAAAAGCCTGCAGCTTTCTTTGTTCTGGAAAGGGTGCAGAGTGGAGAACGTGTGTGGAGAGGAGGTAGTAAACACAGCGAAATAACAATTCCAAAACATTGCTGGTTAATAAACCAGCATGATACTTGTTATTGTTTATTGTTTGTTTGTTTGGACAACATCTGGTCTGACGTCACTCCTGCAGTCACCCTGTTCACAGTTGGTGTCAGAACTGGGACGAGAGCACCGTCAAGCGTCAGGCTAGGAATACTGTGTTTTTTTTTTTGTTTGAAAAAAAATAAAAATGGGAAGAAGTGGCCGGAGAAAGCAGCATCAACAGCAGCAGCAGGAGGCACAGCAACAGCAGCGCGGGGCCAGTCACAGGTCCCGTCTCGTCTCTACCACTTTGCCTCGCCTGTCTGGATGAGGAAGGGTGGTGCTTCCTGTGTGGCGAGGTCAGGTGTCTTCCACTCAGCCAGAGCCACGCATGGCAGGAGATGGAGGAGCCTGAGCGTCCGGCATCAGCATGTGCTGCGCACAAGGGGGGGCATGTGTGGTGGAGTGTCCCGCCCCTATATATATGTGCGCTGTTTTATTATTATTGTTTGCAGCACGGATTTAAAGCCGCCGTCATTATTTGTTTTGTATTTTTGATTTTAAAATGTTGTGATTATGCGTGACCGTCAGCTACTGATTGTTTAACTAGCTGACAGCCACGCGTCCTTATTAAACTCGTGCAGACTATGGCCGAGGGGTAATAAGATAATTAATAGCTAGTTAACCCCTCAGCCAGAATATAAAAGCCTGCAGCTTTCTTTGTTCAGGGAAGGGTGCAGAGTGGATAACGTGTGTGGAGAGGAGGTAGTAAACACAGCGAAATAACAATTGCTAAATGTGCTGGTTAATAAACCAGCACAATACTTGTTATTGTTTATTATTTGTTTGTTTGGCCAACATGCCCTTTTTATTTTGTGTAGTTTTGTTTAAATATTTTGTTTTATTATTTAATAAACAGACTGAATGCCGTAGCGTTTCAGTTTTGCCACGCTACTTCCTGGAGTTGAGTCTGTGCTTCTGGTCTGACGTCACCCCTGCAGCCATCCTGTTCACACAGGTGTTCGTCATAAGGCTCTGGACATTGTTAAAATATCAATAAACACCCTTGCACCTGGAAATCGTTGTCTGTCTGTATCCGCTCTGCATTGCACTCAGCTGTGTTCACTTACCACTCTGTTACAACACCACAGTATACAGTGGCTCTCAAAAGTATTCAGTGGCTCTCAAAAGGATTCAAAAATAAAATCTACAAATTGCTCTAAATTAATTACAAATACAAATCAGAAAATAATTGATTGCATAAGTATTCACCCCCTTGAGTCAATATTTGGTAGAGGCACCTTTGGCAGCAATTACAGCCATGAGTCTATTTGGATAAGTCTCTACCAGCTTTACACATCTGGACACTGCAATTTTTGCCCATTCTTCTTTGCAAAATTGCTCCAGCTCCGTCAAGTTGGATGGGGACCTTTGGTGAACAGCAATTTTCAACTCTTTCCACATATTCTCAATTGGACTTTGACTGGGCCACTCCAGGACATTGACCTTTTTGTTTTTAAGCCACTCCAGTGTGGCTTTGTCTGAATGTTTGGGGTCATTGTCCGGCTGGAAGATGAATCTTTTCCCAAGTCCCAGGTCTCTTGCAGACTTCAGCAGGTTTTCCTCCAGGATTTCTCTGTACTTTGCTGCATCCATTTTGCCCTCAATCTTCATAAGCTTTCCAGGCCCTGACACAGAGAAGCATCCCATAGCATGATGCTGCCACCACCATGCTTCACGGTAGGGATGGTGTTCTCAGGATGATGTGTGGTGTTAGGCTTGCGCCAAACATAGTGCTTAGCATTGAGGCCAAAAAGCTCTATTTTGGTCTCATCAGACCATAGAATCTTCTTCCACTTGGTCTCAGAGTCTCCCACATGCCTTTTGGCAAACTCTAGCCGAGATTTGATTTGAGTTGTTTTCAACAATGGCTTTCTTTTTGCCACTCTCCCATAAAGACCAGTTTTGTGAAGCACCCGGGCTATTGTGGCCGTATGCACAGTGTCTCCCAGTTCAGCCGTGGAAGACTGTAGCTCCTTTAGAGTTGCCATAGGCCTCTTGGTGGCCTCTCTGACTAGTGCCCTTCTCGCCCGGATACTCAGTTGTTGAGGAGAGTCTGTTCTAGACAGATTCACAGTTGTGCCATATTCTCTCAATTTCTTAATAATGGACTTTACTGTGCTCCGGTGGATATTCACTGCCTTGGAAATGTTCTTATATCCTACCCCTGATTGGTGCTTTTGAAGAATCTTATTCCAGATTTGCTTTGAATGTTCCTTTGTCTTGGATGTAGTTTTTGTTAGGAAATGTACTAACCAACTGTGGGACCTCCCAGAAACAGGTGTATTTAACCTGAAATCATGTGAAACACCTTAATTGCACACAGGTGGACTCCATTCAACTAATTATGTGACTTCTAAAGACAATTGTTTGCACCAGAGCCTATTTAGGTGTGTCATGGTGAATACATATGCAATCAATTATTTTCTGTTTTATATTTGTAATTAATTTAGAACAATTTGTAGATTTTATTTTTCACTTCGACATTATGGACTTTTTTTGTGTTGATCAGTGGCAAAAACTCCTAATTAAATCCATTTTGATTCCATGTTGTAACACAATAAAATGTGGAAAAGTCCAAGGGGGGATGAATACTTTTGAGAGCCACTGTAACCTAACCCTAACCCTAACCCTAACCCTAACTTCATGATCAAGAAAAGACGATGATTTTGAATGCCGAATTGCCCACTCTGACCAAATATGAATCATAGAAAATGACTAGCAAGCCAACATGTCCAAATCCAATTATGTGCTGTTATCCTACACTGCACGTATTGTACTGTAATGTGCCATATTCATTAAACGGTGGGATTTGAGAAACAAATCTTTATCACCACCCCTTTGCTCAGTGCCACCCAGTGCACTACAGATTTTTTCACCCCAAACAAAAGTTACAGGATTCAGTACTGAATGATGCTTTTGTTTTTTACAGTACAGTAGACTATCACTAACCCAAACCTATAGCCCGAGCCATGCAATAATAATGAAATGCATCCCTTAGAAACTAGCAGCTGTAGAAACTTCAATATCATAATTATACTATGATACAGGTTACAATCAGTACTCCGAACAAATCACTAGTCTGAAAAGAATCTTTTATAAAAATAAATAAATAAATAAATAAATAAATAAATAAAAACATAAAACAATTGTCTTTAAACTCAAAAAATAGTGCAATAGCGTATAAAACCAGCCAAAAGTAATGTATGTTTCCATAAATGTGGCTATCATAAGCTATTTAAGATATTTCAGGACACATTGTAAATTATTTAAAATAGTTTGCTTGTATGTAATCTTAATTTTCTGATTTGGCAATTAAACTTGGGTATAAAATATAGAACACAAAGTTGATTCTCACAACATTACAAGAGTTTTACTAAAAACAAAAGTTGGGTTTTCTTCAGGTACTGACCAAATGACTGTTATGTTAAATGGATTATAATCATCACACAAACAATTTTAATATACTTATTTGCCATTTAGGCCTTAAGGCTCGGAGAAGCCATCCCCATTTGGATTCCAAGGCAAGCAGTGGATTAGTCTTTGTTTACCTACTTGTACTCTGCATTCCAGAGGTAAGCATTTGTAAAACGTCTAAGGCTTTCATCAAGCTGTGTGATTATACTAAATAGGGGAGTTTTGCAGGCTTCTCATCTTTTGTGATTCAAAAACATTGAGAAGTGCAGCAGAACACTTAACTCGCTTTCAACCCACAGAGGGCAATGTTTGTTTTTAATGTAAAACATTGACTCAAGTTACAGTCAGTAGCAGTTGCAGACAGTCCAAATTCACCGCCTATGTCATCTTTTGCATAGTTTCCACTCTTTTATGTACTTTCAGTTGACAATCACACCATGTGCTATGCTGATCCGTGTTTCTTGTTAATAGATAATACACGTCTGTAAAGTAATACTCAGCAGCAAAACGGGGCCCAAGCATTTAAGGGACACTAATGCAGGAACTAAGCCCTGAAATATAAACAACATTTTTTGACATGAAAGACTTTGCTTTTCACTTAATCTGAGTTAAGGAGGTAGCAGTAGCTATCATGAGCATTAATAGGCAATTTATTTTCACTGTTTATCCTGTCTAATTTGCTTTCTCCTGAAATAACTGCTTTAGAAAGGGGCCTTTCTTCTGTAACAGCTGTTACCTTGGCCTTTTGAAAATACCAGATTTTGTAAAGACAGTACCATTTTATGGACATAAGTCAGTAACTTCACCTATGTGATACGCAAAACAATATAAAAAGGCAAATATTCTAATAATGATTCCATATTCAAAATCTGTCCACAAGTGGGAGGAGTTTGTGCTGGTACCTGTACATTCACTGTTGTATTGCAGGCAATGTTAACAGATGACAAGGTCTTAGTTTTGTTTGCGGATACATCTCTGTCCTAGGTTAATCCCAGTACAGATCGTCTGAACAATAACCTATTCAAATATACAGATTTTTGTGTTGGTTGAACCTCTAATCTGGATTTCAGTATTTTTATTTTTTTTATTTTATAAATTTAGTCGTCGCCAATTTTTTTATCCCGGTTTTCTCCCCAATTTAGTATGCCCAATTATTATCTGTATCCTCGGCTCACCACTCGCAACCCCACCGCCGACTCGGGAAACGGCGGCTGGAGCACGCGTCCTCCGAAACATGCTCCTGCCAAGCCATCATTTTTCGCACTGTGGATCCACAGCGATGCCACCAGACCTATAGTGCTGGAGGACAACACAGATCTGGTGGCTCCACTGCAGAACCACAGGCGCCCTGTCGGCCACAGAGGTTGCTGATGCGCCGTAAGCCATGGATTCCCCTGCCGACCTAAGCCCTCCCTACCCAGGCAGCGCTCAGCCAATTGTGACATAGCCTGGATTCAAACCTGTGATCTCCAGGCTATAGGGCACATCCTGCACTCCGCGCAGAGCGCCTTTACTGGATGCACCACTCGGGAGCCCCGTATTCCAGTATTTTAGGAACTCAGGTAGCTGATTATTGACAAAAACAAATGCACTGCATAATTTGCAATTAGTTCAAAAACCCTGTACAGTACTTTCAGAAAATTCACTTTCCTTTGGGTGCTCTGGTGGCAACAGGCAGAGAAGACAGTCTGGCCTGGTGGCTGTGGCAGCAATTTAACACCGTTGATCTTCATCTGAAAATCAGACAGTACAATTGAAACTGCCCTCAATTCCTGGGGTTTTTGTCACTTCTGTTAGTCTGCTTAACTATCTGAGTCCTCTCCTTAGCAAATCAGGGCACAGGAAAAGTTGAGGAGGGGGCTAGCTCTAGGGGATAATTAAATGTAATATAGCTGCAATGCAACTTTAGTCAGCTTGAATCAACATGATTTTTTTTTCAGTGCAATCTGATCCTAAGCAGTGCAGTTTTTCACTCTGGTCTTGAAAGTCCAAGATAGCCATTTCCTTAATTTCTCTAGTAACATATGCATGAATCCATTAAGGCATATCCTTTATCCTATTCATGGACAACACCATTAATTAGCATCTGCTTGTGTGGTTGTCCTTTGAATAGGGCAGAGGAGCTTAATTGGTCAAAAATAAAAAAATAAAAAATCAACAAAAAGGTTCTTTGAGTTATTTAAGACTGAGCCACTTCACACATGATTTAGGATTTGGCGTTTTTATTTAATATTATTAATATTATTTAATAATTTTAATTGATTAATACTATTTAGGCTACACTTCATCATTTAGGGGAGAGCATGTATAAACAAGCTCGCTACGGGCATTAGTGCTATAATGGCTTTGATAAATAAAAAATAAAAAAAGATGATGACAATGTCAGAGGACAGCATCACAGCAGCAAAACAAATGTGTACTATTTTGATGGGAAAGTAAATTAAACAAAAAAAAGTTCAGTAATAAAAAAAATAATTTCTAATGTTGCTACAGTTATGGCCTTAATTTCATTATGTTTGTGTTTTACTACACTATAAAACCATGTACTTTTAAACACACATATGACAATAAAAATGATTTATGGCTAAATTATTTGACCTCCCTCTGGGCAAATGTTATAATTCTGTTCCCAAATTACGGAGTTTGATGAACGCTAGGACTTGTCTGGTATTACTCTGAAAAGTACATTTTATAAAGAAATATTTTAAAGAGAACAATTTAATCACTGTTCTCCGGGGGGTGGATGTGGGAGAGGGGGAGGGGGAGGGCAGAAAAAAAAAATTTTGTATAACAGGCAATTTCCATATAAAATCACATTTTATAGAAACTTATAGATAGCTAAGATATTTGAATGGGTATGGGGCAGTGGTGTTTTGAAACACTTTCATTCTTCTGTTAAAAGGAAAACTTTATTTTTACAACTTTATTGTCTATGTGGAAATGAAACAGAGGGTATTTTTTTTTTTTTTATCTAGCAGGGTTTTCATTTGAAAGCATGGCTTCCTAAATATAAATGCCTATCAGTTCAAATACCAAAGCACTCTGACTTCTTTAATATAATAGGATTTTGTTTTCTATACCTATGTACTCAATTTTTCTGTCTTTACACTCAACACCAGTAATTGTCTTTCTCCTAAAAGATAAATGGCATCTGTTCATCTAAACAGCAGCAGCTCTACATACAGTGCAGTATACAGCCACTGCTTTATATAATTAAAATATGTCACATTGTTTACATTACATATGGTGAACCTATATTTTAAATATATAAAATATTTACTGGTATTGAACATGTATTTTCTTAAAGTTATTAAATTAAACATCTCACAATGCATTTGAGTCTCTTTAGTTTGTTAATTGTCAGGAAAGGTCCATTTAACTGCAGTGGTATTTAGATCTGCCAATGTTTACCGAGAATTGCTGTAAGTAAATGTTACTGTACGGGAAAAGTAATTTTATACAAAACACTATTGGGTTTAGTTGATTACATCTTACAAGGTTAATAGTTTCAAAAAGCCCTAAATCTCCTGATTGCAAGAGGGACTTGATGAATCCCCATAGCCCCTTTAAAAGTTGTATTCAATGCAATATGTTTACATTTTCAACCTGTGTACTTAATCACGCAGTCTGCTGTTTACATTTAAATGGGAGAGCGCAACAGAAACCACAGGCATGCCTTTGGAGAAAAAAAATGGTCATTTATATTGAAATTCTAAAGCCTGATGAAAGCAGTTTCATATCAATAATAATATTTTATCATTTCCTTACTTCCTGTCAACTTACAGGAAGTCAAAAGAGCAAAAGCTCTAAATCACCTAAATCATTTACAATACTAGACATTAGGAATCTATGTAGCCTGAAGTGGTCTTGCTGTCCCTAGTCAGAATTTAAAATATGCACCTGATTTTCTTTAGAAATTCCATTCAAAAAATATAAAAGGATAAAGCCAATTTTTAGGCTCTTGCAAGAGGAATTGGTCTTGGATTTGTTACAGACCAACTGCAATTAATAAAACACTGGTAAGGGGAGCATTCTGGCTAAATTCTGTTGGCTTTTTAAGTGCTGTTGGTGTTTTTTCTCAGTTGACCCTCTTGAAGTTTTGTTCTCCAGAAAACACTTCTGCAACCAAAAATTGTGTGCTGATGAAAAACATTGACAGAGTGTGCATTGTTACAGTCCAATTGAATTGTAACACAGATATTGTACAGTATATTGCTACACTAACTATCCTAGTTTAAAGACTGACTTATACATCTGTCGTATGCTGGCATGTAGATGTGATAATACTAAATTAAAAAAAAACTAGAGCTCGGTGTCTTCCATGATGCTTTCTTAGTTTCTACATTGAAGACATTAACAAAATACTTCAAATCAAAATGTATTTTTCTTTTAGTATTACTACATACACCACCATGGAGTGTTTTACAGTTAAAAATGGTTTATAACTGTATGCTGCAAAAGACGAGCATTTCTGTTATAGTAATCGTACATTGTGCAGCTTCTGTACGGGGAAACACAGCTGCAACAATTATTTTGAAACAAAGCAGAATTTTATCAGAAAGCCTAAAAATGATTATTATTTAAAATTGTTGGCAGTTATTTCTGTACCTGCTTTTCTTTTAATATCTGACAAAACAGAATCCAAGTTTCCCTAATATAGCAGTTTCTAAAGCTGAGATCACCAATGCATATATATATTGTGAGACAAGGAGCAGAGAAGGTGTAGTTCTGGGGAACACAGGACTACACCTCCCAGAAGGACACAGGCTGAAAAGCCTTAATGACATTATCATGTGGTTAATTGTATTAGTGATAATTGTTAATTGTCTGCCAGCTGGGAATAATTGTAAATTTAAGCCAGCTGTAATGTTTAAAAAGACAGCAGCTAGTCTGCTCTGGGCTGCTGTTGTGTGAAGAGCCCGACGGTGTGTCATTAAAGAAAAGGTACTGTGTAAATCCTTTTTCCTGCAAAGTGTGTTTTAAATCGGTAAGCAGAGTAGCTGCCCAATTTGTTAGTGTAAGGTTCCTGTAGAAGAGTTTAGTACTCCAAAAGGACTGAATTCCTTCACACTATATATATATATATATATATATATATATATATATGAAAAAGCTGATCTCTCTGCTGTTTGTTTTGCCCTTTAAAAATGAGACCCAGCACACAGAAATAGAGATTTAAGCGCGAACGTGCACTTTAAATAATACAAAGAAAAATCAAACAAACACCTAGCTCCTTCTGAGCACAAACTAAAGTTCTGGGAACAACCTTGACTATACAAAAACAAAACACACGTTTTAACAAATAACACACAAGTACTCACTACGATGACTGCTCATAACCAGCGCACACAGCCCTCTGCTCCCTTCTACTCAGCAGTCCCAAATTAACAAACTGTGAGGCTTATATACCCCACAGTAACAAGTATCGGCAGCTGGCTGTAATTTACAATTATTATGCCAACTGCCAAAACAATTAATCAAGACAATTAACAAATAATACACGTGTTTGGCTGGGAGGATTTTAACCCCCTCCCTGCTCTGCTACACACCCTCCCCCTTGTGTAAAACACACCTGGCCATTCCAAGGTCATTTCCCTCCGCCCTGAAAGGACCTCCCGCCCTCAAGTCCTATTTTTTTAATCTTTGCCCTCTTCCACGGACAGGCTTGAGGGTGGGTCATTCCTTCCTCCGGCGCCCACAAGAAGGGACCATGAACCGGCGATGAGGGACCCCACCGTGGTGACAGGGGCGACTGATGCGCCGACCGGAGACCTGGTGGGTGGTGCAGCAGGCAGAGGTCTGTGGATGGGTCCCGGCGTAGCGACCTCTGAACCGCCAGGGGGAGCACAGCAACAGGCAAGGAGAGCCTGAGCTACGTCTGCCATCTGCATCGCGACATCTGGGGTTGCAGGGGGATAAAAGTCAGCTGATGCACCTATTCCCCTAACTGGAGTGTTTCCCCAAACTAACATTTACAGACAGTGGCATCTCAAGTTGCTGGCATCTCACATGCAGCATCTGGGATGAATGAACTCAATGCCCTGTCAGTTTTATTTTTGTATTTTTAGACACCATTGAAAAGTATTATTATTATTATTATTATTATTATTATTATTATTATTATTATTATTATTATTTGTTATTATTATTATTTGTTATTATAATTGAAAATTAACTTAAAATGCCTACTGAAATGATGGTTATGGGCTGAGGCCAGAACCAGTGTTTGGTTGTTATCTTGTGGCCTGCTCCTAACCAGAAGCCTGGTCATTATGAACTGTCATTCTGGCATCTTGGATAGGCCATTTTTTTAATGTATTCATTAATTTTTTATGTTATGGTAACATTACTGTAATAAAAGAAAAAACACTTACAAACACACATTTGAATTACTAAAATATCAATCAGTTCTTAAAAACGCCCCATATTTTTATCATGGCAGCAAGAAATAAAAGAGAACAACATTTCACTTTAATTAAAAAAAGTATTTTAAAAATATTTATTTTTATTATTATTATTAGGGCTACAACATTATAATAACTTTTCACTTTCACTAGTATATGTACACTAGACAGTATATTTTATATTTTATTTTGCCTTATATTTCTTAACAAATAATGTAGATAATGTTTGTTACAAACATGATTTTAAGAACATATAACATGGTTTATTTACATTTCCAGAAAGCTTTTGACAAAGTCCCGCATAAAAGATTCATCCTCAAACTGAACACAGTAGGGATTCAAGGAAATGCATGCACATGGATTAGGGAGTGGTTAACATGTCGAAAACAGAAAGTACTGATTTGAGGAAAAACCTCAAAATGGAGCGAGGTAACCAGTGGCGTACCACAGGGATCAGTATTAGGTTCTCTGCTATTTCTAATCTACATTAATGATTTAGATTCTGGTATAGTAAGCAAACTTGTTAAATTTGCAGATGACACAAAAATAGGAGGAGTGGCAAACACTGTTGCAGCAGCAAAGGACATTCAAAATGATCTAGACAGCATTCAGAACTGGGCAGACACATGGCAAATGACATTTTAATAGAGAAAAGTGTAAGGTACTGCACGCAGGCAATACAAATGTGCATTATAAATATCATATGGAAGATACTGAAATTGAAGACGGAATCTATAAAAAAGACCTAGGAGTTTATGTTGACTCAGAAATGTCTTCATCTAGACAATGTGGGGAGGTTATAAAAAAAAGGCCAACAAGATGCTTGGATATATTGTGAAAAGTGTTGAATTTAAATCAAGGGAAGTAATGTTAAAACATTGCAATGCATTAGTAAGACCTCATCTAGAATATTGTGTTCAGTTCTGGTCACCTTGTTACAAAAAGGATATTGCTACTCTAGAAAGAGTGCAAAGAAGAGCGACCAGAATTATCCCGGGTTTAAAAGGCATGTCGTATGCAGACAGGCTAAAAGAACTGAATCTATTCAATCTTGAACAAAGAAGATGCGGTGATCTGATTCAAGTATTCAAAATTCTAAAATTTTGACAATGTCGACCCAGGGGACTCTTTCGACCTGTAAAAAGAAACAAGGACCAGGGGTCACAAATGGAGATTAGATAAAGGGGGATTTAGAACAGAAAATAGGAGGGATTTTTTTTACACAGAGAATTGTGAGGGTCTGGAACCAACTCCCCAGCTGACACCCTGGGATCCTTCAAGAAGCTGCTTGATGAGATTCTGGGATAAATAAGCTACTAACAAGCAAGATGGGCCGAATGGCCTCCTCTCGTTTGTAAACTTTCTTATGTTCTTATGTTCTTATGTTCTAAAGTGGATCTCTCTGAAATGGGAAAACAAGAGAATGGCAAAACATACCACAAAAGCAATTTCAGGTAAAGTGAACTTGTTTATAATTGAGTAAGACTGCAAGTGCAACACTATGAAGTTAAACTATGTTACTGGATATGTAATTTGTTGATAAGGCTGTGTTATAATGACTATGACAATGACTTGACTATGAGCTGAGCAGAAGTTCTAGTTGCTTGTCATAGACATGGTAATATAGACAAAATGAGCCAGTCTCTGTACTAATAAGCACCAGCAACGTCTATTCAATAGCAATGTATATTACCATCAAAACAAAATGGAACTTGACTCAAAGTGGCAGATCACCGGATAGCGCTGGGTATTTCTTCTATAAACACACTTTGGCTTATTACGCCTGTGTTACACAGATCTACGGCAGGGAACTCGAATCAAAAAGCTACTCCTGAACTCATATTCAAAGCCTCTTGACACAGACTTATCAATAAGTCACAAAGGTAAGATAGGATACAGTGAAAAAAACGACTGAAAAGACAGTTGGTAGCCTTTGATTTCAGGTACTGTCAAAAATTAATAAAATAAGTTTGTCTGCTTACATTTTATTGAATTCTAAAGTTAATGTTTGGGATGTTTTCTCTCTTTAAAAGGCTTCTGGTCATCAGTAAGACACTGTTACCCAAAACGTTTGGACAGCTTTTAGCAGGTCCACTACCTGTGTATTTGTCAATTTGATTCAATTACTGTAAATAAACAATAGCCCCTCCCCTCACCAGTTACAAGTCCGCACTCGTACAAAGACTGTTACTAGGTAATAATACAACATGCAATTAACAATGTGGCAACATCATTGATAATGTAACTTTTTAAAATCTTTGTAGCCAAAACAGAGCTGACCTGGCAAGTACCCAGAGAGCCTGTAGCTGTATTAGTAGTTATTAGTGTCATTGCTTCTTCTTATACACAATTAATCAAACATTTGACGCAGTATTGTGTTGGTAACTCTCCTCAAATTCTTTGAAAAAAGAAGGAAAGGAAGGAATTTTATGCGACGGGCTTTGCTAATCTAAGTTATCTTTGTGGCAATTACACTTTTGGCCCAGCTTTTCCTTGTTTGATTGATATCTCCAATGATTGTTTGTAAACACTAATGAACTGCTTTTCCCCAGCAATTTGCTGTGTGCTAATCCTGGCTACTGGCAAAGTCAGAGATGAACATTCCCCTTCCTAGTGCTGAGCAGATCTGATTGTGATAAGCCTGGGTGGATTTCCTGTCTGGGTGTTCTGTGTGACCTGGGTGGCAGTAAGAGTCAGTGGAAATCACTCAACACTTGACTCTAATGCTTTGTCTCCATTTTGTTCCCGCTTTTGTAGGATACAGCAGAAAAACATCCAGCTATGAACTTTTTACCTCCTCTTAAATAGTTATAAATGTATATAGATATACCTGCATATGTCAATATATACTTTTTACTACCAATAGAAATGTTACAGTAATTGTTCATTTTAGTCTGAGAAGTTTGTTAACAATAAATACCCATAAACAAATGGTAAAAAGTGAAGCTGGTTTGTCATTACACAAATCCCTTTTTAACTGAGAAATATGCTAGTTGCTCAAAAAGTCAAATATAAATAAATAAAACTGTGAGAGAGGGATTTAGTCCCTTTTTACATTTACATTTAATTTGCATCATTGTGTTTTTTAAAGCAGAGCATTATTAAGACATTGCCCAGTTTTCTTAGGTTACAGATATATTATAAGTGGAGGTTTTAATATGAGTCTCTGAATTAAAAAAAATGGTGGAGGTTTTAAATGTGAGAACTTTTGTGTTTTTAGACAGTTGTTATGCTCCTGGAAAAGTTAATTAGGAAGTGAAACCTTAAGCAGTTGACAGTGTGCTTTGTTGGCCGCTAGTGCTCTGTGACAAATACCACTGAAAGGTACTTCACTTTCTTTTGTAAACAGAGAGCTGAGGAATTTGAACAAAAATGTATTTGTAAAGATCTGCTTTTCATCACAGACTAACCACATGGTAAACAGCAGAAATAACTTGTTTTAATAAAGTAGGGTGTTGAAAAATGTATCAACAGAAGCCTTCCTCATTACAGAGAGCAGCAGAGATAAGAGGCGAGGATCTGCTTGAAAAATACTGCTGCTATCAGAAAAGTATTCTTTGACATTTGTGTCTGTGTCTGTGTCTGACTCAAGTGTTTATGGTTTTATAAACCTTTATATATGCACACATTATAATTAAGTAGCATTTAGTAAAAGCTTGGTCCATGACAGAACCCTCTGTATTTAAAAAATAATAATTATAGAGCCATGTTTTTTTTTTGGATTTTGGACAGTACCCATACAAGCCTAATTGAATTCACTGTCTTTTTTTGGGTCTAATTTTGCAATTTTTTACTTTTAAGAAACAGTTTGCTAATCTTTAAATTATGATATTTAATTAATAAAAAGAGTATTTGGAGTTTATTATTGTTTCCCTATACACCACTGGTATCTAATATTAAGAGAATATGTACACCTTACAAAGCAGGTTAATAAGCATATCTCCTACAAAGATTGTAATTTTTACAAAAGTAAAAAAAAAAAAAAACTAAGTTTATTACTGGTTTTCAGACATCAGCAAGTGTTCTCTTTTTATGTAAACCATAAAAACCTGGTGCTGGTTAAAGATGCAAAAAGAAAGGATACCCTTTAAAATACATGTATATTAACTACACATAGTTGCACTATGATTTACTGATTATTGTACAGTACAGCACACATACTCAGCAGACATTCTGTGGACTGTATTGATTTTTTTTTTTTCTGGAGCTTTTAGGTTTGTTACATAATGTAACAAAAGTGTAAGCACAAGTTAGCTACATATTTAACGTACCTGTATTTTAAAGACTAGCCAATATTTGTGATTCCCTTAATACCGATTTTTGTCAACAACAACAACAACAACAAATTATCCATTGAAAGAAAACATATGCCTCCAAATGCATGCTAGCTGTTGACATGCTAAAGGTACCTTAATATGCTTGAAAAAGCAAACAACAAAGGTTAGAGGAAAAAGCCTATAAAAATGTAGATTGCTTGCAAAACAAAGCTTTCTTATTGGGTTCATTCAACCACAGAAAGTAACCACAACAAACAAATTCCTTTTGACATTAGCCTCCCAGCTAGTCTATAAAGAAACCATCAGGGAGTATAAGCTTCGTGTTCATGGCCTTGCTTACTATGGCCTGGCATTTCTCTTTGTTCTCCTCCCGTTCAGAAGAGGTAATTTATGATTGGTACTTAGCATTGTTATATTCTTGTTTAAAATATGTTTTATGTTTTTCCCCTACCTTACTTACAAGTGTAATCCACAAGCTCAATAAAAATGTCACATGAAAAGTCAGTTACCAAATAAAACTATATTTTGAAGTTATGTAATTATTATAACACCTACTTAATATCCCTGTTAAATACTAAAGTTCCAAGTTTTACTGTGTATTCAGGGAATAATTTGTATCTGTTGTATGGACAATTTTAAAATCCAAAATGTTCGTTCTGCTGTGGTTAATGCTCTTTTGGCCAGCACTACATTACCCTTTTTACTGTAAAATGTCTTTGGAGGAGACTTTGTTTACTTAACTTGTGCCTGCGGTTGATACTGTGTTTGCTTGCTATTAATCAGGTGTTAGGAAAACATTGTGGTGAGGAAAAATGCTTATTATAAACATGTTAAGTGATATTAAATTTAAAAGTGAATGCCTTGAAAGCAAGGCCACATTATAGTTATTTTAGTCATGACAATAATGTGGTTAACTGTGGAAGTTTTTACTTTAAGAAAAAGCTTACACTCATACCACAGCAACATAATAAGCAACACTTAATCCTCACTGGTAACATTCACAACTTTCAAAGATTAGTTTGTTTATGCTAAAGAGCTATTAACACCCATTATCATTAATATACACAAATGTGTTTAGCCCTCAAATTCCATTTAAAATTGAAGATTGGAATCCATTTGTTTGTTTGTTTTTTTAAGTTTGTATTGGGGGTCATATATCTATGAATGGCTGTGTTTCCATGCAGCTTAGAAAGTCGTCACTCTTTCTCCACAGGTATTATTTATGTGACATAGCGTGCACATACCATGCGCATTACACACGTTATAGGAAGTGCACGTCTAAAACATTGTACCAATTCAAAGGCAGGGTAAATCGCCTTTTCACGCTAAAAAGCCATACAATTGATCAAAAACCACATTTATGACATAATCTTGTGCAACGTTTTACTATAACTAGGGCCCTGTGAAATTCACTGGAGAATTAGAACTACATGACTAACCTGAAATTCAGTCCTAAACCCCAAGATGTCCGTGTAGCCAATTACGAGGGACAATTATTGCTGTTCTAGAAATGGATGCGTTTAAAGAAAAAGCTTACCTCAAGACTTGCTGTTTTAGAACAAATAGATGCACCAACAAACTCAAAAAACATTTCTTTGAGAGATTGTACGCAGCAATATCCACCTGGTGTGCTGCACACTGAGAGGTATAACTTATTTTGAAAGCCGTAATATTAGTTTTTGAAAAATTGATGAGTTTTGGAGAAATGCAGAAGAACTATTTCCCAATTTAGCAAGAAAGGCTAAACTATATTTGTCAGTTGTTACCAAATCTGTGGTGCTGAAAGAAGTGTTTCTTCATATGGACACATTTTCACAGAGCAACTTCAATCCATGAAAGAAGACCGGGTTAACAATCTGACGATGCTTAAGTTTAATAGCAAAATATAATGCACAAGAACTGAGAATTGATTTTTTACACATATGGGCTTCTTATGAACAACTTTTTTTTTACATTATATTCAAAGAACAAAACAAACCCACTTAAAACAAAACAAAGAATAAATAAATAAACACAGCTTACATATGTTATAGAATCTATCAGATGTCCTGATTCCAATAAATGGTTATAACAGCTATACTGTTCAGGGATCGGTGCCAGAAACAGGAAATCTATTAAAAAAACTCTATCTTATCTTCTTTTGAGGAAGTAGGCCTATACGTTTGTGCCTGGTGCTATCCAGACATCAAGAAAATGTATTATTTTTTTTTACGAAATGATTTGTGTAAAAGTATACTGGTAAATTAAAACCTCTAAATAATGTATTTACACGTATGAGTTCTCTGAGATAATATTGGAAAAAAAACATCTTCCTTTTAAAATCCTGTTATACGTATTCAAAGGGATGTAAGGGTTAAGTAAATGTCAGTCATCTACAACATTCTGTTTATTAATCTGTTAATATGTACTTTGTAGTAATGGGATGACCAATTCAAATGGTTGAAGTAATATCATGAGATGATTGTTTAATGATTTCTCATTACGTGGCATACTATGGAGGTTATATCAACGTCTTGTAGCTGTAGGCTTAAATTACAGGTTAAAACACAAGTCATGTAAAATTCAAGGCCCTATAACTGAATAACTGAAGGCCATACCAAGCAATCCTATTGGCAAGCTACTTTAACCAAATAGGAAAAAAAAATAAGCACAAAGTATGAGGGGCTTAGTGTTCTGTTTTGTTTTTTGTTTTTTTAAGTGACACCATTTATTCAACATTTCAGATTATTACCATTTTACTCATAAAAACTGCTTTATAGTTAAGTTGTTTTATAAGCCAGGTTATAAGCTACTACAAATAATAATTAAAAAAAAAACCTTTTGCAATAAATACATAAATAAATAACGAAGCCCTTTACACTTACTTTTTGTTATATATGCAGTAAAAAAATGTTTGGCAAACAATACAAGGATAGTACACAGCTCTTTCTTATAGAATGTTGTTTTTTTAATATTATAATTATTATTTTATTATTGTTTTTGGGCCAAATGAGGCAGGCTGTGTTTTAAGACAACCTAAAAACTTCATGGAAACCTGGTTTGAAAAAGCTGTACGATATCAGTAAGTCCCACAAGGCCAAATTGGAACTCCGACAAAAACACTTAAATATACCCTCCCATATTGTAATATTAATTAGGTTATTTGCATTTGGAACAAGAATTTCTCAGGCTAAAAGAGAACTACATGGAAACACATACAACCCGAATGTACTACCAAAATAGAGTGAGAAAAGGGGAGACTTATTTTTCTTTTTCCATGGAAATTGCCCCATTGTCTCATCATTGAGGTGGTCTCCAGTCTGGATCTCGAGTACAGTATTAAACACTGCGTAGTGTAGACTAGCACTTTTAAGCCGGTTTAAAGGCAACTAATATGGTTTAAAGGCAAAATGTGGACAGGGCCTTATTTACTGATGCATGGTAAAAAGTTCCATCTTTAAAATCATATCAGAGAGAACAACTACACAGAGAATATATACTTTAGTATGTTCCCCTTGCTGCACTCTGAACTTATGACAGTTATGAGAACAATAGTGCAGACAGACAACCCTTGGATAACATTACACAAGGAGGGCTATACAACCTCTAATTATAAAGCTATTCATCTCTAAAGTAAGTTCTTCTCTTACTTAATGTCATCATATCACTTCAAACCCTGGCTGTTGACAGTGCAGGCTTCAGTCAATCTGCAAGTGTGTCTCTGGCTGGTGCTTTGATAATAAGAGGCTGGGTTTGGCATATATATCTTCCCATCACACTACAACAACAATAACCTTCCGAGGTTCCATGACAGTCCTTAAGGCAACTTTGCATAATAAGGCCATGATCAGAAACAGAAAACGGCTTCATTTTGTGAATGTGCAGATTTTTATGTGAGGCAGAAACTAACTTCACTAATGTTGCATTAGCCTTTTTTATTCTCTTGCTATGACACATTCACTCATTCATTCAGCAGTCATGTAATGAGTCTGCAGAGGCCAGCTGCAAGTTGAGACACACAGAGCAAATTCAAAGCGAGGAGAAAATGAAAACCCCTTTGCAGGATGTGCACTTACCAATCATTCATGTAGCAACAATGATGTAATACTTTTGAAGTATATATATATCCATTTGAGTATTGACACGAAATCCCAATCTTGAGGGTTTTTTTTTTTCTCACACTTAAGCAATAAATTAGCTTTTAATATTTTAATGGCCTGATTCATGAAGGGTCAAACAGTTTTGTTACATTTTGAGCCAGCTTTTTAAAGCGTGCCTGTGTGTTGAGCATCAGCTCTGGGATGTTATCTGATAATACTTGTGTGTGATTGTGAGCGTATATAAATCTATCAAAGCAAGGTTGCTTAATTGAGTAAGACAAAACAAAACATTAAGAATTAGGTGTAAATTTGATTTTACCTTTATGAATTCAAAATCACCCTTACTCAATGGAAATTTTCCTGACCACATTTTATCAATGGCAGTGATTTTTATGTCCATTTAATTACCATACATTTCTTGAATGTTTCATTGCCATTTGTGGCTTGGTTGAGTTGCAACAAGCAATCCTGAAAATAACAGCACAGCATTACGAGTGATGGTAAATGTAAATGTTTGTAAAATCTGAACACTTGTGATTAGCAAATCAAAAATTTCTCTTCATTTTCACTCACTTCTGCTCTTAGGTCAGTTCCATTCAGCTGTTTGTCAGCATAGCATTAACTTTTAGTTTAGGTTTTTGTGTTTAAAGTTTGGGAGGTAAAAACAAAAACACCAAAAATAAAATAACAGCTAGCCCATTCACACCTATGCAAGGTAAATGTCAACTATGTGTAAAATCTGCATATTTTATCTCTTGATGGTAGAGAATAGACTACACATGGATTTAAGAATATGAATCAAGACTTTTTAGTTTTTCTAAAAAGAAACATAATCAAAGATATGAGTCGTGAAGGCTTAGGCTTCTCTAGTTTTAACTAACAGAAAATAGTTTGAATAATAAGGAAAACATCTCTCATATGTTCTCTCTTTCTGACTACACAATGACCACCAGAAGCCTAAATGTTATCTTACCTGAGGCTTGATCCTATAAGTTCTAAGGCATCTTTAATCAGCTGTATACTTTTCAGATAAATCAAAGTGAGTCAACTGTGCTTCTAGGTTTACTACTTCATTCATCAAGTTTTTTTTTCTTTTTTTATATTGTGGATATTCATCTAATCCTAAGTTTTTTTGTAATTGTCCAGACCTTTTTCATTGGCCCATTCATTTTGTACATTGTCTACCTAAATATATTTCATAAGGGCATTACAGATCAATGCGAATGCGAGGTTTCAAAGTGAAGTCATCAGTCTCAGTAAACTCTAAATGGTTTAACAGAAATTAAAAATGTGCCATCTGTTTTGATTCATCCGTGTTTTATATTCATGCTGGGGGCAGATAGCTTGGGGCACTTACATGATTATTGATTATACATAAATATCATAGTTATTATTGATTATACATTAATATCATAGTTATTCTAGGAAGTTATAACTGCAGGTTTTTAAATCGTTTTTTGTTTTATTGATTTATTTAACCAAATAAGTCTGTTAGGCAAAATCATTGCTAAGGTTTCACAATAGTTAAATAAATAAATCCAAGTGTAAAAATAAACTTCATAAAAGATTATTTATTCAAATGACTCTTAGATTCTTTACCAGAAACTTTACTAGAGGCCACAAGTCAGACAAGGTGTATTTAGATTTATAGACATGAGCACTTGAAGGCAACTAATAACTTTACCAGCCTTTTCATTTTCATTAGAGATGTTTTTATTATTTTTTTAATGACATTGTTCAATTATTTAGATCCAGGTAAATACTGGAACAAAATACTTGTGAACTTTTGAAGCAAACAAGACTCTGACTCTGTTTGGTCTTTAGGGAAAGTGTCCAGAGGAACAACTGTACAAAATAGGATGGTGTCTGCACTCTGTCTCCTGGCTTCATCATGTTCTTGCTTCAGGCAGTCAGTTTTTAACTCTGTGCCTTTATTGAATGATGTAAAACTTCCTCTCCAACAGGCAATTTCCAACCAACAGATCTATAACATTCAAAAAAATCTGGAAATCGGCAATCACTTGACATGAAAAGCAACTGTAATGTACCTATCTAGGGAATGTACTGGTTGTTTCAGCAGTACTTTAAGAAAAAGGCACAGAGTAACTCTCAGATAAGCCACAAATGCAAGCCTTGCAAAACAAGTTCTACTTTTTGTGAGTAAAAAATTAAGTAAAAACAAAAATGCACAAGCTGCAAACAACCTTTTTCACACAACAAATTACCTTGCAGCTTACTCCATAAATACTGTATTGTAACTATCACTCAGATTTATTAAACACACTTCCAGATTCAGGTGACAAACATTAACTATGCCATACTTACACGTGTGGCTGTAGTGCCTAGGTTAAGAACATAAGAAAGTTTACAAACAAGAGGAGGCCATTCAGCCCATCTTACTTTATTTTAACTGGTAGAATGTGTCTGGTACATGTATAGTAATACAGATTCCAGATCAGTGGAATACGAAAACTAAATTCTAAGGGTTGTGGTTAGTATACAGATTTGTAATATAAGTGTGGCAAGTTTAAAATGATAATATCAGTATGAAGGCATTCCCATGGGCTCAGAATAATAAAGTCACATTTTTTTCTGGAATCAGGAAGCAGACAAATGGTCAAACAACTCAGCAAGCATTATAAAAACAATAAGGGAAATGTGTTTATATAATTATATATATATATATATATATATATATATATATATATATATATATATATATATATATATATATATATATATATATATATATATATATATATATATATATATATATATATATATATATATATATATATATATATATATATATATATATATATATATATATATATATATATATATATATATATATATATATATATATATATATATATATATATATATATACAGTACTGTGCAAAAGTTTTAGGCAGGTGTGAAAAAATGCTGTAAAGTAAGAATGCTTTCAAAATAGACATGTTGATAGATTATATTTATCAATTAACTAAATGCAAAGTGAGTGAACAGAAGAAAAATCTAAATCAAATCCATATTTGGTGTGACCACCCTTTGCCTTCAAAACAGCATCAAGCATCAATTCTTCTAGGTACACTTGCACACAGTTTTTGAAGGAACTCGGCAGGTAGGTTGGCCCAAACATCTTGGAGAACTAACCACAGTTCTTCTGTGGATTTAGGCAGCCTCAGTTGCTTCTCTCTCTTCATGTAATCCCAGACAGACTCGATGATGTTGAGATCAGGGCTCTATGGGGGCCATACCATCACTTCCAGGACTCCTTGTTCTTCTTTACGCTGAAGATAGTTTTTAATGACTTTCGCTGTATGTTTGGGGTCGTTGTCATGCTGCAGAATAAATTTGGGGCCAATCAGATGCCTCCCTGATGGTATTGCATGATGGATAAGTATCTGCCTGTACTTCTCAGCATTGAGGAGACCATTAATTCTGACCAAATCCCCACCTCCATTTGCAGAAATGCAGCCCCAAACTTGCAAGGAACCTCCACCATGCTTCACTGTTGCCTGCAGACACTCATTCGGTACGCTTCTCCAGCCCTTCGGGCGAACAAACTGCCTTCTGCTACAGCCAAATATTTCAAATTTTGACTCATCAGTCCAGAGCACCTGCTGCCATTTTTCTGCACCCCAGTTCCTGTGTTTTCGTGCATAGTTGAGTCGCTTGGCCTTGTTTCCACGTCGGAGGTATGGCTTTTTGGCCGCAAGTCTTCCATGAAGGCCACTTCTGACCAGACTTCTCCGGACAGTAGATGGGTGTACCAGGGTCCCACTGTTTTCTGCCAGTTCTGAGCTGATGGCACTGCTGGACATCTTCCGATTGTGAAGGGAAGTAAGCATGATGTGTCTTTCATCTGCTGCAGTAAGTTTCTTTGGCCGACCACTGCGCTCACGGTCCTCAACGTTGCCCGCTTCTTTTGTGCTTCTTCAAAAGAGCTTGGACAGCACATCTGGAAACCCCTGTCTGCCTTGAAATTTCTGCCTAGGAGAGACCTTTGCTGATGCAGTATAACTACCTTGTGTCTTGTTGCTGTGCTCAGTCTTGCCATGGTGTATGACTTTTGACAGTAAACTGTCTTCAGCAACCTCACCTTGTTAGCTGAGTTTGGCTGTTCCTCACCCAGTTTTATTCCTCCTACACAGCTGTTTCTGTTTCAGTTAATGATTGTGTTTCAACCTACATATTGAATTGATGATCATTAGCACCTGTTTGGTATAATTGTTTAATCATACACCTGACTATATGCCTACAAAATCCCTGACTTTGTGCAAGTGTACCTAGAAGAATTGATGCTGTTTTGAAGGCAAAGGGTTGTCACACCAAATATGGATTTGATTTAGATTTTTCTTCTGTTCACTCACTTTGCATTTAGTTAATTGATAAATATAATCTATTAACATGTCTATTTTTGAAAGCATTCTTACTTTACAGCATTTTTTCACACCTGCCTAAAACTTTTGCACAGTACTGTATATATATATATATACACACACACACATATATATATATATATATATATATATATATATATATAGTAACACGAATCGCACCAGCTCAAGGTTCTTGCCCCTTTAAAAACTGACCCAAGACACAGGAATTGGAGGTTCAGCTTCACGCACACTTTTAATAATACAAACAAAACAAAACACAAAACAAACACCTAGCTCTTTACGAGCACTAACTAAACTTACTGGAACACCCTGACTATAAGTGGGACGGGTAAGCCGTTTCCCCACCAAACACAACACAAGAAACAAAATCAAAACAGGTTTAAATTTCACACTCTTTACCTCACGACTGCTCGGAAGCAGAGCACCTCATCTGCCTCCTTCTACTCAGCAGCCCCGAACAAACTGTCTGCTTTTCTTTTATACCCTGCACCTGGCTCTAATTTAATAATAAGCACCAGGTGCAGGGGATAATTAATAATAAAACAATTAACAAATCAAAATTAAACAATAAAGCAAAACAATTAATCACACGAATGTGCATTCCAAGACATGTTTTTCTTGCAGGAGGCTTTAACCCCTTCCTTGCTGTCTTACTATATATATATATATATATATATATATATATATATATATATATATATATATATATATATATATATATATATATATATATATATATATATATATATATATATATATATATATATATATATATATATATATATACTTCAGCACAACAAAAGCCAATCAAATCATGTAAAAGTCGCCTAACAGCTTCTACATTCACAGTGCTTTAAAAATCAAAGTACAGTATCTGCAGACATGTTTCACCCTGTTTGGGGCTCATCAGTGCAGCGCAACTTTACTCTGAAAAGCTCAGCGATTTCATTGGCTCTTGTAATGCTGAAATTTGTATATTTCCCAATTACCTATTGTTCTCTATGCATTGCTTTCATTCCCCTTAACTCGAAAGCTACTTGTTTTTGCTTACTCTCCTGAGCTTTACAGAGTAAAGTTGTGCTGCACTGCTGAGCCCCAAACAGGGCAAAACATGTCTGTAGATACTGTTCTTTGATTTTTAAAGCGCTGTGAATGTAGAAGCCGTTAGGTGACTTTCACGTGATTTGATTGGCTCTCGAAAACTACTCATATATATCACGTGATTTGATTGGCCCTCGAAAACTACTCATATATATATATATATATATATATATATATATATATATATATATATATATATATATATATAGTAAAGAAATGCATATTGAACAGGTATTTTTCACATAAGGACCAATTTGAGACATGAGCAATACATTTTCCACTTTTAAAGGCTTAAACTACCTTATGAACTACCCTCTGCATATGAACTCAACTTAAGTAGCTATGTGTGATGTTGTGAGACCCCCTCCACAGAAAAATATTCAGCTGGCAATCGGAAATGGAACCTATGGCTTGGAATAAAATACACTCATTTAAATTAAATTCCCTGTGAATTGGTATGTGAATTCCATCATTATACTGTATGCCTGCCACAGTTGCTGTCTTTTATGTATTCACAGTTTGTTACACTGAACTCTAATGAAATCAGTTCTATGCAAAGTAAAATTCTTAAATAAGTTATCGTTTCAAACTGCTTGGCCCTACTTTTGCCAAAATAAATATGAACTGTTACCTTTAATCGTGGGTGTAGACTTGTACCGAAACATCTGGATTTTAAAACAGTATTGCTTATGTCAAAATACAGATGTTTTCAAATCCTACTGCTATGAAATTGTCAGATTTATATGAGTAAAAAAGTTGCATGTTCTGTATGGTAAATGTTTGAGAAAAAACAAAAAAATATATTTATTAACAGTAGGGTTTTTTTTAAAACAACACTCACAGTAATTTTGTAGAAATGATGTTGCTGAATTCAATTTACACTTTATGTGTAAACTTTATTCAGAAACTCATTTGAACAAGAGCTTTTGGCTGGCCTTTGGATGAGGGGAGGGAGACCCCCTTCTGTTTTGTTTAATTAGACCAAGGACTGAGATAATGTAAAGGGTAGCAAAATTAAGAAATGCAAACAATGGTACGCAACTGGATTATATATACATTTAATTTACTGGTTAACTGGGTAAGTAACATGCATTGGAGACTGTCCCATATGTTAAACTAAAGTTTAAAAACTACACTTTCTGTACAGTAGTTGCCAACTCTTCCTTTAGCAGTGACTATATAATTATTATTATTTTTTAAATCTGTATTAATAGGAAGCATAAATGTATTGTAAGTTTGCATGCATTGTTATACAACATTATACACTCCCTTATATTTAATTATGTTCATATTTGTGCTTGTATAGGCATAACGACCATTATAAAACTTTTTTTTTTCTCAATGAAAAATAGCAATGATAATGTTATTCATATGTTTCCATGGCAATCGCTATGGATGAGAGACTTTAGGCAAGGAGTCTTCACCACCATCTGTTAGTGAAAAGTTCATTCCAAACACTTTAGGAACTAAGCATAGGTAAACTTTAATCAGTTTCTTAATTAGTTGTTACATAAATTATTCTTTGCAATTTCGCAGCTGCTTAAACATTGGACCCACAGGTCTTATTACTTTAGAATAATTGCCTATTCAAATGTAATTGTTAATGTGCTTCAGTCACATATGCTGCTGTTACTCTGCATTACAGTGATGTCATTTTCAGAAAACATTAAAAAGAAAATGCCCAGGAAAAAAGGTCACAGTTGTTTTATTCCAGTTGCTTTGTGTTGGATTCTCTGTTTGTAGCGTGTGTTTATTTAAGAATTTCTGTCAAAACAAGGAATAAAGATAAATGTAGCTAATTAAAAGAACATTTGTATAGTACTCCTTGTAATAGATACCTCATTGTGGGGTCTTGTGGTATGGTTTTCTTAAACAACTGTTGCACTTCATGTGATTGACTTTACCATTATAAAAGCGTTTCAATTTCAAAACGTTGAGGATCAGCCTGTGCACAATCAGTTTAAAGATTTGACGGAAGAACAGAAGTCATACACTAGTTCACTAGTTGTATGCAAAATTATATATCGACTACAGTTGTAGTCAAAAGTTTACATACCCCAATGAAAATTTATAATTGCTAGAAATTTCTTGAAAACAAATAAGTATAGGAAAAATTGTATGTAGCACAAGTTTTGCTTTTGTGGATGATAGAAGTCTATAATTGTTTAGTTCAGCAATTTTTTTTGCAAACTCCAAACCAGCTAATTCAAAAGTATTCATACCCTTTGATGCTATGTAATTCTAGAAAAGTCTAGAAAATTGTGGATTGTAGGTGAACATTCTTAGAGAGTATAAAAGGGTTAGGCATAGGATGACTGCTGTCATTACCAATAAGTCAATATAGGAAAAAGTAAATAGCTATCTGAAGACCATAGGCAGAAAATGATTTATTGTCATAAAGCTGGAGAAGGATACAAGAAGATTTCCAAGCATCTGAATATCCCAATTTCAACTATTGTTTCTATTATCAAGAAGTACAAGACTCGTGGTACTGTCACAACACTCCATCGGTCTGGAAGAAAGAAGGTTCTTTCAACAAGAACAAGTAGAAGAATTGTGAAGAAGGTTAATAACAATCCGAGATTGACTGCCAAAGATATTCAAAGTGAATTGTCTGCAAGTGGGACTGGGGTTTCCATTTCAGCCATAGGTCAAGTATTGCATGATGAAGGTCTCAATGGTCGCAGGTCAAAGAAAAAGCCACTTCTATGGTGCTGTTTTTCCTCTAATGGCACAGGAAATTTAGTTCCAATACATGGTAAATGGTAAAATGGATTCCATAGCATACCAAAAGATATTGGCCAATCACCTGAAACCCTCTGCTATAAAACTTGGTTTAAAGTGCAACTGAATGTTCCAAAACAACAATGATCCAAATCACACATCAAAATTTACTTCAGAATGGTTAAAGAAAAATAAAATCAAGGTTCTGGAATGACCTAGTCAAAGTCCTGATCTAAATCCGATTGAAGATGGCTGTGCACAAGAGAAGTCAGAATTTGAAAGAACTGGAACAATTTTGCATTGAAGAATGGTAAAAAATCACAAAAGAATCATGCCAAAATCTAATTGACAAATATCCTAATCATTTAAAAGAGGTTATTACTGCTAAAGGTGCCTCAACTAGCTATTCATTTAATTTTCCTTGTCAGGGTATGTAACGGAGAGGGGAGAGATCTGTGCTGACTATCTGGCGCAGGCATGGTACTGCAGGAAGGGGGCAGTAGCCTCGTAGCTCCGTCTGTCAGTCATGGCAGTGACATGGAGAGGTGAGGGAGAGGTGAGGAAGAGGGTGTGTTGGCTTTCCCTCTCTCTGAGTGGCTGAGAGGCGGGCCTTGGGGGATTGCTCGGCCCATAAGTACTTCGCTTGGTTATGCATTCGGGTGGCCGTGATTGGAAATACCCAGAGACGCTGGCTGAGAAGGCCAGTGTAAACATAGACCAGGCAAGAACGCCAGTGGTTGGAGCGAATGACCAAAACAGGCAAATACTGCTGAGGAAGAAATCTAGCAATAAATAAATAATTTATTAAAATATATTGTTACGTACCCTAGGGGGCGTATGTAGTGATAGGGGAACCTTGGCCACCCCAGTGTATAGTGCATAACAGCGTAGGGTGGAGATCACGAGCTGACCGGCTTAGCGGCATTGGGGCACTGCATAAGCAGCACCTTTATTTTGTAGTTATAGTACTGTGTTTTATTTTCCCTTTTCATTTCGCCTTTTGTTTTCATTATTATTTTGGGCACCTGTGAGTGCGCCAGCTTTTATCTGTTTACCAGTATTGGTATTCTTGTGGTCCTGTTTACCATTGCCGGTACTCAGGCCAGAGACAACAATGCCCTCTGCGAGCTAAAAGAACATTTCTAAAATAATAAAATTGGGCACCAGTGCGGTGTTTTCAAATAAACCTTCTGTCTCCTGTGTGTGTCAGTGAATTGCCCACCACCCTTCCACAGGGTATGAATACTTTTGAATTAGCATTTTTGGAGTTTTGCAAAAAAAAATCTATTTCTTGTAACTTTTTTTCCTCATCCACAAAGCAAAACTTTTGCTACAAAAGATTTTTCCTATACTTATTTGTTTTTGAGACATTTGTAGAAATTATAAATTTCCATTGGGGTATGTAAACTTTTGACTACAACTGTATATATCAGGGCTAGAAGTTATTTTTAAGGCAATAATGGGGATTTACTACCTGTCTGGAGGACAGTTGTTATACAGGTGTACAATCATGAGTGAGCAGAGGCGGGGCATAATTTGGAGTTAACCAATGGGAAAGTCAGAAATCTGCACTGGTTTTACAGCTGTCCAATCATTAGTGTATAGGATGTAAGTATAGCTAAATTTAGCGCGATATTGCTTATTATAGAGACAGTTATGGAGAATTATACAGAGAACTTCAAAGTCATATTTTGAATTGCTTTTTACAAATTAAAAAAAAATCATAAGACAATGGAGACATTGTAGTCGATTTGTTTACAAATCAATTTTCAAGAACTTTCTCAGAAAAAATGGAGGTGTACGCCAGAAATACCTGAAGGCACCAATTCTTCAAACTGAAGTAATTATGTGGAATTACTTTCTCTGATTTCTGACTACGACAGCATGTTAAGCAATCACTTATCAATCGCCACAGCATTCTCGGGAACCTCTAACAAGATTCCGAACGGCTTAATCTCTTCGGTGCCTCAGGTTTTGCTAGATGCAGAAGTACAAGGAAGCCAATTACGTATCTATGCGGAAACAACTGATGTTCTGTGAAAATGTGTTACATATACTAAAATAAAATAAAAAATAAAAATGCTTTTAAAAAGATCAAATTCCCATTGTCTTATTTTTATTTTTAGATTCTATTGAATTTTTAGTATTACTATGCAGGACAGCTGCCATAATATCGTTACCTTTATTAAAAATGTGCACAGTTAATCTACCGATTAATCAACTAATGGCCATAAATTAACCGATCAAAAATTGTAATCGATTGACAGCTATTTTTGTCTACTATTAAAAATGTTCCTCTGTACCATTTTCTAAGAAATACACAATATTTTTATTAAAATGCAGTTTTATTTTGACTTTGACTTTGTAATAAGCAGCCCTACACTATAACCTAGGATCCAGCAGACGTTTAGACGTCAGAGGATCAAATAACGTTCAAATGTAGTTCTCTGTCACTTCACAAACACATTATTACCTGATTATGTTGGCCAATCAAAGTCTGGTTATTGTGGCAATTGCTGGGCATAGTAACTACTAGTTGATCAAAAACTAAATTGAAATACTTACACAAAAATATAATATTTTTAGTGGATGAGGAATGGGGAGAAAACGTAAATCAGTTTATGAATATTCAAAAGAAAACAAATGTTTCGAACTATACAAAAAGCAAAAATAGCAGAAGTGGTTCAGATGAGGCAGAGGACGCATAGCTCTGCAAATACTGCTTCATTGAGGTACATGTTCGCGCTGACAATAAAAGAACATACTGAAATATAAGTGACACATTAAACTAAACAAAGAAAGTGAACTGAGAGACAAGCAATCCATTTATGCAGCTTTTACACAGGCTTTAATAAAAAGAAAGCACAGAATGACTGTGTTAATGAGTTTGTCAGAGCGCTGTGCTTTTTTATTGCAGAGAGTTATGTATTGGTAACTTTGTGCATCAGTACTGTCCATCAGCTCAAACACTGCCTAATGCCGACAATATTAATCGTAAATCTTTAACAGAAGATGGTGATGCTTTAGTTGGTAAACTTATGGAACGCATTGATGGAAATGTCCAGTGTGATTTTTGACGCGTCTCGTGGTGGCTTGCATCGCCCAGTTCTGTCAATTTTCTTTTCTTTTTATGATTTCAAGGTGAATAAATCTGGCTTGTTTCGTGCTGATGTCACGTTCATACCTTCTGTAGATACTATTTCTGTCAGCACACCAATTGCCCAAACGTTCGCAAAGGACGAGGCTGTGCTCCAACAATTTTTACTCTGCATATTTTTCTCCACCCATTGTTGGGTTTAATGTTTTTCGAAATCTTTAAGATTTTGTATTATAATAAAGGTGGTTATGTAACGCAAGATTGTCTGATTGACTGAAATCAATTAATGCGTTAGCTCAGGGGTTCTCAAATTTTTTTAGCTGGGCTCCCCTTTGGAAATGTTTCAGGCTGTGATGCACCCCTCACCGCCACCCCCACACCCACCCCAACCCCAACGCCATGGTGCGATATCAGATGAAATTACTGTACATCAGTGGTCCCCAACCTTTGCAGGCCCATAAACAACATTGAACAAGTAACACCGCTGGCAACATCATACTTTGCTCTACATCAGCCTGAAGAAACATGTATTTGTGAGAAGCACAATATAGGAGACAGAATTGCTCTCCCTCAGCCTAAGGAAACATTTATGTGTGGCAATTCTTGAGTATAGCACACAGGGGGGCACACAGGGGTGGGGGCAATTTGATTATGGAGGGACACTTTATTGTCCACTGTGTTTTCATATATAATAAAATTTCCCACAAAAACAACTGTGTTGATTAAAAACAATAAATCTGCAATGGCATAATGTGAAGCAAAACTCCATTAAATGAAGTGGAAAAGAAAAAAACACACACACATGCATACACAATTGTGTACCTTCATGCAATTTAGTGAATTCTGAAGTGCCTTGAACCCCCCTAACTGGACAAATTTTTTAAAAATAATTAAATAAATATATAAATAACATTACAAAATAATTTAATGCTGACATTAAATGCTGGGTGAGATTAGAGCTGATTTAAGAAGCTGACTGACTAGAGAAGTACAAGAAATAAGAACGCTGTCAACACATAATTAATGATTTAACCCTCATAAGGTAACCTGGGGTCCATTCCGACTTCACAGTGCTTTAGTATCAGTTATTATGTGGATCTAGTGACTTGATTTTTGTTTCCTTTTAGGTAGTGGTCAGGCACCCATCCTGTTACACCATGGTTGAATTTCCCAAATTGTTTTAGGTTGGATTCCGTATGGACCCCAGGCATAGTGTATTGGCAGGCCTGACCTTCTCGCGTGCATATCTCAGGCACCGTAATAGCTAGCTTCCTGGCTTGTTTGAAAGTACAGAATAAGAGCTTTTCAATGATGTAGCGTATGTCCTGAACAGACGTTCCTAAGCGAAACTACAATAAACCGAAACTAAGGCTTGAGTCCTGTGACATGAGTCAGCTCCTAAGTTTTGTTTGTTGCCTATTACTTGGTTGCTTCAAGAGATAGTGTTCCGGTTTCAACGTCATTTAAAAGCGTAGGCTTTGCGCTTTCCATTGATGTCAGGCATGCCCGTATGCATACTTTCTACCACACCCTCATTCAGTGTTCCAGTGCTGTGACACGCAGCAAATCAGTAGGTGTGTTCAAGTGCCTGTAAATCAAAAACGGAAAGAGCTAGGAACACAGTCAATATACCAAATGAAAGAGGAGGCTTAGGGCTATATTGTAAAATAAACTACAGTGTCCGGAATACAGTGGTGCCTTCACTTGCTAGGAGACAGCTGCGTGCATTGGGTGTCTTATTCATTTTGCATAGCTAAACAATACATTACACCAAACGATGGCTAGAAGTAAAGGACAAGCAAAATAAAGTGTTCATATACACATTTTCATTCATTCATTTAATCCAGTTGTTAGTTATATGTTGTTGGACCCCAGGTTACCAGGAAAGTTTTCCGACGTATCCTTATGAGAGTTAAAATGATCAACCATATTTTTCTCTTAATAAACCACAAATGTAATATATTGTGAGTAAGAACAGAATGGACCCCAAATTAATTCTATATGCATCATATCATATGCTACTTGAATTAAACTGGTGGTAAATAAAAAAAGATGTCATATATTGTATACTTTGTACAGTAGCCACTTCCATTTATAGTACTTCAACATTGTAGAGGGTAGTACAAAAAAAACAAAAAACATCCTGGTTTCACAAACCCTATTGCCAATTCTAGACTCCCAGTTTCTTACCTAAATTAACATGAATTTCAGAAGACACTTCTTTGACCCGTTTACTGGCTGAAAAATAAATGCAAATAATCAGCCATCCGAGTGGATCACAAAAGAGGATATTATTAAGCAAAACAGCCACTTTTACATGTTAGTTTAGAAAAACAGAGTAAAGCATTAAAGCGTAACGGTAATTAATATATAACCATTTAAATACAAAACATGTTAACCTCTGACACATTTTCAGTCTCTCCTTGAGCAGTATATCATATAAAAACCATTAAACCAAATTAACATTGAATGTATAGGAGCGCTGTTCCGTCGCGCTTTGTGTGACGTCCTGTCGTTGACTCGCTCTATAGTCACACCTTGGGCCTGATGCACTAAACAGCGGTAACCAGTTTATCACACCGTTACTGCTCGCTTTGTACACCTGCTATATTCACTAACCAGAGGCAAATTACTTTGCACGCGAAATGAATCACGTGGAAAAAAATACCGTGTGCAAGTCATTTACATACAATTAATAATGGTAATCCATGGAAATGTATTCAAATTCTCCCCCCTAATACCGCATGGGAGGGACTTGATATAAAAACCATATTTACTTAAAGGTGCTAACATTCCTAAGTGTCTCAGCGCGTGTTAAGTTTACCTCTTATTGAAACCAGGCGTCTATCTAAATCACAATATAAATAGAGCGTGTTGCTAAAGAATGTGTTGCTTTCTCAATGCAAGATGCATTGTAGGAATAGACAGTGCTGTATAAAATCCCATGATGTACTGTATTTTTTCCATTATAACGTTGTATTGCCGAAACGGCCAAGAGACAGTTGTGCTCTTTTAACACATGAATTACGCTGAATTATTTCGGCCCTGAAAACATTAGCATTGTTGTCATGGAAAAGACAACAGTGGGGCAGTTTACAAGCAAAAACTGAAAAGCCTGACAACAGATCTCTCGCGCTTTTTTGGTCATGACAGTTCTGCTTCCACGTTTACATGAGAGTTTATTTTAGAGAGAGAATTTAGTCGTCCAAATGCAAACAACCTCATTAATAATAAAATATTGGGAGGGTTTATTTAAATATCACCAAACGCGCTGAAAAGAGATGCTGCGCGATAAAGGATATCGTTCAAATAATGCATAGGGGTTTACATGAGGCTTTACGCGCTAGGCAGAGATGAAGAGAAGGTTACCCCCCATCTGTCTAGAATGCAAAGGGCTTGCAGTTAAAACGGTTCATGCTGCCAAGAAGAAGAACATAATAATAGTTATTACTATTATTGTTTAGAATTAGTTGTTCTAGAAATGGTAGACGTATCATGTGTACAAAAACCGACAGCACTCACCAATTCCCATTACTGCTTTTCTTATGCTTCTTAGGCTACTGATGTCCTTTCACACACCCATATATATTAGTCTTAGCCAACTGCGTAACTGTTAATGTGCTAAACAAAAGGATTATGCGTTCAATAATCACACATATGTGTTAATGTGGAACAAATATATTAAAAACAACTCATGATGTGTTGGTTTCAAACACAGGTACTTTGTTGAAATATTAAAATTAATTATGCAGAAAATGTGGAAACTTACACAAACGCTGTTAATATAATAAATACATAATTTGTGTGTATTTGCTAATTAGTTATAAGGGTATATAAAATCATAGGCCTACTTACAACGTAGTTGCGACATAAATGGATGGATGGAGAAGACGCAGACAAACACTGGCTAGATTAAGTCTTGTATGGGAAGAACTCCTTCAGTCCCATGCAATGGGTTTGCAGGAAAGGAATCTTATTGTGCGCAGAAATTTGGCGTGCAACGCAACCACCTTTTGTTGCTGTTGATCAGACGATGCTCCTGGATCAGCAGCTACAGCAGCAACAGCGTTCAAACCAACTTTAATTTAAAGAACAACAGTTGTGAATTGCTTCACAGCTTTTGTTTTACATGTGAATCCTAAGAATAATATGTGAAAAACAAAACATGTCGCATATGCGCACACACTTAGCCCGACATGCGTAAAATGGCTTGATATCCCCAACTATTTGTTTTTTAACAAATTATTCTTAGGCTTCGCATTGAGGAGATAAAGCCCTTTTACGTGTGGCTGAGGCTAAGTGTGCGTATGTGCGGTATGTTATTTTCCATAAATTATTCTTAGGATTCACATGTAAAACAGAGACTGTGAAACAATTCACAATTGGTCTCCTTTAAATTAAAGTTGGTTTGTGCACTCTAGCTTCTGTGGTTGGCGAGATACAGCCATTTTCATTCATGTCGGGTTAGCTTGAGTTGAATATCAAACGAATATCAAACGTCAAGCTAACTTTACCGAGGTAGCATATTTTAGTTTAGAAAAGTAAACGATGGCTGGCGCAGTTGCCATATTGTATTGATGGGGCTGGTATTTCACAGGACGTCTGGGAGGATGAGGATTCCAGGAAATGGTCCGATGCCACTGCCACTGGCCGGTCACCCATTAACCGGTGCATTTCCGAAATTGGGACCTCGAGCTTTGACCGCAGGACTGCAGGCGTTTTCTCTCCTGCAGGTACAGATATTTCAGTTTCTTGAATTTATCTCGTACCTGCAGGAGCGTTCTATGTATACCAAGTTCAACAAGAGCACCGGTAATACTGGTGAAAGTGGTGGCATTTATTTGGCGAGGTCGATCCAGTTCATCCATAACCCCCAAGTCTGCAATAATTTGGAGGGGGAAACGAGTTTCCTCATCCGTCCAGCGGACCTGGTGTTGCGTGCTGTCATAAGGGGTGAAAGCTTGAAACATCCTGTGGGAAAAAAGCTACATTATTCGTAGTATTATTATTATGATAATAATGCTGGTCATAACGATCTAGTAGTTCTCATGCATCGTTCATAATACACTGAAATTAATAAATAATGGTATAAATCAACATCTCTTTATGCAATTTATATATAATTTAGCCGCGACCCTCATCAGGTGAAGCGGATTGATAACAATGGATGGATGGATATTTAACTGATTTGTATTAGTAAGACTGGGATAAGGAAAATCTTACTTACGCTACAGAAGAGGACAGAAAGTCCATATCCCAGAGAAGAGCATTCTTTTACATAGGGGAAGTGGAGGAGGTATCGTGTTATTTCATGAAAGTCTATTGTTAAGTATTTTGCACGACTGTGGAGTTTGTTGCTATGGGACTAATTAGGCCAATTAGCATGCACATTACCGTGCTTTACCAAAGTGTAATGACACTTAAGTCACACACATTTTTGCCGTGCACTTTTGGAACGAGCACAATCATGCGTCATTTGCGCGTGACACACCATGAATGCACTATAGTAGCGCGATTAAAACTTGTATGTAAACACCGCCAGTGAGTTCTGCACACTTTGTGACTAGCCTGTGCAGTACGTCGAAATCACCGGATAAGCAGCTGTAAGGTTAAAGTTTCTTAAAAGAAAAATAAATAAATAAACCGCATACTTGCAATCCCTTTAAAAGAAATACATTTATATTTAGCCAACATTTTGATACCGGAGTACCTTCAAAATAAACCAGAGGGGGATAAAGGTGAACAAATAAATATTTGTTTTCAGTTAATTATTTTCTGTTTCTCTGCTTAGAGCGTCTCAAAGCAAGACATTTGCAGAATTCTGTATCCCCGCATGATTCCATGCCTGTGCAGATGCAGTTTTTCAAAGCTGGACGTGGATGCGCGATATTCCTGTGCCTGAGTCCTGCTGTGTTCTCAAGGACTGCCATTGAGTTCTGCTGCAGTTTGCAACAAATATTGAAAACAAGACCAAACTAATTCTGTAGCAAAATAAAACAGCACTGATTTTCTACAGTATGCTCAGCCTCCTGTGTTGCTCAATACACAAAACCCTTGATTAAAAATAACCTTATAAAACTGTATTTTTCATTTAAAACACATATTAATTTTATTACATGTAAATACTGTTCAGAAACATCAAGCATTCACGTATAGAGATCTTGATCTACGAGGCCAAATCTAAGGGGTACAGAATTCTATGGGGATACAGAAATTCATAGAACCGGGCCGCCTCCACTCATCCTACGGAGACCCGAAGATGTAGCTGGAGCCGGCTGTTGCCTCTTTGGTCGCTGTCATTCTGACAAAGTGAGAGCAGGATTACCTATCCTTTGGAGTGCCCATATACGAAAATAAATGGTGTGTAACACGTGCAGCATTTCGTGTGCAATGATGACAGGCAAATGAATCATTTAGCTCACCTAATTCGTGCATATTATTATATTAGTGAATAGAGTGGTCATGCCTTCCTTTTTGCGCGCAGTATGGGTTTCTCTTATCACGCAGTATTTCAGGTAATTTACCACCGTTTAGTGCATGAGGCTCATAGTATTTTAATGTGCGTATGTCCCGTTTCTATATTATGTAGCCATTGTGTTATGGCTGCCCTTTGATGGTTTAAAGGCTCAGGCACACAAAAATACTTTTTGTTACTGTTTTTCCTTTTTGTTATTTTTGCACCCGCAACGCTTTGCATTCCGACATAATTCACCCTGCCGGCGTTCACTGGTGTTGGTGGCTTTCACCGATATGACGTAACAGCGGCGCCAGAAAGCTTCCAATATGGCGGCGGCCAGCGTTTCCAGCTGACCCAGAAAGCTGACAAAAAATACTGACCAAACGCTTGACTTTTTAACAAAATTGGTGCAGCGAGCATTTAGAGAGCCTTGTTATTTTGAGTACAGTTCCCCTTTAATAGACTGCTATTGCCAAACTTTTTAATACATTTTATTAGTAACCATACTAGTCTGTGTCACAGTGCGTGCGGCTTACGAAAACTTGCAAAAAGCCTACCGACCGAGATACGTTTTCTATTGATCATTATTATTTTTAAAGCTTTTTCTGCTTAAATAGTATAAGGTACTTTTATAACAATTATTGTTTTATACAGACAGTTCACTTCCACTCACCTTCCCACCAAACACATTTGTTTCGAAACTTGTCACTCAAAAATGCTTGCAGAGTCTGGTGGGCGGGGAGAGGCGACGCTAAGAGCTGTGTGCTTATATGGTACACCTCTAGTCGGATAAACAAAACAAAACAAAACGTTATTTAGCTGACCAGTAAAACACGCCGGGAGGGCTGGCTTCATAATACATATTTTACTGTTAGGGATTAAATGTATATGCACTTGTGGCAATGTGCCCCGCCCCTGTGTGCATTTGTGTGTTATATGTTGTATGTTTCGTGTGTTAATGTTGGTGTATAGATATGGCTGCACAGGATATAAATGGGTGTGTGCAGCACAAGTTACTTAAAATGTATAATTGTATTTAGGCACGGGAATTGCACTTCACTTCATGTGCATTTAAAGTATTTAATATGTCAGCACGAGGTTGCACAGAATTAATTCAAGTGCTGGGATTCAAGTGAATAATTAATTAGTAATTGAATCCCGGCACAACAGTATATATAGATGCACGTTTCACTCAGTTGCGGTAGGGTGTTCGGTGAGGGGAGAACGGGCGAACGGGCGAATGGGCGAATGGGCGAGGAATATTAACAATTGCTATTGCGTGCTGGTAGGACCAGTACGATACTTGTTTGTTTCTTTTTATTCCCCGTGTTTGCCTATTAGTCCGTTTTGTTTGTTTATTTTGGCCGCAATTGCCGTGTCCTGTTCTGTTTAAACCTTTTATTTTGTTCATTAAACCTACTGAGCGCTGCCATTTGCGTTTTCAGTTTCAACTCCACTACTGTCTCTGTATTCCTTTCTGGTCTGAAGTCATCCACTACAGCCTGCTTGTCACAGCACTGTAATGAGATGCTAAGGATTTTAAGGTTATGATGGTTTGTTTTGATCCCTACAATAGCCATGTGACCCCCAGTTTGAGATGCTGCATTAGTTGAACCCTTATTCAATTTCAACTCAGAATTATTGGGGGTTTTTTCCGCTGTGTATGAATATTTATAAATAAAATTGTGGAACTATTGAAACAATAACCTACCAGTACATTCATAATTTATTTTCCATTATTTGGTGATTTGCTTCAAAAGAATAAAAACGGTATATTTTTAAAGTGCTTACTACAGTGGCTGCTGTATTTATTAATTAATGTTTAGCACATTTTGCCCTTTATGAAGTTGTTTACTATTTATTGGGACCTCTTCTTCAACTCGTTGTTGGAGAGATGTTTGCCCCATGACTTTCTGTTGATGTTTGACGTTTGCCTCATCCTTAGGTAACAGGTTTTATTGTAGGATAGAGAAATATATACGCACATAAAATATATGTGTGTGAGTGTACCTTATGTTTTGTGGACCAGTTATCCTCTCAGTTATGACATTAGTGAGAATATTGACTGTGTAATTTACCATTCAACTGGCCTGGTCAGCATAGTGCATCGGAAACTTAGATTTAAAAGAACTTTTAATCCAGAAATATTTGCTTTATCCCCAATCGCCATGATTGTTGTGATCTCCATGTCTTTATGGAGTTTAAAATTGTAAATCTACACTTCGTTAGCGTCAATACAAGTTTTGCAAAAAGATCTGTACATGCGTGTGTGTTTAGGATCCTATAAAATGTTTAATGTTTGTTCTTCCATCACTTAATCATTGCAGTAATGCTTCCCAGCAGTGGATAAAACTAACCATGCATCTTGTGAAACTGTTGTAAGACTAGTCGGTGTGTGATGAATTGTTCTGCAATGTTATGTGATCCACATCTTGACTCGGGGAAACTGTTCAGATGTATCTCATGATTTACAATGGATGGTTCCTGCTGTGCTGTGAACTAATTTTTTAGTTTATGGGATTACTTACTGCACATCCTGAATACCAAGAGCCATTTTTTATAGAAGATTCACATGTTTATAAATGCCTTACTGGTACACTTATGTAATGGTACAAGTTAGTGTCCCGCCTCCACCTTGTGACAAATACACTTTAGTAATATTCTAGCAAGATATGCAAAATAGTGTCAGAGCAAAGGTCATTTGGAAACCAGTTAATCCTACATCCTGTTTCTGGACACTTATTGAATGGCAGTGTATATCAGATCACATTATACTTTTTTACTCTGTTAATACAGTCAAACCTGCTTATTAAAACAGCTCAAATAGTTTAAAAATAAAATTATTTTAAACCACAGGTGGTATTTTGTATAGAGCAAAATGGGATTGACATACAGTACATGGGATAAATCTCGGTGCTTATTTCTAGACAATGTGTTATTCTTTACAAGTAGTCTGTATTTTCAAAACATTTGTTGCACCAAGAAAGAGGATGAAATGCGAGTTGACAGAAGTATACAGATTTTTTTTTTTTTTTAAAGGCAGATCAAATTCAGAAGTTCATACTGTTTATTTTCCTTACCATTCTAATGCAACCAGAACTAATGGAAGTACTGTAGCTTAACCACATGAGTGGAGAAGATGTTTTTAACCGCATGTTAAACCACAACAGCTTTAATACAATAACTGTGGTATTTATACTGTTGGGAGGAAAAAATGAAACTGACATGACCTGCAATGGAGAAATGAGAGGTTCAGACAGCAACTAAGATCCACTTTAACAGCTTGGATGTGCCTGGACAAGAGCTACAGCACATTTCTGAGCCCCTGTAAATCTTTTTTTTTTTTTTTGTGTGCTCAAATCTTTGAAGGATTTTTCAGCACTACTATCCTGCCAGGCTCCCGTGGTATGAAAGCTGACCTCAAAAGATCCCCAAACTTTCAGTTGGCCACACTTTAAATCAATCCACATTTGCATTTTGAGATACTGGTAAGTTAGTTAGTTTCTTGCTCCCATGGAAAGAATGTCTTCCCTTCACCCAATCACCAGATGATGTAACTATAACGGACACAAAGGGACTAGTGGTTTCGTAGCCCCAGCTCTCCCTTCTCCTCCTGAGGACCATTGACCAATCACACTCTCATAACCAGTATGCCATTGACCGAGGTTGCTGCAGGCTCATGGAAGTGAAGCAGGGAAAGGATTGTATAAAATGAAAGAGCAGTGATAAACCAAGAACTACTGAGCAGAATGGAAGCTGTGTCCTAGCTCTTAATATTACATGAAATTCTGCAATTGGGGGGTGGCTTCTGTTGGCTGCATAGAATGCCCACTTTTTGAACTGCTGCTTTAGATACACTTAAAATGCTAAGTATTAATTTTCTAGCAATGGAGGCTTGTACCATACCAGCCCAAAATCTGCACCACTATCTCTTAACCCTGGCTTATAGTTCAATGATGTACAGCATTTTATTGCATTGCAATTTGCATTCCATTTTGCTAAAAGGAAATCACTCAACACTGTGGGAATGTTTAGACTTTAGTGACTTTTCAGATTTAAAATAAAATAAGTTATCATGACTTTCCATCTATTTTCTGTTTAGGAAAATCATGAGAGAACCTCTTACCCTCTTTAAAAAGAAAATATTTCATACATATTTAGAAGCTTGAAAGGGAGAGGGAGACCAAAAGGTATGAGGAAATTAGTCACCAAAATGTGATGTATGTTTGGGTTTAGCCCAAACACTGGTGCTGGGCCAGTGGATTTATTGATGTCTACTGGAAGAGAACCAACACCACCGTCCAACACCCAAGAACTGGCCAGGCCCAACATTTCTTAGCCTCTGGCAGCTACCAAGAACAAACTCCAAGTTCAGTCTTAGCCCTTAAAAATATCTTCCCTTTTTACTGGCAGATCTGGATTATCAGTCATCAAACAGGTGCAAAGCCTTAATTTGAATATTTAAATATCCAACACCAAATATTTTGAATTCATTATGCATTATAATAACTGAGCCGAATTGCCTTTTTTCCATGATTTATATTACTTTAGAAAACAATTCCTATGTGTAATTAATGATATGGATATGGGTGAATGAGGTGAATTCTCAAGATAGTAAGACTAAACTGGGATGTTGGTATTTAAAAACTGTATAATGTATTTGTGAATTTGAAATCCTGTTCTAAATAATTGGAACAAGGGTTGTAACATCACAGTGGGGAATAGGGCCCAATTATTGTTTCTTTGTGCTGTACATTGCTGCTCCTTGCCAAAGGGAAGATTGACAATTAAATCTCATCTCTGGAATCAATGTTGTAATAACACTGGTGAATAAAATAAACCCTAAGAACAATCCATCATGAAAGATGAAATTACACCTTCAATGACCAGATGCTATAAAAATCTGCTCTGCCAGCTGGAGTAATTGTTTAGCAGATAGATTTTTAACAACTTATTTGATGCCAAGATGGACAACATGTCCAATATTAACCAGAAATATATAAATATTAACATTCGTGATCAGATTGTGAAATAGCAAATGAGGACCTTGGTTTTGCTTTACAACAGTAATTCTTCCTTTTCTTGTTCCTATTCTTCTTGCAATAGAGATAGAATGGAACATGTATTTTACTTTGTTTTAGTGTCTCTAAAAACTGAGATTATTGGAATTTTATATTTTTATTATTGGGATCCCCAGTAACTCACCTGGAAAAGACACTGCCACATGGAGTGCAGGTGAGTCATGACATAAGGAGTTTGCTATCTGACATCTTGGTTGGGGGTCTACAGGGAACATTATATTGGCCTTTTGCTTTGGTTCGACTCACTGTGCCACAAAGCCACCAATTGGCCAGATGAGGACTTCACTGGACTCCAGGTTTCAACAGCCTGGCAAAATGTGCTGCTCAGGTTCGCCTTGTGAAAAGTTACAAGTGGCTGGACCGTGGGAACAGAAGACACCTGTTGACCTTCAGTCCTCCTGGGCCTGTACGTGGGTTACAGCGGGTGAAGTGACATTCTAATTAGCATTTCACATTTTTGTGAGAAAACAGGGCAAATACCCGTGGGCACTTACAATTGTAATAAATCAAATGCATACTCAAACTTTGGTTGTTTAAGAAATATATATATATATATAAATATATATATATATATATATTCTATGTAATATTGATTTAGTGATAGATGTATCAATTTGAGTCAATGCATGTTGACATTTTACAATTAATTTCATTAAATTTAATGTTTCTTACATTTTTATTCAGAAATGTTACCCTACATTTACTTTTGGCAAATAAAGAATAACTTTTACTGGAATGAGTTTTATACAATGAATATTCTATTTGTTGCTATGTAACACAAAATAAAACAAAACCGAAGAAAAGAATACAGATCTTATTATTTCAGAAATTATACAGCAACTTTGTCTCAGAACCTGTATGAATACTGCATGCTTCTAGATCAATGGCTTGCTTGACTAAAAGTCAATATTTGATGAGCTCTGGAAAAATGCCTATAGTGTTGTAACCTTTATGTTTGGTTCAGGGGGCAGGAGATTGGGCTTCTCCCCCTGTTCTGTCCTGCCAAAATATCAACTAATCACCCTGTTTAAACCCCGGAATGCACTTATTCTTTGTCTTGGTTTTTCGTTTCTGCCATCCTCCTCCTCCACTACACTGCACCACTTCTACAACGGTCTCCCTCTGGGGGCAAGCGATGCTCCCTTCCCAACCTTAGAGGTCTAGCCGCTCTGGCCTCGTCCCCACCCAGGATGGTTCTCCGTGAGCCAGAGGGGACACCCGGCCAAATATACCCTAACACACTTTTGTTTTCCTATTATCTACCAATCTAGGTTCCCCCTGGGGGGAATGTTTGCTTGCCAGCCTTGGAGGCTGATCGGTTCAGTCTCGCCTCCGTGAGCCAGAGGGAAATCCTGTCCTTCTTATCAAATCACAAGCACATAATTCCTATTTCAATACCCGATAATTAGGATCAGCTGTTTGAGTACTTTGGTTAACAACCAGGCCTGATTTGGTCCACCCCTGCCCAATATAAATCTGACTAACTTTGGCCCTTACCATCAGAGTGAAGTTGTCAGCACACAGGTTCTAGAGGCACAACATGCCATGAACAAAAGAAATTCCTGAAGACCTCCGGAAAAAAGTTGTTGATGCCTATCAGTCTGGAAAGGGTTACAAAGCCATTTCTAAGGCTCTGGGGCTCCACCGAACCACAGTCATAGACATATTGTCCAAATGGAGAAAGTTTGGGACAGTAGTGAATCTTCCCAGAAGTGGCCATCCTACCAAAATCTCTCCAAGAGCAAGGCGTAAAATCGTCCAGGAAGTCACAAAGAAACATACACCAACTAGATATATAATGATATTTTACACATTCAATTCAATGGACTTTGGCAACTAAAGACACACAAATATCTTCATTAAGAAGTATGTAAATTAACTATTCTAATGACAAATTATGTAGGGTGCAGTAGTTGATGATACAATTCAACGTGAAGTAGGCAGAGAATAGAATGGAAGAGAAAGGAGATGGAGACAGAAATGTAGTAGAGCAAAAACAGAGAGACAGTGAGGCACGTAAAAAATCTAAGTCCAGCGAAAAAGAAAATGAAGTGTTGAGGGAGGTAAATAAATAATGAAAAGCAAATAATAAACACAGTGATTAGAATAAAACCACAGGGGACAGGACTATGAAAAATATGTAGCCTGGGGGGATGTGTGCATACTAGAAAATGATTGCTGAAGAGAATAAATGATATAAACAAATTAAGAACTGGCGCAAGGAGTACAAAACCGGCATCATGGGATCGGGGGGCGGTGGGGGGGGGACATTTTGAGGAAAGCCTTTAGAAAGAAATTATTGGGCAATGCTTAAAAACAGATTACATGCGAGAAAAGGAATTTTCTAAATTGCTGTTTTCATACCATAAGATGTGCATTGTATACACTAATAATTTTTTGATTAATATGTCTCTTACCTGCCGCTCAATCTGCCACTGGTGTTTCCTCCCCTATTTAGTAGTAGCTGGTATGTCCTGTGGATCACATGCTATAAAGAAATGTGATAAGTCATGCTTTATCTGTCAATGTTTTATTAAATATTAGTTTGTTTTCAGTTATTTTTTAAAATGTTCAGTTTAGTAACATGCAGGTGGTGCCAAACGCTAAGAACAAATTCTGTTAAAACCAAAGACACTGTATTCAGGTTAATTGCACATACAGTACATCATAGTTCTGTACAGTAACCACTTTAGAAATTACAATACACAGCAAATACAAAAAGCAAGCAATACGATTAAGAAGTATTTAATCACCTATTTTAAATCCACTAGTTTCTAAATTAACAATATTACCGAAAACTTTAATTATTATTATTTTTATTATTTTTTTTGGTCTTGGTCCCGGTTTAAAAACAACCATAGACACTCAAACATGTGAAGGCTTTTAATTTTTTTATATAAATTTCTTTGTAAGGCGAGCTTATGATTAAAAAAATATTGTATTTTCTTCATTTTAAATGTAGCCATTCATAACCTCTATTTATGATATCATTCTAATGGAGTCCAAAAACTAAACCACAGGGATCCTGTTATTTAGAGCTAAACTAAATGTGTAAAACAAAAGCAGCTATGTGGGTCATCTTTTAGGCATGGCAGATTAATTGATCTCCAGGTTATCAGCTTGAGATGGGGCCACAGACTGAAAAAGGCAGTATCACACCTGATGTACAGCATAGGAGTCAAGATAGAAAACCAACAAGGCTTGATACATAAAATCAAATGATGTTAAAATAATATAGAAAGATATCAAACGTTCTATAGCATAAACGTTAGGTTACAGATGTAACCCTGGTTCCCTTAAAGAGGAGACGACCACCAACCAATACTTTTGGGATATGCCTGCCACAGGTCAGGTATTTACTGAGCATTTTATGTCAATGCTCCTTCTCTGAAGAAAACGGAGGGGGATGGAAAGCCTCTAGTTCCACTGACTGATTTAAGTGGAAAGCCGTAACCACCTTAGGGAGGAAAGCGGGGTTCGTACGTAGCAACACCGTTTCCATCGTCCCAAACATACAGGAGCTGTGCACCGACAGAGCCTGTAGCTCACTGACTCGCTTTGCGGAGGTGATGGCTAACAAAAGGCTGTCTTCATAGAGAGATACTTCAACTCTATGGAATGCATAGGCGCAAACGGGGCCTTAGTGAGAGCCTCCAGTACCACATCTAGCCCTCTGCAGTCCATTTATTCAGCGCGTCTCAGGCACGTCAGGTCCAATTTATTTTCACATGCACAGTTTATTTTAGACGCGCTGTTTAAAAGTATTTTCACAGTAAAACAGGTTTAAAAGGCACTGCATATCAACAGGACACTCAGTACTGCATCTCCAGCCCTGCCCCACCCCTTGTTCGCTGTATTTTTCACATACCTCTTCATAGTCGTGCATACCGATAAATCATCTCCTGATCACTCGTTTTATCACCAAATTCCTCAATAATGCGATCCAAGTCATTATTTTATTACTATAACATCTCAAAAAGCTCTGCAAATGTCCGTGATATTCTTTGAGTGCTGGATGCAGAAGCAGCTATCTTGTTTGTTTATGTCCGTGTTATCTCTGTGGTGCCAGGGCTATGTGTATTGCTCAGATACTTTTTTTTCGGCTTCTCTCGGCTCCTATCAGTCTCACTTGGCCATTGAATGGTTTTCTCGGCTTTTTCCAGAGAAAAAACGACTAGAGACCTGTGTTTTACGTCTTTTTGGTGATGTCAGACAGGGTCCGACATCGGACTGGAAAGGGAAAATTGTAATGTCGGACTTGGTCCGACATAGGATCGCAAAGGGCTAGACTCCACTCGGGGAGGGCGTCCTTTCTAGGAGGAATTAACTGCCGAGCACCTTTGAGAAAACGGGTCGCCAGGACATGAGTGATTGGGAACACCGAGTCCACAGGGACATGGCATGCAGATATGGCTGCCAAGTACACTATCAGTGTGCAGGCGCATTTACCCACCTCTAGCAGTTCTTGCAGGAATTGTAAAATGGCCGCTGGTCAGACACGAATCTTGAAAATACCTCAATTTGTAGGTGTACAACGACCTTGTGGAGGAGGCCCTTGTGTTCTGCAGTGTACTAATGACTGCATCTGAGAGCCCTAAGGCGAACATACTGTCCCGTTCACGGGCCAGACCCAATGGCTCATGCTGACATCCGGTTCTGGAACATATGGGGTGAACACCAGTGCAGGTGGGGTCAGCACTGGGCCGGTGTTATCGGCTAAGCCGGGGCCGGAGCAGGGGATTGAGCCTGCTGCCTGGCCAAATACTCAAGGACTTGGGCCATTTGTGCCTGTCTCAAGTGCTTGGCCCGCTTAGCACTCCATGTAGGAGACAGACTGAGAACAGGTGCGAGACCAAGGCACCTGAGCCTGAGTGCAGGGAATGGTCTGCGAAGGGCTCAGGGACAGATTGAGGAGGGGGTAAGGGAGGGACTCACAGCACCGTAGATGGCTCAGCCGTGCTAGCAGGGGACTGTAAGCTTATCAAGTTAGAAAGCAGACTACAATCGCAAAGCGATGCAGGCTGTAGAAAAAGAGAGAGAAATATTAAACAAAGCGCCGTTGCGCAGCATTTATAGCTCAGTCTACAGATGTTGAATTTCTGATTCCGAGGAAGTGGAAAGCTGACTTCCAGCAATATAATATTGCAGGGGAACTCTAGAAAAACTCGAGTGAGAGCTCTTTCACACAAACTCAATCACAGCGACTGGAGAGGTTAGTATACCTACCTTACCTACCTGATGTGAGAAGCAAAAGAGGAGTGACTGTTTGTTCCCTCAGTGGAGCGACTGTTTGTTCCCTTAGGAGGCAGGGCTGAGGACATCACTCCCCGGAGGGGCCTATCGGCAGCTCTGACATAAAATGCTCAGTAAATACCTGACCTGTGGCAGGCGTATCCCAAAAGCATTGGTTGGTGGTTGTCTTTGAATTGAAAGGGAACCTATGAAGCTGTAATTGTATATGTAGCCTGGTGTGATTACTGGCACTTTAAATAATAGAACAGAGAAATCAGAATGAAGTAAAGTATGGAGAGGTTGGGGCTGAGGTCTAGCGTGAAAGTGTGTGAGGGGCTGAGGTGATTGTCTGAGAAAAAAGAAAAAGGAGATTAGATAAAAAAAAAAAGAAATCGGTCTGATTTCTAGTATAGCCTATCCGGTTATAAATTCTAATCTATTTTTTATTTCCCTGTATATCGCCCTTGTTATGAACCCCTTGTTTTAGTGTTTATCGTATTTATTTTTGTTGTCACGTCATCTGTGAAGAACCAACTGTATCGGTTAGCGCTCCGGGCGACCGGCAAACTCTGATACCAACTGACAGCACCCCGGTTAGAGGAAGAAAAAAGAAAACTACCGAAAGCCCTCTATTCCGTAGCTGCATCTCTTCTAGACCGACTGTGCTTACACCTGAGACTCATCTAGTGAGTACAGTAGGGATGTTTTTTTTTTAATGGGCAGGAGGCAGTGGACAGTACTACACTGCCTGAAGGGGATTTTTTTCCCACTACGCACCCAAGCACTGCTCGGGCCCGCAATGTTTAATTATTTATTGGTTCTTTACGTATTGTGTTATTTAGTTATCTGTCTACCTGGGTATTAGTTAGTTTATCTCCCCTACGGAGATTAGAACTACTGGCCAGTGGTATAGTTTAAAATTGCCTGCGTTACCGTGTAGTTATTTCATTGTCTGTCTTGTGACACTGCTGCTGTACCCTTGAGCAAGGTACTTTACCTAGATTGCTCCAGTAAAAACCCAACTGTATAAATGGGTAATTGCATGTAAAAATAACGTGATATCTTGTAATAATTGTAAGTCGCCCTGGATAAGGGCGTCTGCTAAGAAATAAATAATAATAATAATAATAATAATGTATAGTGACAATAGTGTTAGACATAGGACAGGCTGGACAGGTCCCTGTACTCAAAGGACCGGGCCAGGCAGCATCCTCTGGCTGCTGAGCAGCTTGAGACGAGTAAGGGCCAGGACAAGACATACAAACAAGACACTCTGAACTCTCACCAAGGAGGATGAGAGACAGAACATACGAAAGACGAAGCTCTCAAGTTCAGGTTGGGTCAGGCAGCATCCTTTGGTTGCTGGGTGACAAGGAGAATGAGAAGACAAACATGAAGGACACTCTCAAGTCCAGGCCGGGTCAGGCAGCATCCTCTGGCTGCTGGGTGACAAGGAGAATGAGAAGACAAACATAAAGGACACTCTCAAGTCCAGGCTGGGTCAGGCAGCAACCTCTGGCTGCTGGGCGACAAGGAGAATGAGAAGACAAACATGAAGGACACTCTCAAGTTCAGGCCGGGTCAGGGAGCATTCCCTGGCTGCGGGTGACAAGGAGAATGAGACAGAGGACAAAAGGACAGATCCTGTCACTACTCAGGCAGCATCGGCTGGCAACTGGGTGGCATGGAGAGTTAGGGAAAAGTGTCTCGGTCCGTATAGGAGAGACGAAGGAAGAGAAACACCCCCCCCCGCACAGGGCCCAACTCGGTGGGTAGGGGACTCAGCCTGCCTCAGAGGGGGCAAGAAAGGTGCTCGGACCTAGAAAAGAAACTAGGGAGAGTGATATCAGGTTGTGGCCTCCATGAGGCTAGCGCATAAGCTGCAAAAGTATAGATGTGGCCGGGGGTCCCCTCTGACCGGTTAGGAACCGCCGGGAACGGCAGTGACTTGGGCAGGAGACTGAAGAGGACCAGCGCCCCATGGTTTTAATCAGGGCTGGTTGATTCCGGCGCTTGCTGCAGAAGTGGCTGCTCAAATCTGGAAGGAGTGGGGAGAATAAAACTGAGTCAATGAAGAGAGGATCTGAACGGAGACAGGAGTTCCTTGATGTAACAGTGTTTTTGATGTCCCGATGAACAGGACAAAGTGATTTCCGGGGACCTGAGTGAGGTCGGAACGCTGTTGGCCGATGGCTGGGAAAATGGAGATTGATGGGACTGAAAACTCAGAGTAGTGCAGAAACAAAGCGACTAGGCATAGAGCTTCCATGACGATGTCATCAAAAGGAGTGAAGCAGCCACGACGGAGGGAGGAGATGAGGTGAAGGAGGATATTATTATTATTATTATTATTATTATTATTATTATTATTATTATTATTATTATTATTATTTCTTAGCAGACGCCTTTCCTGATGGAGGAAGGGGCTTGGTTAAGGGATAGCCTGAGGTATGATAAAGGGCGAGGAGGTGCTGAAGGTTATAGGTGGTGATAGAGATCCGATTCTGGGCACAGAATGTGGTGAAGGAAGACCAGGCAGTAGAATAAGAAGAGCGAGTGGAAGGGGCGAAAGCATTCTCCCTGAAGCTGTGGGCCGACTGGAGGAGGCCGGAGAGTGTGGAGTTTAGTGGAACACCAGTTGATTGAAAGGAGGAACTTGCGCGGGTTGGGGTCTGCTTCTGGGACCTGATAATATCTTGGCAGCGCTGTGCAGAGAAATGACCTGCAGTGAAAGGAGCAAGGTTTTAATAATTAGCGAAGATGTTAAGCTGAAGCATGAATGACGGAGACTCAACGTTTGCTACAAAACAAAAAACAAACACAAGACAAAGAGAGTAAGTAGTGCTAGGTTAATATAGGAAAAGGGGGAGCTTGACAGACGGAGCTGCCAAATGGAACTCCCGGCGCTGCCCTGGCCACGCCCCTTGACTGATGTGGCAAGCGCTGTGCAAGGCTATTTAGAGATGACTAGAAATGAGCTGCCTCCCGCCCCCACCCCCCACGTGGATGTGATTAAGCAGGCTGATCACCTCCCCCAGGCGAAGCGCAGCTGAGGAAAGGTAGAGTGGATGGCATAGAGAAATGAAGTAAACCAGGAAAAAATGCAGTGAGAGCGCTCTCTAAGGCGTCCCCCGAATTACGCATAAAGGCTAACATCACAACACGCTTGCAAACTGAAGGTTATAGTTTCATCATATATTGTGGCGGAGTGTCCCGCCCCTATGTATTTATTTATTATTATTTGTATTTGTTTGCGGTGCGGATAAAAGCGCAGCGTCTTTTGTTATTTGTTTTGTATATTTAAAACCTGTGAGGATGCGTGGCTGATCAGCTACTGATTATTTAACAAGTTGACAGTCACGCATCCTTACCAAACGATGCAGACTGTGGCGAGGGTAATAAGATAATTAAGAGCTAGTTAACCCCTCGGCCAGAGTATAAGAACCTGCAGCTGTCCGTGCCGCAGGGTTGGGTGTACAGAGAGGAGGTACGGGGAGAAAGAGCGGAGACAGTTTAAAAATAACAATTGCTAAAAAGTACTGGATTAGCCAGCACGATACTTACTTGTTTGTTTATCTGTCGGGTTTGTTTGGCCCTTGTGCCTTTCTGTTTTGTATTATTATTTATTAAAAACGCTGACCGCAGTAGCGTTCAGCTTCACCCGCCCATCCATTGTTGTTTTGGTTCAGTTACTTCCTGGTCCGTGACGTCACCACACCTCACCACTGCAAGCCATCCTGTCACATATATATATTGTAACAGAGCAAGGGCTCTGAATGTAAATAGTTTGGGTGATGTTTGTGATTTGGTGGTGGTTGGCAGGGACGGGGTTAATTCCTCTCGCTGCCAAAAACATGTGAGAATGTGGCTGTTCCCAAACAAGGTAATTGGTGTTGATTGGGAACAGCCACATACTATAAAAAGAGAGCTTCCAGCTCCATTAAGGTGGAGCTTGCCAGGGAGCTGGTGTAAGGAGAGTTTGGTTGTTTAAAGAGAGGGAAACTGTTTGTTAAGGTGTTTGTTGACAGGTAAATGGCTTAGCCGTCCTGTGTGTAAGTCAGGGGCCTGTGTAAGCGAAGTTAGGCTCTATGTTGAGCTAGGCTTTTGTTTTGTTTATTTGTTTTGTGTTATAAAAATTAAAGTGCGCAGTAGCGCTTCAAATCAAAGTTCTGTGTCTGGGTCTGTGTTTTAAGGGGCAAACGAACCAAAGACGGAGAGGTTATGTATATATATATATATATATATATATATATATATATATATATATATATATATATATATATTGCAGGCAAATAAAATATATCCATTTTAAAACAGAAATAAATCATTTAATATAAATAATATAGATGTCACAATAAGTGTGCTCCCTAGTATATTTCCATGTTGACAAAACAAGTTAATTGTCCTTTAATATACATATGCATGGATAAATGTGCCTGGGTTCTACAAAAAAATATGTTGGGAGAAAACGGAGGACATTTTTACCTTACTTTGGCAACTTATTTCTCTTATTGTATGACAGGTATTCACTTTTTTTCTACATTTCACCTAAGAGTGTTGGGAACTACAAATGAAAATTGAAATGGTGCTTTTGGCTGGTTTACTTTTGCTGTGCCAATATCCTGAAAACATGTAAGAATCTGTCAGTTCTCGCGCTTTGCTGATAACTTGACATGAGGAACTACCATTCCTGTCAATATGTTCAGCAAATAATTTAGGACTAAAAAAAGCAATTCATGTTTTTAATGTTTTAAATCATTTATAACTCTAGACCTTCTTTTTGACCCTGCAGAATATATGTAGGAAAAAAAGCATATTAATTGCTTTCTGGTTACAGTTGAAAGCTAAAATCAAAAAAATACTTTAGTGGTTTCATATGTCCAGTCATTTAGGGCCCATCTGATAATATCCAGAATCAACCCCACATTTCGTACTTAAAGATTTGGAGGACAGATTAAAAAAAAAAGTATATATCTTTCTCATGTGCAGCCAAAGCGTAACCATTGTAAGTTTTCAAGATCAAAGAAAAGTTGTGCTACAGTATTGGTCATTTTTGGATCAACTAACCGTTCAGTTCTTATTGGTTTAGTTGCCTTTCGGCTGATTTTATGTATATACTCAGCATCACTTGTATGGATCATATAATAACGGGGAAGCATACACTCTGGGATGGGAACAACAGGAATCATGTGGTTATGTGCTGAAAACATATTAAAGACTGGTTGGTCCAAACACAACATGGGGATCAACATGCTGATGCATCTTGATAAACAGGCACAGACTGGGCCGCACCTAGGTGGGAAAGTCCACCCAAAACATCCCTGCTGGGAAGTACATTATTAGGACTGAGCCTCCCTCCGAGTCGATCCACTCAACTTTGTGGAACTTCACAGTAACGGTCGGACTGGAGAAATATGTGATTTGAGGTAAGTTACCTATCCATTGATCTACTGACATTGGTTGGAAATCATAACATTGGTCACTGTTCAAAAGTGCCAGGCTCGTTTGTATGTTCCTTTGAACTATTGCCTAACATGCACTACCTCATTTCTACCTCATGAGTCAGTGTTGTTCAGACTGCTTTTTTTTTACCCAGGACTCCACAGCTGGCATGCTACATTTTCTGTTGTACAAATGTAACAGGATGTTACTCATTTATTTTTAATCTTTTGTTGGAAAACATTTCCTATTTTTTTTCATGAATAAAGAGGGAACACAAATAAAGTTGTGGAATTTCAACATCATATTTTTCATCATTATTCAATGGACTTTATTGTCATACACTTCTTTGTTTAATTCTGCAAATGTGGAACTTTTAGAGAGACCAACACCATACAGGCTTTATTTGGACCTTTTGCCTTTCTATGTAAAATAAACAAAACTTGTTGCAGGAACTGTACTTGTTTACAGAATACATTTGAAGTGTTGCTCTGCTTTATGTAAACAAGGGCCTTAGAGTTAAGTAACATGAATGCAAGTGGCACTAATGTCTAGCCCAGAGGCCTAACAGGGTGATAGACTAGCAGGAGGTAGCAGTAGGGGCACAGTCTGTTTAAAAAAGCTCAGCACTGGCATACATCTCATTAAGCAAACAGCATGGTGTCTATGGGCAGTTTACTGTTGTGTAATGATGGATTCTCTTGCACAACATAACCCGGAGGTATGTTTGCTGTAACTCGTCAAGTTAGTAGATCTCTGGGAAAAAAAAGGTTATGCCGATACAGATGGTAGAAGCGTGCAACCAACTTTTATTTCTAGAACTGAATACGTTTTCCCAAGCTTTGGGCCAAACAGAATACTTTCTGTAAAAACAAAAAGTCTTCAGCTGCCTTTCCACATAGCCAGGTTTTTGTGGCCTTACTAATACTTTTGACTGCATAAAATTAAAACAAGGCCCTGGCAACTGTACCTGTGACACTGTACTGTGGTACCATTTAAAAATAAAATAAAGACTAATTTTACGTGCACGGTAATACACTATCATGGGCAAATAAATAACATTGATTGACCGCTTTATTTTTTGGCAGAAAATGAAGAGGTCAAAGAAGTTGTTATTATGGGTTGGATTCACAAATCACTAATTATTGTTATTAGGAATTTTTTTAAAGAATGGTTTGTTTTCTTAAAGCCCGTTTTGATAAATTAATTTGCTGTTTATGAAATGAGGGTTTAGGAGAGTTGGAACTTTCTCAAAACACAGTTTAACCTAAGAAAATATTTACAAACACTCTTCAAAAAGCAGTTCTTAAAAAAACATTCCTTACAACAGGCCTTAAAGTTTTGTAAATAGTCTATCGTCTGGTCCTAAAGGATTGTATTTTGTGTTTTAGAGGTTAGCCAAATATTTTAACAAATTTATTAAAATAAGACAAATAATGAGTAATAAATCAAAGTAAATTTTAGTATTAAGAAACTTTTGGAAGTTCAGCACTATATTTTATTTCCATAAGGCTATTACTGTATCTTAAAGAAACAGACATGTAATAATAAGACTAGCGGCATATGAATTAAAAATAAATAAATAAATAAATAAAAATTCCAGGAAGCAAAACTGTTAGGATTTTGGTCTAAACCTAAAAGGAGGCTGTGTGGTCCAGTGGTTAAAGAAAAGGGCTTTTAACCAGGAGATCCCCGGTTCAAATCCCACCTCAGCCACTGACTCATTGTGTGACCCTGAGCAAGTCACTTAACCTCCTTGTGCTCCGTCTTTCGGGTGAGACGTAATTGTAAGTGACTCTGCAGCTGATGCATAGTTCACACACCCTAGTCTCTGTAAGTTGCCTTGGATAAAGGCGTCTGCTAAATAAACAAATAATAATAATAATAAATCACATGCCCTATATCCAGCTTCATAAATGTAAGTAGCAATTCTTACCACACTAAGACATGTTGTTTAGATTATTCATATGTTCGATAATAGAATAAATATAATTGATTACTAACATAGCAATTGCTTACTTTTTGATGTGTGACATTTGGCCTGATTTAACAAGTCCAATGTGCACATTTGTTTGGTAAATTAAATTAACCCTTAAATTAACATTAACAGTTTTTCTTTTTTTTCTTTTACCAAAAGGTGGTGCAGATTACATTTGGGCATAAAAACCTTGACAAATCTGTTTGTTTGTTTTTTCAAAAATGAATATAAATAGAAAATTCAGAAAAACAGAATTCATGATTTACCCTCAGGCCTGCTTTTTTAAGGATGAGAATACGTCTTACTTTTCATTTGGGTGTTGTATTCCCATAACAAGACTCCGAAAGGAAAGTTCAGAATATGTTGAGCTTCCTCAATCAGATAAGGAAAGACCTATCCCTGCAATGCAAGAACCGGCTGGGTACATTAATCTGACCAATTACTCCTTTCACTTTAATACAGTAAGATAAAGTGCCCCAGTCACACAAAAGATGGAAGTCTTCCAAAGGGGAACTCCATCTCTGCAATTGTGACCCTGTTTTGTGCTTCATCAGGCTAAGTAGCATTTGCCAACATGCATGATTTATTTTAAAGCACTCTTTTCTGATGTAGGCTAAGAAGGATCAAGAGATCAGCCACAGGTGCACAAGTAGTACATTTGTTCATTTGCCGTTCCAGTTACACCAGGCTCAGTGCTCTGTATTGAAAAACAGGAAGAAGCTTGTAAAAGCAAATGACTCTCAGGGAGTACTGAAGTTTAATGAAAAGAAATAAATGGGGTGTCCCAGGGACTATCAAAAAAAAAAAGATCATTACAGTTTAGCATGGTGAATGAGGACAAATACAACAGCTGTTTCCTATTTCTCATGCAAAAGTGGCATGATCTATAGGTTCAATAATCCTTTTAAATTATAATCTGCTCATTAAACAGTGATCAATGGACATCCAGCCTTTTACAAATACTGGTATCTTGTATGACCAGCAGCCCGGGAATATGGATCAGGAACTGGCCTCATAATACAGTATAGCAATGTTTTAATTATTCTATTTTTCTTTTTTTTTTTAATAATACCACATGCTGAGGCACTAGCTTTGCTTAGCGTACCTTTCTCAAAGGAGCTTGTGTTTGAAAACAAACACGGGACACAGCACATTGATGACAGAGTAACTATTTTGCTTTGTTTAAATTGTTAAGTTATGTTTATGAGCTCAGCATGACATTTTAGCCCATATCTCATTATTTATGATTTTTTTTTTAAATGTTCACACTAAGATTGACACTTGGGATGCAGATGTTTTGAACATGATATACTAGGAGCCCAGAGATGAAATTTGATTTTTTGTTGCCCGCCCCCCTAATAAAAGATTTTAATTCTGTTTTGTAATTGTTATACCATGAGGATGAACTTTAGCTTCGGTGTCAACTTTTCTGATATCGCCATTAGGTGATACTGATACAGCCTTTCACCTACAGGTGCTGGCCACTTTATTAAGAAACACTCCCCCAAATTGTGCTGGTGAAGTCAATTTTGGATTAATTCAACATTGCTTCATCTCATAATAAGTCAGATGGTATATACAATGCCCTGAGTGATAGCTCACAATATGGGCAGAATGAAAAGCTTGTGTGTGTGATAGTACTGTAGGTGCCCCAATGTCTGACTGCAACTGGGACTACTACATTTTGTGACAAACCTCCTAAAATACAACTGCTAAGCAGTCTGTATGAAGTCAGAAGCAGCTATAAACCATCAGGGGAAACCTCTGAACCAAATGGAAAGGTGTGATAGGTGCCACAGATTCAATTACTTACATCCAATAAAAGAAAGGAATGAGCAACCCATATCCATCAGAACAGTATGTAGCGAATAGACAGGATAAATAGTTATAGCTATTTATCATCATCATCATCATTTAATTTGATATAGCATAATTGTTGTCAAGACATGCCAAACTGTTTAACACATTAAACAAAAGAAAACATATCTAAAACAAAAAAAGAAAAGATATAGAATTAAAAACTGAATAAACAATAAAAGTCTTTTATACAAATGATTTGCCATTTCACAAAGACAAGAAGGGAATCCGAGTTCTTCATGTCCCTGCAAGGTGCATTCCATCATTTAGATGTACAGTAGAATGGCTGAAATCCTGTGACATCAACCTAGAAAGGGGAGAAACTAGTAAGCCTCAGCTGGAGGACTGAAGAGAGAGTGAGTGGGCTTTAGAAGGAACCAGAAGGTCAGACATACGAGGGGGGTAAAATACTTCTGTAGGCTGAGTAAGAATTGTTTGTAAAATCTGTTTGAAATGTTATGTGGCACCATTGTAGTGAATGCAAGATAGGTGTCTTGCTGCAACATTTTGTAAATGCTGCAATCTGGGTAAGGAAGCAGCACAATATTCATTATACTACAGTACACTAAGGCATTAAATTGGTTTTAATATCAGAAAAACCAAGATGTTTACAAACGTTTAATACTAGCAAACTAAACAGAGGCTTTTAAAGTTTAAAGGTAGCAGCCTTAGTCAGCCATCATAGTTTCCCCATCATCAGATACAATTGACAAACCTTTTCTGAAAACTAAGGCTCTTTTTGAAACTGGCTTCCTGCATATACGAATCTAGCCCAGTATACACTGCAATAGTTTCATTTGAAAACAAAAAGGGCACAGTAACTAATACGCCTTTAAAATGATCATCATTACCATTCAGATGGATAAATAAAGGATGGCTTGGGTGCATTTACAGAGTGGGTGTAGTTTTGAGTTCTTTCATTGCCAGAGGCTTTAGCCTGGCTTTTAAGCGTGGACATCTAAGTCCCAGGAGTGTAACGTTAAGCAATCTATTTAAAAACAGATCATCAAGAGAACAAAGAGATTCAAGTCCTTTTTGACTTGGTGGGGAGGATGAGTAGTTATTAGCTCCTGATGTGATTTGACAGACTACTTAAAGTCAGTTTCCTTTGATTATGACAGTGTAATTGTTTCAAAGATACAATCTTGTTCCAGCATTACCTGGGGCAGGGGAAACTGGACTTTCATTAAAGCACAGGATTTACTAAAGGGTGTTTTAATTGCCTGTTGTCTTTTTGTGGTTGATGAACAACTCCATTAAAGATGACTGTGTTGATGCCTCCAGTAGTTTGCATGTTTAATGAAGGCAGTCTCTTTCCTGTCTTTCACTTTATGCAAAACTTATAACAACAGTGTTTCAGTTTCTAATGCAAGATGTTAATGGAACAGGATTCAATTAAAACCAAGAAACAGTAAACAAAACATATACTGTATATACTGTATATCATGGCCTAAATCAAGGTTTTCCCTGGCTTAGGCAAAGGCCTACAGAAGTAAAGCATTGCCATCGTATGTATCTGGTATTCACAACACTTTTCTTGGCAATTTAAAACACAAATTGGAATGAATTCACGAGTGACTAAATTGAGTACTGCATTTTTTCACTTTTTCATTGATTGATTGATTTGCACTGTTTGTTATAATTTTGCTGTGATTATTTGGTTGTTTTTATTTTATATTAATTACTATGTTCAGTTTTTGCTTTGTGTGTTTTACTATTTTGTTGTATTTATTATTAGTACATGGGTGTCCAAATGGTAGAACTGATTGACATTCTGAGGAACCTAATTGCATCCCTGTTACCCATTACCTCATTAAATTACTGACTGCCTTATAAAAGGTGTCTTGTCAGCCAGTGCAGGCAGTGAGCAGGGCATATTGTGTTGCAGCAGGAGCAGGAGCAGGAGCAGGAGCAGGAGCAGGAGCAGGAGCAGGAGCAGGAGCAGGAGCAGGAGCAGGAGCAGGAGCAGGAGCAGGAGCAGGAGCAGGAGCAGGAGCAGGAGCAGGAGCAGGAGCAGGAGCAAATTGGACAAACCGATAAAGGTAAGTTACAACCAAGTAGTAATACTTTTGTTTGAGTGGTGAACCCTGTCTAGCTTGCAGATAAGTGCACATGGCTAGAATAATCTTGTTCAGTGTGTGACTGGAAACCATTTCATTAGACAGTACAACACATTGACAAATAATGTTATACTGATTGTACATAATTATTATGGTGGTATGTAGACAACCTGCTGGAGTATTGTTAGAAACTCAAAATTGGAATGGAACTACACTGATGGTGGTTTTGTTTTTGCTTGTTACAGCAGATACCTGGGCCTGGGGTTTTGTGTTGACCCCCAGTTGGACCGTGACCAGTGGGATAGCATTTGATACAGGGAGGTGCTGGCCCCTGGTTGATGGGGGGGGGGCCCTGACTGTATGGGGCTAATCTATAGTGATGAGGACAAGGGCCATTTTTGGTCTGGAGTGATACTAGGAGCCAGGACACAAGGAATACAAGGCTGTATCTTTCTGTGCTATGGCCTCTCAACTCACAGTTGAAGTACCTTTAGCTAGCTGGGGTACCGGGACCATCCCTGCCTATTTGCACAATTGAACTTGTTTTTAGGTATTAACATAAGCCACATGTTTTAGGAAGAATTGCTATTTTAGATGGATGTCATTTATAGATTTTGTGTCCATTGATTGCAATAAATTGAAGCTTCCTCACCTGTGTTGTGGTCCTTGGATGTTCATCTGTGGGGGAGTTGGTGTCATGGAATCAGGAAAGAACCTGTAAAGAGTGGAAAACTGAAGTTGGCTTTTGTACACGGTTAACAGTTTGGTTTACTGTCTGCTCTCTATCAGTTTGGTACTTTAAAGCATGTGACAATCTAGTTTAAATACAATTATACACTTAGGGTATTTAAATAACATGTCAGTAAATGTTTTATTGCTTGGGACCATTGTTATAGCAGCTTTAAAAAAAAAATGCAGTTGAACTTTTATGCCAACTATACAAATGAATATATCCCTTTAAAAATACAATACTATTGTATTACATTAAACTGAAATATCTCCTGTGTTACAAACAATATCTATTTATATATACCATGACCCAAGTGAGGGGGTTGCTTTTGGTGTTATTAGCTAACTGCTGAATACCACTCAATAACCTAAGAGCTCATTTTTGGCAGTGCACCAATTTAATTATTTTAATCTTTGTAAAACATTGATTTGATACATTGAGTAAAGGATTGAAAAGATGTATTAAAACAATCAGAACATAAAAATGCAAATTGCATGAAATATGATGGTAATTAATCTGATTGGAAAAGCGGCTGGGTGCCCAACACCTAAAAAGTGCCTAGAAAATGATTTTTGTACCAAAACTCGAGCAGCAAATTATTATTATTTTTTTTGCACTAATTGTTAGCCCTTGGCTTCCTGAATCTTGGATATCTCCACTAGACAACAGCAAGTTTGTGAGTCAAAATTGTCATTAGTTTTATATGGTACATTTTTAGCTGAAATTCAGGGTTAGAGGATATAAATACTGTCTTTGAGGTAATATGTCAACAAATGACCACTCATTTGCTTTGTCACATTCAGGGTTATAGAGTGTTAAGAAAGAGAATTCAATGGAATATACAACACGGTTAGTTTATTGCTTCACTCAAGAGCAAGAAAGTTCAGACAAGTTAACTCACGTTTTCAATCATATCATACAATAATGCTTTACATCAAACATGCAGCATGATAGTTGTTAGTTTTATTTTTTTTTTATTTTTCCATAATAACTAGAGATATTAAGTCATGGGCACAAGTTACTTCTCTCGTGGCCACAAGATAACTCGTGCACATGACTTAATTTCTTGTGGCCACGAATCATCCCCCCTGTCCCCGTCCCCTCCTGGGCTCTGTAGATAACACAACAAGAGCTAATTAAAGTTTTGCTATTTCACTCAAAAAAACAGTACATATATCATTTTTTGAGATCCATACATTCAAAGGACTTAAATAATATTGAACATGTTCATACAATGATGGGCTATGATCAGATTCCTAATTATTGTAACAATATTTTACATGAACATATCAGACCAGCAACAAGTTGGAGTCAAAGTTTCCATTTCAGTTGTCCTCATCACTGTCATCAGAATCATCAAATAAGGCATCAACCAATGGTTTGGCATCTTTACCACAGCCATCATCATTCCACAAAACTTTGTTTTTGTAGGAGGAGCAATTGTCCTTCACGCATTGTGTCTTTTTACATCCTCACTGCACATGATAGAGAACATGCTCAGGTGCAGGGTCACATGTCATCTATTTATCCTGTCTATTTGCTTTCGGCCCTCGACGACAGCTCTGGAATCGTGTTAGCAGTCTAGTAATGCACAAGACAAGACAATTATAGACAAACAAAACACTCGCAGTATGTATATATATCTGGTTCTCTCACGGGTCCTTTCAAGTTCAACTCATAAACCAAAACAAAGGAACAGATTGCGTCTCTCCACCCCCTTTTATGCCGTCACACATGATCCCTTGGTAAATGAGTGTAGCCACCCCTCCAATCTGCGACTGCCATGTTGTTTCCCTTCCAGGTTAATGCAACAGCGTTCCGCCCCCTTCCTAGCTGGCCGACTTCCCTTGAAGCCTGGGAAAGAACTGTCAGGCCAGCCCGTCCAGGGAACTGTTCTCGCTGCTTAGTGCCCTCATAGGTCAGGAGGGAGATTTACAACAAAGAATCATTGTATTTCTGTCACACCAAGTCATTGTCCAACCATATCCAGTTGGACTTGGGGCATTGATAACTTTCTCTGCAGTGCATCAGTGAATGCACGCCTGGTAACTGGACCTTTTTGAATGGAGCAGCAGAGAATCTGATGTGGGAGGCAGAGACTTTTCATTAGCAGGATGAAGACAAAAAAGCTTGTATCTTGCTTCATTAACACTCTTGCATGGATAGCCATAGAGTTCAGTCACAAATGCCTCCAATCCAGAAGCTACCTTGAGAAGAGATTTTGTTGATATCCAGAGTACGACTTGTGTGTTTTGCCCCTGTCTGGAGTAACAGATGACGTGTCATGTGATCAAGATGAGACGGTAGTATTATTGCCACATCTGTGCCTGGACTCTTGACAAGTATATAATTGGATGTCATTGCAGCATGCTTGCTATGAAGCAACAGTTTTATATCAGCTTCCTCGTGGTCACAGCACAGTTCATCAACTAGTGAAACACAGGTTCTGCCATCCACAACATGTATTTGGTGACATTGTATCCCATGTGAGACAAACAAGACAGTATCCTTTAGTGTAAATGGGCTAGCACTTTGCCACTTTTGAAAAATAAATTCAATCAGAGCTTCTTTTGTTTGGGCCACTCATTAAAACGTTTTTCCATTGCAATGGAAGTTTCTGTTTGGCATCATAGATATGGTGTACTTGGGATCCTGGTACCAAGTGTCGCTTGTGTTCTGATGCTTTAATACTGACAAGAGGGTATCTGTCACAAACAAAGTCAACACGCCTGTGCTGGTCATGTTCAACAATGTGTACAATTTGCTTGATGATATATGTAGCTAGTTCTCCAAACGTACCAGGTACATTTTTAGGTATAGATTGGATGAAGGCCATAGCATCAATGATGAGAGCACTCCTGGGTGGCACTTTGTCAACTAGGCAGTTGTTATTGCACTGTTTATAAATGTGCTTGAGCAAGACCGATTTGTCAGTTTTTGGCATGTTTCATTTGAGGATGTGAGGGGGAATGATACAGATCCAAGTGAATATCAGAGAAAGGCTGTATGGCCCGGTGGTTGAAGAAAAGGGCTTGTAACCAGGAGGTCCCTGCTTCAAATCCCGACTCACTGTGTGTCCCTGAGCAAGTCACTTAACCTCCTTGTGTTCCGTCTTTTGTGTGAGTCATTGTTGTAAGTGACTCTACAACTGATGCATAGTTCACACACCCAAGTCTCTGTAAGTCGCCTTGGATAAAGGCATCTGCTAAATTAAACAAATAATAATAATGTCCCGTAAATCAATATTACGTTTCCTGGCTATAATCAGACGTCTTGCAAACAGCTTGCCTGTCCCTTCTAGTATAACTTCCTTGCCCTTTGACACAGCAGTGTCTTTTTGCAGTTGGTTAGAGAAGGTCTTCAGCTTGAGCTTTTTAATAGGTTCATGAAACTGTCACATTGGTCAAAATATGTGTGCTAATGAATGATGTGCATGCCTGCTCACCATAATGAAATGCATCTTGATGGTCACTAGTATTATCTTCAGTGGCCATAACACCAGAGATGATGCTCAATAAGTCTCTCTGTTCAACAGAGAATGGATTGATCATCTGTTGAACACACCCGATGATTCTTTCAACAGCTTTCTCATCCCTCCGTCTAGCTGGTACATCAAGGTCTTTATGATTTCTTGTCTCTGCATGGAAGCCTGCCATCTTCTCACATTCTTGAACAATGGCCGCTATTTCACAACCAGACAAGATCCATTTATGCACAGCATTGCGGTTCAGGGTGAAGCCACTTATACCTCCTGTAGTTTTACAGTCCCTATTTATTGTCTGTTCAATGACCTGATCAAATGTCGTAGAAGAAAAGCAATACTTGTCATTCTGCTGCACAACCCACTAATGATTATTGACCAAATATTCCTGAACCTCGGGATAAATTAACCATCTCCATCCAATACACTGGTATATCCCGTGAATAGTTGGTATGGTCATACGCAAAATACCACGGCAACATAGATAGAATTGAAGATATATGTAGCATCCAATTAGCATCTCGGGTTCCCCTGATGAAACAAAGCAATGTCTCTATGTGAACAGGCTGGCTGTAGGGGTGACGTCAGGCCAGAAACAAACACACAGACAGTATTGGCAGGTGAAACTGAGACGCTGCGGCGCTCAGTGCATTTAATTACACACAAAGAAAATAAAATGTTGAACAAAAACAGAACACGGCACTTGAGGACAAAATAAATAGACAAACAAAACGAACAGACACTAACAAACAGGTAAGAAACACTAAACTCAAAACAAGCACGGTGCTGGTGCTTCCAGCACTCGTAGCAGTTGTTGTCTTTTTTTATTGTTATTATTGCTTTTACCTCCTCACTCCCTCCCGTTCTTTCGCCATGAACATACATCCCTGTGAGTAAAACGTGCATATATATATATATATATATATATAGATATAGATATAGATATAGATATAGATATATATATATATATATATATATATATATATATATATATATATTGTTGTGCCAGGATTCAATTACCAATTAATTATTCACTTGAATCCCAGCATGTGAACTAATTTGTGCAATCCTGTGTTCACATACTTTATCTGCACGTGACATGATTATGCATCCCTGTGCCTAAATACAACTATATATTTAAAATCACTTGTGCTACACAGACCCATTTATATTCTGTGCACCAAAATCTATACACCAACATTCACACGCAACACATAACACAAAACACACACATTGCCGGGGCACACTGCCACACTCTACCGTTTGGATGTAGGAGGTCCAAAATGCAAATGTGTTGTTGTTGTCACCTTGTTCATCAATGTATGATTGGTATGTGCTGATGATTTCTCGAAAGTCATCACTGTGGCTTTTCATACAGATTTTCATACAGTGGTGAAGGAAAAGCCTCTGCCATATAGGTAAGAAACTTTCTGACTGTGGTTGCCAAAAGATTCCAGAAATGAGGCAAATCATAGACGTTCCAAAGCTTTGTACATGAGCTTCTGAGCTCTAATGCTGTGATTGTAGTGCCTGCCGTCAATAACACCATTAATGGAACCAGTTGCGACAATTTCAGCCTCAATGAATATGTCAAGTAGACCAGCATCGCGGAACCTGCACCCAACGATAGCAAGGAATTACATTGTTGTATGAAATTCGCCAAGGCGAATCACATGTCTCTCTTTGAATATTTCCGTTACCCACCGAATTTCTTGTGCTTTAGCATAAATATTCTGATCAACAACAATGACAATGTCTTGTAGTTTCAACATATCAGCAAGTTCAACACCGCAGGAGAATAGTGTAAATGGTGTCCATTTCAGTTGAGGAAGCCTGAATAGCAGGTAGGTATGCCACCGTTAACTTCTTGATCACATTATGGCGGTGGAGTAGGGTGTTGTAACCAGTCCAGTTCGGTAAGTCATTCTTAGCTACATCAATGTACTTGACAAGGATGTATGTCATGCTCAAATACTCTCTTCAAATATTGATGGTATTGGTGTAATGGAACCCTGGATCGATAAGACCTGTTGGGAACCAATGGAACTGTGCATGAACCTTCCAGTGAGCGTTGTTTCTTCTTGAGTGATTCATAGTTTTGTTCAGTATTTTCAGGAGTACAAGGTTGGTTACATTGACTCATTATACCATTGGTATGATGTGTAGTTCCTTGGCCCAAACAAGTCTCTTTGCAAAAATCAATGTTATCCCAGACGAGAATGGTCGAAATTGACTCCTGGCAATTATACATATACTCAACCTCAGTTGCAATTGTGCCAAAGCTGTTTCGAATGCCATAATGGTATTAGGAGAGGCACAGTGACCGAGTCTGTTCAAAAGGCTGAACACACGTTTAATGCCGGTAAGATGTCGAACTGTCATGCCAAGGCTCAAAGACTTGGGTGTCTGCTTCCTCCCTTTAGACTCCAAATAAATTTCATCTTGTAGCAGAGTGTGGCGGAGTGTCCCGCCCCTATTTATTATTATTTGTATTTTTGTTTACGGCACGGGTAAAAGTGCCGCGTCTTTTATATTTATATTTAAAAACCCTGTGAGGATGCATGACTGATCAGCTACTGATTATTTAACTAGCTGACAGTCATGCATCCTTACCAAACGCGTGCAGACTGTGGCCGAGGGGTAATAAGATAATTAACAGCTAGTTAACCCCTCGGCCAGAGTATAAGAACCGACAGCTGTCTGTGCTGCGGAGTGGAGTTTTGGAGTAGAGAGTACGGGAGAGCGGAGAGAGAGCGGAGAGAGAGCGCATAGACGACATAAAACAATTGCTAAAACGTGCTGGTTTAGCCAGCACGCCACTTACTTGTTTGTCTGTTTATTCGTTTGGCCCTCGTGCCCTTTGGTTTCTGTTTTGTTTAAATCTTTTGTTTTGTTTATTAAAACGCTGAGTGCCATAGCATTCAGCTTCACCCGCCCATCCATTGTTTTGATTCAGTTACTTCCTGGTCCGTGACGTCATCAATCGCACCACTGCGAGCCAGCCTGCCACACAGAGATAACAGTTCAAAGTGATCTTCTTCCACTACCTGGACATAGTCATCTAAAGTTGGTTCCTCAGAAACCCCAACAATCCATGCCAATACATTGTATAAACTAACTGGTACAAGTTGTTGTGCAGCTTTTATGGAGAGGTCAGAAGCAGTTGGTGGCCAAGGGCATGTCAAAGCACCTCTAGACTTAATGTCTTGGCATAGCACCATTGCTGCACTGTAGAGCTCATGGAGAGATGGACTTGAAGGTTCAGTTGTGGTATGGATATTGCTATCTTCCTCAGATATACTGCTGCTGTCCAATATTGCTGATGGCAAGTGATGTAAAATATCCTCTTGTGTGGGGTATGTCACAGTATACTATTTCAGTCACATTCCTTCTGGATGGTGCACAAAAGGAAAGCTGTGGATAATCTCTCCATAGATAGTACTTGAGGTGATCAAGGCCTTGATCACCTCAAGTACTATCTATGGAGGGATCTTTCCTCTACTGCCAATAGTCAACTCAGTCAACATCACAAATATGTCTTAATCTTTTCATCCTTTTGTAGCAATCCTGAAATTTAAGAAAACACAAATTATTAATCAGTTTATCATCATTACACTGCCAAAGAAATAAGAAATTTCAATGCCAACTATAATTAATCACAAGAAATATCGCTTGCCTGTGGATTCTGTTTCGGCCTTGATCAGAGGAACTTTGACAGTCTTATGATGGTGTCTGACATCTAACAGATGAGGCAGACCTGCGGCAGCACCCTGGTTGTGGTTGATGAGCTTCTTATCTGAGATGCTGACCTAAGAAATTTCTTTTTTGGTGTAGCCGTAGATGTCTCAATGATGGTAGCTAAAGTAGAAGCAGTACCAACACTACCAGACACCTCAATTTGGCCAGCTACACCAGAATGTGTTCGTTTAACTGCTTGATTGATACGTTTCATATCAATAAACCTCCTGTAGCACTCGGGGTGGTACACAATGTTGGAGTCTTCATTGTTCTCAAAAGGAAGGTCCAGATTCGATGAACAAGCTTTGGCCAATTCTTGGTCTACACGCCCTAATTGCAGCCATTTGTTACCAGCCTAACAAAACATACCCCACCTTTTTTGAGTAAACTTTGTCTCTGTTCCATTATTCTTCAAATCCTGGTGCACAATACACTTGAACTTTTGACATTTTGAGAAATTGTGTGTTTGATAATACAGGGTCTTAACTGAAAAGTTATTGCTGTGCAGAGATTTTATCTGAAGTCATAGAGCTATATAACATGAGAGCTGTAAAATTACAGAGGCTTATTGAGTAGTGACATCAGACCAGATTAAGCAATCCGCCACAACACAATGCTACCAGAAACTTAAATTTAGGTGTGAATTTTAAATAATGTATTAAAATAATAGGACAATGTTTGAAATTCTGAAATTAACACAGTTCCATAATTAAAATACAACATAAATCAAAATAGATATGTAATGCATTTCTGAACACTATTAAACATGTTTTATAGATTACAGGTATATTCTAATAAATCCTTTAAAACATACTGTATAATGATAGAAAAGGGTAGTTTTTAACATTATAGCAAGATTAATTCTCTAGTATTTCATATTCACATTGACTGCTATTCTCTTTAATAATAAAAGAGTAGATTTTTAAGGTTTCATTTTAAAATGGAAACTTATTAATATATGTGACAGAAATACAATGTTTCTTGGTTGTAAATCTCCCTCCCGACCTGTGAGGACGCTAAGCAGTGAGAACAGAGTTCTTTGGACGGGCTGGTCTGACAGTTCTTTCCCAGAGTCGGGAAGTCAGCCAGTCTGGATGAAGGCGAGACTCCATTGCAAGAATGCTTTGACCCAGAAGGTAAACGATGTGGCAGCCGCAGATTGGAGGGGCGGTTACACTTGTTTACCAAGGGGTCATGTGTGACAGCATAAAAGGGGATGGAGAATCGCAATCTGTTCCTTCGCTTTGGTTTGTATTTTAAACCTGAAAGTGCCCGAGAAGAGAGCAGTGATTATACGTATCGTCAGTGTTTTGTTTGTTTGTCTATAATTGTCTTGTTTGTTGTTATTAGATGACTAACACATTCCGGAGCTGTCGCCAAGGGCCAGCACAAAACCCGGAACAGTCACTGTTATAAACCTGTATCGCCCACCACAAGCACTATTGCATGCACAGAGGACTGGTGACCGTGTTACTATATTGTGGGACGGGTATTTGTGTTTATTGTTTGGGACTGTAACCCTGTTATATACTCCGTGCACTACACATTGTTATGTATTGCCGGGGATTATTATTTGGTCACCAGACCTGGATATAAATAAAAACTGTTTCCAAACCAGATTTCAAACCTCTCTGTCTGCTTAATTACACACTGCATCACTCCTGCACCTGTACCCAATCAACCACTTTGCCACACCATGTTACATATGTTAAATTACAAATGGTAGTTCTTAGATTATAGAAATGATTAAAGTTTCAATTATTACATCATTCTGACATTATATTTCATCATATTGTCCAGAAGAAAAGAATTTAATTAAATACTAAATTGTGGTTTTATTTTCTAATAATCTATATCAAAATGATAGCTGGAAATATATACATCAAATTATGTTGACTTTATTAAGTTACATATTGAATTTGGAAAAGTTCCACTTAATGTACTTAATGTAAATTTCACCCCCACCTCCCCCCACCCCGCCAAAAAAAAAAAAATGGCATGTTTCAAGCGAAGATATTTTAGTAGTCAATATATGGCACCATAATAGACATTTTAAGAGAAGAAATGGGTTGCCCCAGATGTTTGGTATGAAACTGAACAATAGGAGTTTTTTTTTCACAAAGTGCTTTCCAAGATGCAGTAACAACAAGAAAATCCATAATACTTTAAATACAGAGAAATGCATAATACATGATATACAGTTTTAAAAAAAAAAAACACAATGCATAATACTTTAAATACAGTGGACAGTGCATAATAAATGAAATAGTACATTAAATACAGTGGAAAGTGCATAATAGATGATCGTAACATAATACACGAAATAGTAGCAGCAACACAGCAGCTAATAGCATGGAAAGCAAGAGAGAACAGGTGGGTCTTGAGAGTTGATTTAAAGCGAGTGACAGTGGGAGCATCACACACCAAAGCTGGGAGAGAGTTCCAGAGAGCCATGAAGCTAAACGAGCTTTGTATTATTTAATGGGTGTGCTGAGATTAAGATTTATTCTGCGAAGATGCTGTTTTGACCATCCTCGTTTGGTAGTGTTAGGTTTAGGTTTCGGCCTCGTGCACACCAAATATAGGAACCTCTTTAGTTGAGTTATGTTTTATATGGGCTGCTACAGCAGTGATAGTTGGTATTATTTCCAGGATATGTAATCCATAACTTAAACACTTGGCCAGACTAAAATGCTTTATTAGTTTTACTTGCAACAACATTCAAACTTTCCAAACCCCACCATGCACAAGACTTACTCAGGATGTACTGTAGATGTAAATACATTTGATAACTTTTCAACCCTTACACCAAAAATTACTTGAAAGACTGTAGTTGCACAATTGGAATACATGATAAACCTGTGAGAATGCAAGATAAGAAACCAGCAGTGTTTTGAGAGGTTTTCCAGAGCACTGTTAATGTTTTAATTTCATGTTAATGATCTTGGGTAAGTATATTAAATATCTCTAGAATATCTCTGCATATGAAATTATAGAATTACACTATTAGCTACCATTTATTGTTGTATAATCAAAATAGGGAAGATCTGAGCCATGATTTGAATGAGAAATATCTACATTAATCACAAAGTTGTAACAAATGAGTTAATTGTGTAAGGAGTATGGTACTAAGTGCTCTATTGGCTGTGTCTGTTAAAGAGTGGGTGGTAATAACATGAATGTGCAGATCAGAAGCTAGGCCTCCCAATAAATTAAAGTTCATGTGTAGGCCTACTATGAGAGGAACATGTGTGGTATAAGCTTCTTGATGTTTTAATATTTCTACAGGTTAACATCTGCGGTAAACCTGTGGTGGGAAAGCAGATGAGGGAGAATGGTTGTACTCAGTTATGCTACAAATGGAAATAAGGGAGAAGGGACTCAGATACATTGCATTTAAGGGTATTTATATACAACTTAATTAAAGAACATTTGATCAATTGCAAACACCTAAAACATGTATTATCTATTTGGATTCCTACACGCTAGTTCTGCAATTTGAAATATTTGTTTGAAGAAAAAGCACCAAAAGAAATACTAAGAAGGAGCTTAAAACTACTATTTGTACTTACAACCCCCTACTTTAATTTTTTTTTAATGGTTTGGTAACTGTATGTTTTTCCTTTTAGAAAATATTGTGCTGATGATGATTTGGATTAAATAGCTTTGATAATCTAGCCCAAAGTTTTATACAACAGAAATCGTACAAATCCTAAAATTGTTCAAATATTAGTACCAACAGCACAATGAATAACATCTTAAGTGTTTTAGTTATAGTTATATAACTGACTACTCTTAGAGCTCCCCACCCCAGTAAAATAACTGAAGATAATGTATACCCCTGAAACTGTGATAACTATAAAGAGTGAACTTACATTTCCTATAGATTTTTTAAAAAAAAGTAAATATCAAAAATATCAAAGACATTATGATACACGGGCTCACGTTCATGCTTTGTTTATTTAGTCAGCAGTGCCTACTCTGTGTATTTGGCCTGACTGTGTACAGTCAGTGATGAGAAAGTTTGTGAACCCCTTAGGATTTTCACATTTGCACCAAAAATGTTATTTGATATTAATCTAAGTCCTAATAATAGATAAAGATAACCTGAATAAACAAATGACAGAAAAACATGATACTTTTTCAACATTTATTTATCCACAAATGATTCAGCATTCAATATCCATGTGTGAAAAAAGTATGTGAACCTTTAGATTCAGTAACTGGTGGCACCCCATTGAGCAGCAATTACTTCGATGAAGCGTTTCCTGTAACTGTTGGTCATTCTCTCACATCTCACATGTTCTTTTTAGAGAGTAGTGGTTTCCTACTGGCTATCCTTCCATGAACACCATTCTTGGTCTTTTTCTGATAGTTGAGTCATGAACACTCACATTAGCCAAGGCGAGAGTGGCCTGGTTCTTTGTGACTTCCTTGAGATTTTCCAGTTTGTTCTTGGAGAGATTTTGGTAGGACGACCGCTCCTGGGTAGAGTGGCTGTGGTCTTGAACTTTCTCCATTTGTAGACTGTCTGACAGTGGATTGGTGGAGCCCCAAATCCTTAGAAATGGTTTTGTAACCCTTTCTAGACTGATGAGCATCAATAACTGTTTTTCTGAGGTCCTCAGAGATTTATTTTGATTGTGGCATGACGTGTTTCCACACACCTGTATGGTGAAGACCAAACTCACAAAGTTTCTGATATAAGGTGGGGCCTCCCAAACACACCTACTCACATACCCCAATTACTCATTGTTTGTCTAATTCATACAGCATTTTGTTTCAAAAGACATGGAATTGGTTAATATAAACCCTATTGGATATTTAAGAAAAGACTGGTTTTGATTTAAGAAGGCTATCATGGTAAAACTATGGAATTTCCATAATTATCATTGGGGTTCACAAACTTTTTCTCGGCACTGTAGTCTAAGACAGACAAGAGGGCAGTTTAATGGAACCCTAAGGACTATGTCCACAATTTGCAAGCTGATGAGCTCTCAGTGGGAAGATCATATCACCTAGGGCAATGAGGCCCACTGCATTTCCATGCCAACTGCCTCTTTTGAGATTTTCCACATTCTGCAGATCATATTTTCTAAACTGGCTCTTTAAGTAATCAGGGAAAAAGAAAAATAATTCATTATTCAAATTATGGACATGAGAAATTTTCTGAAAAATAGATGTTTTTTTCCCCACATTCTGCATTCAATATTTTCTAAACTTGCTATAAAATCAGAGGGTAATCAAATAACTCTTAAGGTCATCACAGCAAAGGAAAATATTATACACTGCTCAAATTTCTGGCCATCAGAAATATTAATATTAGAAGGGATAAAGATTAATAAAAATGCATTACATTGCTGAGCTGCTATATACTTAAGGACTGTGGTTGCTTGCTCTGTTTATCACCCTCAAGCTCCGAATTTAAAATAATAAGATTAGGTTTCCAACAGGTAAGTGCATCCAGACACGTTATCTGTGATATCACTGCAGCTGTACTCTGTTCACTACTGTACAATGAAATACAATACTTGCATTATATACCTCATGAAAAGCTGTTTCTGCAGCAGCTTGTCATCGTTTCAGGTGTGCTGCTTAGAAGCCGTTTCGAGTTCTGAACTCAGTGCATAACAGCAATGGCTCAATTGCACAACACCGTATTATTTACTCAGTTGGGGTTAATTGCTGAATAAAAGAATGGTTCCTTTCAGTTTACCATTGTACTGTTTCACTCACACTGGATATGGAAGACAGAGGAGTACATGATAAATATCAAACTTTCTAATCAGAAGAGAGCCCAGTCGCATTGGAAAACTTGAATTTAATCCAGAAGCAGGAAATGCAGCAACTTGTGTTTCTGTTGCTGAAAGAAGAATGGCCTTTTCTTTTTTATTGTAACATACATTCATTATTGTACTGCTGAACACCCAGCTTCAGGGTTTCAATGCTCTTTCAGAAAGCTCATCTGAAATATTTTTATATTGATTTTGTTAAATATTCTACCATATTTTAAAACATCCAGACATGCTTTTGTCACAAGGCTAAATGTGTTTGAATGTTTTACAACTGTGGCAGAAAACAAGACAGACACAACCAAACCAATATAGTATAGTAAAAAATATTAAATATTTAAAAGAAAATAAAGCAATTGAATATATGTTCTCTTTTAAAAGGAAAAATGTATTATAATTACAATAAATAACAATTCCTTGCCAACACAATACAAGAACACAGAATATTTACCAGCTTTGTAATAAAACCAAACCCAGACAGAATCTTCAGCACTAAGCTCATACATTCACAGCTATCCACAGAATCTTCAGCAACAAGCTCGGACAATCACAGCTATCAAGCAGGAAGAGTAAAAGGTGGGGGTGGGGGGAATTTCTATGTCAGTTCTCCAGACAATTGCAGCATCGCTATCATTGAAAAGCAAGGTGTACTAAAATGAGAAACAGTATTAGAATCCTTCAGCATATGCAAGGATATATAAATATATAGATTTCAAGACATAAAAATATATGAAGGTGTAATCGTGTGTATGTGTGTGTATATATATATATATATATATATATATATATATATATATATATATATATATATATATATATATATATATATATATATTTGCTCAAAGAGCCAGCTGCCCAATGTTTCGATATGTTGTACATATCTTTCTCAAGGGAGCCTGTGTTTGAATCAAAACATTGGAGGTATTTATAGGTTTTTGATATTAATATTACTGTGTATTTCATTTGCCATTTTATGAAACTGGAAAAGAGATTCTTCTCCATGTGTCCAAACCCCAAAAATATCATCTACAAACCGAATGTATTCCAAAGGTTCTCTTTCCAATTTTCTAAGTAATTGTTCTTCCCATTTCCCCATGTATGTACTGGCAAAATGCATTCCTAATTTACATCCTATTGCTGTACCATCGTTTTGTTTGTAATTCTTATGAACAAATGTAAAATAACTGTTTTCTAAAACTACGTTGATCATGTTCAGCACCTCTGCTGTTGGTATTGATTTATCTAGTCAAAAAGCCAGCTGCCCAACATTTCGATATGTTGTACATATCTTTCTCAAGGGAGCCTGTGTTTGAATCAAAACATTGGAGGTATTTATAGGTTTTTGACGGCATGACAACTACTTGTTGTTGTTTACATTCAAATCCATGATTTATTCTTACATGATGTAATGGTGTTCTATATATTGTGACATTTTTACTTCTATCTTTGAATCTGTATTAATTCTAATTAACTTTACATAAACTTATATTTTTATTATATCATACAATGCTGGCTCTGAGGATCAGTCTTGATTTGGCCCCCCCAGCGCATCAGCATGCACAACTTTTGAATGAATTTAGTTTATTTAATTAAATGTTATATATTTATTGAAGTTAATTAGTTCATTCTTTTCTGTTGAGTCCCGCTGGCATAATCGTGTTCAGTCTATTTATCCATTTACTTTCTTTTATTCTTCTATATGTTGCATTGTCTAACTTTAGCTGTTCTAATACTACAAACTTTACATCATTTATGTCATGTCCTTGACTGGTGAAGTGCTGCACTATTGGTTCATTCATTTTTTAGGGAGCCGGGCTTTTTTGTACACAATGCAATATAGTTTAGATATGTAAACAGAGAACGAGATATATATATATATATATATATATATATATATATATATATATATATATATATATATATATATATATATATATATATATATATATACAGTACTGTGCAAAAGTTTTAGGCAGGTGTGAAAAATGCTGTAAAGTAAGAATGCTTTCAAAAATAGACATGTTAATAGTTTATATTTATCAATTAACTAAATGCAAAGTGAGTGAACAGAAGAAAAATCTACATCAAATCAATATTTGGTGTGACCACCCTTTGCCTTCAAAACAGCATCAATTCTTCTAGGTACATTTGCACACAGTTTTTGAAGGAACTCGGCAGGTAGGTTGGCCCAAACATCTTGGAGAACTAACCACAGTTCTTCTGTGGATTTAGGCAGCCTCAGTTGCTTCTCTCTCTTCATGTAATCCCAGACAGACTCGATGATGTTGAGATCAGGGCTCTGTGGGGGCCATGCCATCACTTCCAGGACTCCTTGTTCTTCTTTACGCTGAAGATAGTTCTTAATGACTTTCGCTGTATGTTTGGGGTCGTTGTCATGCTGCAGAATAAATTTGGGGCCAATCAGATGCCTCCCTGATGGTATTGCATGATGGATAAGTATCTGCCTGTACTTCTCAGCATTGAGGAGACCATTAATTCTGACCAAATCCCCAACTCCATTTGCAGAAATGCAGCCCCAAACTTGCAAGGAACCTCCACCATGCTTCACTGTTGCATGCAGACACTCATTCGTGTATGCTCTCCAGCCCTTCGGCGAACAAACTGCCTTCTGCTACAGCCAAATATTTCAAATTTTGACTCATCAGTCCAGAGCACCTGCTGCCATTTTTCTGCACCCCAGTTCCTCTGTTTTCGTGCATAGTTGAGTCGCTTGGCCTTGTTTCCACGTCGGAGGAATGGCTTTTGGCATAAGTCTTCCATGAAGGCCACTTCTGACCAGACTTCTCCGGACAGTAGATGGGTGTACCAGGGTCCCACTGTTTTCTGCCAGTTCTGAGCTGATGACACTGCTGGACATCTTCCGATTGCGAAGGGAAGTAAGCATGATGTGTCTTTCATCTGCTGCAGTAAGTTTCCTTGGCCGACCACTGCGTCTACGGTCCTCAACGTTGCCCGTTTCTTTGTGCTTCTTCAAAAGAGCTTGGACAGTTTGCCTTGAAATTTCTGCCTGGGAGAGACCTTGCTGATGCAGTATAACTACCTTGTGTCTTGTTGCTGTGCTCAGTCTTGCCATGGTGTATGACTTTTGACAGTAAACTGTCTTCAGCAACCTCACCTTGTTAGCTGAGTTTGGCTGTTCCTCACCCAGTTTTATTCCTCCTACACAGCTGTTTCTGTTTCAGTTAATGATTGTGTTTCAACCTACATATTGAATTGATGATCATTAGCACCTGTTTGGTATAATTGTTTAATCATACACCTGACTATATGCCTACAAAATCCCTGACTTTGTGCAAGTGTACCTAGAAGAATTGATGCTGTTTTGAAGGCAAAGGGTGGTCACACCAAATATGGATTTGATTTAGATTTTTCTTCTGTTCACTCACTTTGCATTTAGTTAATTGATAAATATAATCTATTAACATGTCTATTTTTGAAAGCATTCTTACTTTACAGCATTTTTTCACACCTGCCTAAAACTTTTGCACAGTACTGTATATATATATATATATATATATATATATATATATATATATATATATATATATATATATATATATATATATATATATATATATATATATAGGGGTCAGGGTATGGTAGGTGACTCATATCAAATATGATAGATATATAGCCCGATGCCAGCTCCTGCATATATATAGGCTCTTTATATATATGGTATCGGCACTATGCTATCAGTGCTGGATAGTCCCAGGTATAGTCCCATCTCCGCTATATAAACCCCTGCCTGCAGGAATGAGCTCATATATATATATATATATATATATATATATATATATATATATATATATATATATATATATATATATATATATATATATATATATACACACACACACACACACACAATGCAATATAGTTTAGATATGTAAACAGAGAACGAGGCGATATAAAATCATCAACCACTTTAAAAGTTATACTGTGTTAGAAACAAGTACACCCGCAAACTGCTTCACAGCAGTTGCACTGATCTTTGATTTAAACTTCATTCAGTAGCCACGTCTCTCTCCCAATTCAGCTTCCTCACTGCAGCCAGCACAGCACAAGCACACGTCCACGGATTGGTCCAGGCACTCGAGCCAGCAGGTAAGCAACAGCGTTACTTGATGCAGATATTTGGCAAGGTTGATTACCCTTGGGTCTCTACTGGTCTCTACTGGTCTCTACGCGTCTCAGCGTCTCAGCTCCTGGTCAGTGCATTCCCTTCAGTGTTCTGACCCCAGGTCAGCCCAATGGTTTAGTATATATAACCGGCAGCTAATTAGTATTATGGTCAATTGTTGCTGGGGCTCATTAATCCATTAGTCCACCTTCAAACAGTGCCTATAAAACAATTCAACAAATCCACAGCAAATGTGCACAAATTAAATAAGAAATAAAGTAATAGTGTCACTCTCGAACTCATAAAGTGAAAACAAGCAAGAAAATAATGACAGCAACAATTAATGCAAATAATTATAATAATAATAACTTTGCAGATGCGTTCATATTTTTTTTTCGATGGAGATCAGTCGTTCTGTTAGTACTGAATAATGGAATATATATGGCTGAGATATGACACAAATAACTGGTTTCCACGTTAAGGTCAGATTCTGGCAGTATTCTTTCCACAGAAACCTTGTGGCTAAGGTCAGATTCATTTGTTTACAAAACAGAAAGGATGGACACTATTGTTATTTCTTGCGACAATCCTAACAATTCTTTGGAGCTTTTTTGTTACTTTTTTTGAAAAAAATGTGGCTTTCATGGTCGTTTTCTGCTTGCTCGCAACATTTTTCTCATTTACTGTTTCCTGCTCACCCCAGATGATGTGGATTAAATGTTTATACCACTCATCACTTGATTGGTCAGTATTGTGACATACTTTCACCCATCTTACTTTGGTCTGCTTTGGGAATGGGTCTGAAAAAAATCAGGACAGTTTTTCAGATTTTTTTTTTTTCATATCAGTCCAAAGCATTTCTATTGGATTGAGATCTGGTGATTGCAAAGGCCATTGAATAACTTGTATCTTTCTTTCCTTCTTGATCTTTGCTCTGATTATGGATTTTGGTATTCGATATTTATTTGATGCTGTTCTGTAGCCATATCCTTAGTTATAGTTTGCCATGAGTGCTTTTCTCAAATGTGATGTGTTGCAAAAAAAGTTCTTCTTCAGCAGATGTTGGAAATAATGACCTCTTTTTCTGGATATTGACTTTATAATGCAGCTTAGTTACTGTGTAATGGTTTTCAATCAATCCATGTATTTCTTTTTTAGTTCTATTACATATTTACAGGTTTTACATGTAAAGGTGCCAATTCTTTTGCCATGAACAAATATCTGAAATTGCTTAAGTGTTTTTTTTTATTTTTTTATAAATATTTGTTAAACTACCAGACATTGTGCATTTAGTTTTTTTGTCATATTAATTAGTGGCTACTGTTCACTAAAAGCTTGTATTTTACATGTTTTCTTGAATTATCATTGTGGAAGACCTTGAAATGACACACAGCGTTCAGGTTTTTAGTTGGAATCGTGCACAAACATTTGTTTACAACAAAAACAACAAAAAACTTGTCACAAAATAAATGGGTACTGCGTCTTTAAAAAGATGAGTATTTACAAAACTATTTACAATGTTCCCCAGAGGAAGTACATATACTGTATGCAGCAAAGCGTATTTAAAGAGATTTCTGTTCATTTGCAGGATGAGGTACCGCTGTGGCCTAAAGTTATTACTCTGCGATCTTCTGAAGCAATCGTGCACTTGTTATGCTGCAGGAGATAAAAACAGGAGACTTTACTTTACCAGCAATGACATACATGGCTGCGCTTCCCCGGTCAGAGGAACACAGCCGACCGGCTGGAGAGGCTGCCCCTTTGTATACCTTGGCTCTGCCCTTATCCAATTATCTGGGCATCGAATCAGGTGTGCCTCGTTCCCCTCCACCAGCCTCCTAGCAGGCCGACTCCTACGGAATGTTAAACCTCGTAGTTGCCAACGCCCTCTGGATGGACAGGTTCCCCCTGTTCCCCCTGCTGGTGGGAGGTGACCTTTTCAGTGCAGGAATTCCATCTACTCTCCCTTGAATGGTGCCGAAGGCTCACTCAGTGGAAGCCTGCTCCCCCCCACCCCTGGAAAAAAATCAGCGCTACCGTCCTCCTTCCCCAGGCAGTAATCCACCTGAAATGAGTAGGATTGCAGGGCTAGATACCACAGAGTGACCCTGGCGTTCACATCCTTCATGGTGTGCAACCATTTCAAGGGACTGTGGTCCGTGACCAGGGTGAACTGCCTGCCCAGGAGACAGGCCTACCTCGGCTTTTCAATGGCCCACTTGACAGTGAGACACTCCTTTTATCAATACTCTATTTCATCTCCCATGGGGCCATCATCTTATGAGGTGTTCTTCTCTGTCCCTCCTTTGTGATAGGAAAGCTCCCAGACCGACTTCGGAGGCATTGGTATGTAAGATGAAATCCTGTGAAAAATCAAGGCAGATTAATAAAAGTGGCAATGTGAGAGCCTTCAAGTCATTGAAGGCCCTCATACATATATACAGTACTGTGCAAAAGTTTTAGGCAGGTGTGAAAAAATGCTGTAAAGTAAGAATGCTTTCAAAAATAGACATGTTAATAGATTATATTTATCAATTAACTAAATGCAAAGTGAGTGAACAGAAGAAAAATCTAAATCAAATCAATATTTGGTGTGACCACCCTTTGCCTTCAAAACAGCATCAAGCATCAATTCTTCTAGGTACATTTGCACACAGTTTTTGAAGGAACTCGGCAGGTAGGTTGGCCCAAACATCTTGGAGAACTAACCACAGTTCTTCTGTGGATTTAGGCAGCCTCAGTTGCTTCTCTCTCTTCATGTAATCCCAGACAGACTCGATGATGTTGAGATCAGGGCTCTGTGGGGCCATGCCATCACTTCCAGGACTCCTTGTTCTTCTTTACGCTGAAGATAGTTCTTAATGACTTTCGCTGTATGTTTGGGGTCGTTGTCATGCTGCAGAATAAATTTGGGGCCAATCAGATGCCTCCCTGATGGTATTGCATGATGGATAAGTATCTGCCTGTACTTCTCAGCATTGAGGAGACCATTAATTCTGACCAAATCCCCAACTCCATTTGCAGAAATGCAGCCCCAAACTTGCAAGGAACCTCCACCATGCTTCACTGTTGCCTGCAGACACTCATTCGTGTATGCTCTCCAGCCCTTCGGCGAACAAACTGCCTTCTGCTACAGCCAAATATTTCAAATTTTGACTCATCAGTCCAGAGCACCTGCTGCCATTTTCCTGCACCCCAGTTCCTCTGTTTTCGTGCATAGTTGAGTCGCTTGGCCTTGTTTCCACGTCGGAGGTATGGCTTTTTGGCATAAGTCTTCCATGAAGGCCACTTCTGACCAGACTTCTCCGGACAGTAGATGGGTGTACCAGGGTCCCACTGTTTTCTGCCAGTTCTGAGCTGATGGCACTGCTGGACATCTTCCGATTGCGAAGGGAAGTAAGCATGATGTGTCTTTCATCTGCTGCAGTAAGTTTCCTTGGCTGACCACTGCGTCTCACGGTCCTCAACGTTGCCCGTTTCTTTGTGCTTCTTCAAAAGAGCTTGGACAGCACATCTGGAAATCCCTGTCTGCCTTGAAATTTCTGCCTGGGAGAGACCTTGCTGATGCAGTATAACTACCTTGTGTCTTGTTGCTGTGCTCAGTCTTGCCATGGTGTATGACTTTTGACAGTAAACTGTCTTCAGCAACCTCACCTTGTTAGCTGAGTTTGGCTGTTCCTCACCCAGTTTTATTCCTCCTACACAGCTGTTTCTGTTTCAGTTGATGATTGTGTTTCAACCTACATATTGAATTGATGATCATTAGCACCTGTTTGGTATAATTGTTTAATCATACACCTGACTATATGCCTACAAAATCCCTGACTTTGTGCAAGTGTACCTAGAAGAATTGATGCTGTTTTGAAGGCAAAGGGTGGTCACACCAAATATGGATTTGATTTAGATTTTTCTTCTGTTCACTCACTTTGCATTTAGTTAATTGATAAATATAATCTATTAACATGTCTATTTTGAAAGCATTCTTACTTTACAGCATTTTTTCACACCTGCCTAAAACTTTTGCACAGTACTGTATATATATATATATATATATATATATATATATATATATATATATATATATATATATATATATATATATATATATATATATATATATATATATATATATATATATATATATATATATATATATATATATATATATATATATATATATATATATATATATATATATATATATATATATATATATATATATATATATATATATATATATATATATATATATATATATATATATATATATATATATATATATATATATATATATATATATATATATATATATACTGCTTATATTGTCATTTGGGGAAGAAAATAATTAAACACTTTTAAATAAAAAAGATTTTTTTTATTGTGTATACTGTACATCCACAGTGTAATATAATCACCTTTAATTTGTATTTAAGAATACATTTTACGTTTCACTTGTTAAAAATAAACTGCACATTGTAAATATTACATTAAAAGCCCATGTTGTAGGTTTTTTGTGTTTTTTCATCTTTGTTTTCGTCTATTTCATTTAGTTGTGCCTCATTTACTCTTAGTCTACTGTTGACAGTTGCTGTAGCCTCTGTTTTTGAAGTGGACTACTGTCATCACTGGAAAAGTTGCTGTATCAGTTCTCTGGAGTTTTGTCTCCAAATATATTAAAGAAAATTGATGGAATGTAACTCATTTTGCAACTAAACAAAATTAATTGCTGTTTTTTATTTCTACATGAAATGAAAAATAATGAAATCACATCTTATCACAAGGCGAGGCATCTGCAAAGCTGAGACGCCAACTTTCTTTGCAGCAGCATCCTGAGAAACCACAGGAGACTCCTCCTTCAAGAGTTTAGCGTGGTTTATGGGTAATCACATGCTCACTGTGCCCACTGCACCGTGCTACGCGAAACTGTGTGCCTCTGAAAAGCTGTTCATCAGTTTTATTTAACCACTCTATTATTTGTACCAATGTAATGAACTATAAAATAAAATCTAAGAAATTATAACATTCATTTACGTTTATTCATGCTTAATATAACCTGTTATTTAATTTTCACTGCTCTATATGAAAACTTTAATGCAAGTAATGCCTCCATGATGCCAGATAGATTTCAACCTGGAAAAATAGGTTTAAATAGTGCACCTATCAATGGTTAAAGCCTGGTTTCCAAACAAACTAATTATCGCTCACTTTAAGGTGCACACTACAATTATCGCCCTTTAGTAAATACAGTGTGTATAACATCTCATTATTCAGAGCGGGGTGCCTCATTTAAATACATTATCATGCATTACCATATACATCACATATTCATTCTGATTACCATAGTGTGACAATATAAAATCAGTCTGCTCCATAATATGACCACTATTTCATTCGATAATGAATACAATTGCAGTAGTAAATATGGAAATCATGAACGTGCACACTAATTGCAATTGTGGTGCACCGTAATGTTTAGTGCCCTTTCTATATCTCATAACTTTAAGATCACAGCATATCCATACATCTATTTAAACTTTAATCGCATACTCAAGAAATGGAAGTTATCATTCTTCAGAGTGCACATGGCCATTTTCACCGAGGGTTGCAAAAAATATACATTCTTCACATATCACAATCACTGGAAGAATGGATTGTTGAGAGTTGCCGGAGAGCTTAGGCAGATGCTGAAAGAGTATATCACATCTAAAATGATTGATTTAGACCTACATTTTTTTTTCAAAAGTCATTTTCACGAAACTGCATGTCTATATGTGTATAATACATTTGTTTCCAGCTCTGTATTTGATAACTGCATTTTTTACAGCATCCTGCTTATTATCTGCTACAGAACAATATCAAAAAAATATTATTTTATCATTTTTCAATTGCAATTATTAAAAACATAACTGTTTAAATAATAATATAAAACAGTTTTGTGTCATTTATTTATTTAATTTTTTTTGTTGCTTTGCCTTCTGTGTGAGCTCAATTATTGTCACTGACAAAGGGTTAAAATGCTGCAGTGGAAAAGTGGGGTGCAAGAGTTTTTTGTCTTTTTTTTAACTCAAGGTTAAATCCCATGGAGCTCAGAAGGAGCCTGTTTGCGAACAGTATCAAGCTCTTGAGCTTAAAACGCAAGCCTGTCACAGGTCGAACACTAAAAAGCCTATGCAGCTCTTGTGATGAGTGAGCTGTACAGCCAAGTTGGCCAAACTTGATAGATAAACATATCTGCAGCCTGGAAAGCATAGGCAGAGGAAGAGGTTAAATAAGCAAAGACGGTCATACAGTTACCTACTGGCATTACATTGCTTCTACAGTGAAGTGGAAGGTAATGAGGGGAAAAGCTCTATGAGGGTAAAGCTTTAAACACTTTTTGGTTTTTTATTAATGAAATAAGGTTGGATATTTAAGAAACTGGTCTTGACTGTTGTTTTCTTTAGTTTTATGAATAAAAGTATTGGCAACCCACTGTTATCTCCAACTCTTGGTTCAGTCTTCAATCTGGTTATATTGATGAGGACATCCATTATCTCGCCCTCAAATAATGCACACCTAATGAATGGCCCAGATAGAAGGCAATTAAAAGAGAATGTGTTAAAACACCACCTGCTAGCAACGTGGATACTTATTAACCAACAATGACTACCTACTATTTGTTTTCTATTAAATACGACCCCAGTTTCATCACAACCCCTAATTGGAAGTGTTTTACCTTTATTGTGCTTTTAACAAACAGTATTACCTCGCTGAACACCTGGAAATGAAGAAAATGTAAGGAACTTCAACTGAAGTATATTTTGCTGTTCCTGTCTGTTTTATCAGAAGAGAACACATTCCAAAAATAACCCAAAATAAAATGCACCCATACACAGATATTGTATATAACAGAGTGCTGTTTTATTGTTAAACTACTTAGAATGCACACTAAGTACCTCACGTAACAAACTTTTTCCACCATTTTTTTTTTTTTTTAATCCAGGATTCGTGCAATTTAGGGCCCAAATAAATGTACTTTTTTTGCAGACAAATGTTAAGAGAATTACTTTTGCATTCAATTTACAGAGTGAATGGACTGCAATGTCAGTTTCAACTCAAGTAACACACTTTAGCTAACTTTTGCTCTCCTGATGCTTTATACTGAGACGTTCCCAGGAGCAGTCCCCTTTTTTTTCCAGCAAGATATATTTTAGTGAGAAGGGAAGCTGAAACCTAATAAGGTCTGTGCAAGCCGGCACCTAAACTGTGATCCACAACACATTGATCCATTACATGTTGTATAATGATAATAATAATAATAATATAATATTATTTTTTTATTTCTTAGCAGACTCCCTTAACCAGGGTAACTTACAGTTGTTACAAGATATCATATTATTTTTATATACAATTACATTATTTTTTACACATTATTTTTACATACAATTACCCATGTATACAGTTGGGTTTTTACTGGAGCAATCTAGGTAAAGTACCTTGCTCAAGGGTACAGCAGCAGTGTCCCCCACCTGGGATTGAACCCACGACCCTCTGGTCAAGAGTCCAGAACCCTAACCACTACTCCACACTGCAGAATATATAGCCTTTCATAGTGGACCACCATCACAAAGCAGGACATTGATTTAACATCTCATCTACATGGAGGTTAAGTAACTTGCTCAGGGTCACACAGTGTGTCAGTCAGTGGCAGAGGTGGGATTTGAACTGGTAACTATCATGGCAGAGGTGGGATTTGAACTGGTGATCTTCTGGTTACAAGCCCTGGACCACACTGCCTCCACAGTATTAAGCAACACCCTACACACAACAGGCCAAATTTATCAAGGTCTTCATGCCAAAATTAAGTTTTTACCATTTTTGGTAAATCTAAATTAAATCTCTTAATGCCGTAAAACTAGTGAAAAAATCAGTAGTTTAGTTTGAGAGTTCAGAACTGTACCTGGGCTATTTATTTCTAGTTTTGTGAGATTAAGGGTTTTATTTTCCTTTTAAATGGTGAAAATTGCCTTTTTATGTAAAGACCTTGATAAATCTGCCACAAAGTATGGAAGGTTTTCAGGAATTGCTGTTAATTTAAGATAAAAAGCATTCATATTGTGCTGTAGTTTATTATGCCCAGGATGACATATATAGACAAGATAAGAGGTACTGGAATTTGACAAATCTTTGACAGTAATTTCTAATTTGAGATAAAACTGTATACTTTTACAGCTGTCATGGAATGTGCTCAAACCACAGCTGATTTATCTCAAAGCAGCCTAGCACAGGCAAATCAAATAATTCGCTTATAGGTCCCCTGGTAAATTAACAGCGGAGAGTGGTTGTAATGGAATATCATGTTAAAACATATTTATCACAATGATTAATTAAAAATATGATTTCTCTGTTAGTAGAATAAATCTAAAAAATAAGTAGATTACGTTTTCTGTTAAGTGACCGCCAACAATTGTGAGAAGCACAAAATGTGTAGGCAGCCATCAAGGAGCACGTGTTTCTTTGAGAGACGCATATCGTTTCTGTTGTATTAATGTGATTAAATGTTAGTAACCATGGGGTAATAAGGCCTTGCCAATAGGTTGTCAAAGTAAATTTCAGTCAAATTCAGGAAATAAACAAAAGACTGTTATTAAAAATAACTCTTACTCACATTTTATGACCTGGATCATTATAACTTAAATTAAAGGTATTATGTCAAACTGAAATGCTGGCACACTTACTAAATTACAAAACGTATTTGGAGCTAATGGATATACTCCAGTGGCAACTGGATGTGGTGAAATGGTAAAATGTGCAAACATTTAAATGACAAGCCACTTAACAACAAAATACAAACTGATCTGGCTATGAATTGTCAAGGAAAGAAATAACACACACATACAAATTGAAACCATGTGTGTTTAAATTAAATGCACTTATCACTGTCTTTTGGTAGTGATAACATACTTAATTTAATATACATTATATATATATATATAATGGGCCTCTTAAAAATGTGTTACACAACACAAAACAAAGCTTTCTCTTGTTTACACTTGTCTACACAATTACTGAGTACTAATCAATGATAGTCTAACTTAATTGATTCTGTGGTTTAAAATAGCACCTGTCACGTTTAAACTGAAACTAAAACAGAGTCTTACCTTTCTTTTATCAGTTAGATATAAAATAATTTAGATTTCACTACCTGATTTTCACATTGATTGTTTCAATAGGATGTTTCCATCATCTCCCTGATTATACTTGTCTAAGAACTACATCTCCTAGTATACACAGTGGTAGATAATTCAATGATTAGCACCTAAGGTAGGATTAAGGAAAGGTCATGTGTACATAACGAATCAATTGCTTGTTTCACAATATGTTTTGCCTCACGGTACAGCAGTAAAAATGTCAGCACTCCTGGTGAAAGGAAAATTTATTTCCAAGCTGCTTTTAAGTCACCAAATGTGTAAGTTGTATGTAATTTGCCAACCTCATTATAAAATATGCAATATTCCTCCAGTGAGACCAGCTTTGTTTTCCCTTATGGGTTACAACTTCTACACAAAATATGTTATTTAAGATTTTCAAAAAAATATTTAATTTTGGTAAAACTTTACATTAGGTGGCTTTAACTAAACTGTAACTACACTGTAGTAAAGCAGTTATTACACATAGTTGTGCAGTTACAGTGCAACAATATGCTTCATTAAAAAATGAAAAATGCTGGACATTGCGTACGTTTTAAGGTATTCATTTACAATATTATAACTATGTAACAACACATGCAATTACAGTGTAACTACAGTGTAGTTAGAGACACTTTGTGTAGAGTGTTACCTTCATTTCTTTAGGACTTCTGTGACTTGTGTATTCTCAAGGTCATGACTTACTCTATTCTGTCCTTTTTTAAACCAGCTTAGAGAGAAGACACAGTACACTTTAACGTCCAAAGTACTGCATGCATTAAATAATCAAGCAGCATTAGCTGGTATTGTTGACATAAAACAATGTATATTTATTATTTTTAATGCCAAAGGCATGATCGCCAGCCAGCCTTTTTTTTTTTTTTTTGGTCAGTTTCCGTGTTTTCTACTCAATTTGAAATGCCCAATTTGAATGTGCTTTCCCTGCTGTAACCTTCTTGTTGATCATGAGGAAAGATAAACAGGAAATGTCCGATCCCTCTGTCAAGCAAATCATCTATTTTCACCCACCGATACTAAGCAACAGATGTGACCAAGCTACTGAACCCGGCAAAGACTAAGTCTGAGAGGTCTCCATCTGGCCAGTCAGGGGCCCCTGAAGTCAGCCCAGTCAATTTACTTCTCCAACCTGCAGGAACCCAATGCAGCACTACCTGTTAGCCCCCATCTAAGATCTGCAATTCGGCACGACCTGGATTCGAAACCGGCACGATCCTGATTGCATGACTCACCTTGCACTTACGTGGTAGTGCCTGGGGCGGCCAGTACACCATTTTTGATTGGATCCACTTCAAACATGTCAATACAACTTTGTAAAAGGGGTAGGTAAGATAATACATTCAGTTGCTTTGCAGCAATAACATTAATAGGTTAACTTCCAAGATGGCAACCACACATTCATATTGGACTTGTAGCATAAGATTGCAATGCAACAGAGATTCCTGAAAGGACAATCCCAAGTAGCAGTAGCCTGAAAAATGAAAACCACTACTCGTAACAAGGTTTCTAAAGGAACAGATGTGTGATTTATTGGATGTTGATGCATCTTGGGGGCTGCTTGAAACATGGATGGAGTAACTGTCATCGATGGAAAATTTGAATAGGCACCTGTGACAGGATTGAAAGGAGTCCCTGTCGTAATTCGCCCTCCTGATTGGGTCAGGAGGCTGAACTCTGACCAGACAGGAAGTTCCGGGTCGGGGGACCATCTTGGCCCAAGGTGGAACCATGTGGCCGCCAAGTCCCATCATTGCAAGCAGCTGTGCTCTGCTCGTCAATTGGCTGACGTGGGGCAGCGAGCTGATTGCAGGGGCGGGACTTGGTAGTATTTAGGTAGTGTGGTTTTGCCATTCGGTCTCCGTGTCCTGAACTGAAAACACGGAAGAGACGCGCTGTGCTTTGTTGTTTTGCTTTTACCAACCTGCTGTAATTCACAAAAACTTTGGAAAACCCAGGACGAGTCGTTATTCCTTGGAAGGGAGCCAAGAGGCGGTGAGAGGAAACCCACTGCAGTAGCACGGAGAAACCCAGTGCTTCCTTTGTTGTTGTTTTGTAACCGCAATGTTTTTGTTTACTCTTTTTATTTAAAACCTGAGTTTACCATTGCTGGTATTCCAGGTGGTTTTCTTGTTTGTTTTCTGCAATACTGGACTGTTTATTTTCATTTTGTGTTAAAATAAAATCCTGCCCAGATACCATTGTTGGTACAGGGCTCCAGGACTAAACGTCACTTCAGGCTCCTGTGTGCTGTCATTTCTGGTCCTTCCCTAAGCTCCTCCCACTACCCTTCCACAGCACCTTTTACTCTTTTACATTCTGTCTCCCTTAAAACTGTAATGAGTACTTCCCTTTATATAAAGGCATGTTGATTTAAGTTTGAAGAGGATATAATACAAAAAAACTGTCAAGTGTTACAGCACTTGCATTTAAATCGAATGCATTCAGGTGCCTTTATATGCTATATTCAGCAAGTTGGTGGTGGAGTGGATTGCATCATTAAAGTCTGTTGTTACCCTTGTGAGAACAAGTATAGATTTACTTTACAAAGGTTCCCTATAAAATGTTAAGCCAAATGTGAGGATAATGAAATATATTTTGGTTTCTCTCCAAGAAATAAAAGAGCTGTAATGTTTTCTGCTTTGTATCCTGAGAAGGCAGTTAACATTACGGTTGGAATCCCGCTAGGTTTGTGGAGCCGGGCTCTCTCTTAGCCTGCTGCTTGCAGGTGGAGGCAGCCTATAGATGACCTGACAGAGAGTAACCTGCCACATGCAGCTGGGACACTAACAATCTCATAGTCCCCTTTACCACTGAACCTCTCAAACAAAATAAACAATGTTTTATATGCTTTAATAAACTCTATAAAACCTTTTGTATACTGAAAAAGAACTTTCCTACTTGTACTGGATCTTGTGTTTAAATAAATAAATACATAAAAAAACATGATAATTGATATCATGGATGGGTAAAGACTATCAGTAGATTAAAAATTAGGTAGAGGGCATGAATCTTGTTTTGCAGTTAACAAGTTGAAACTTTTTTTTTCATGTTTTATATAATACTGGTCTGCCAAGAGTGACTGAACATCACCTGACTGAAGACTTTACAGGGCTGAGGAGGCTAATGCATGTACAGTAGTTCTAGCATACTTTAGTGTCACTTTTCTTTAGTAGAGTACTGGAATTACAGCATGTCTTGCAGCCAATACTACTGTGGATATAAGAAATTGATCAGTATGAAAATACCAAATAGAACAAATGTGGTATTTCCTCTGTGAGTGTTGCTGTGTGACAGGTTGTGGATACTCTGTGGTGTATCTGCTGTACATGTTTCTCACAGCTCTATTAAAGCAACAAGGATGCTTTATTTTTCTGAGTTTTCAAAATTTAGCAGGATGTGATGACTGAAACCAAACGTCTAATTCATTTTTGAAAAGCAGAATTTAGAGAAGGGACAAGGCCTGGAGGCCAGAAGTCCCATATTGAAATCCAGGCTGAATCATTACCTCACTGTGTGCTTCACTACTTGTGTTTCAACCCTCCTTGCAGTAGAAGCTGTATCCCACTGGAAGTAAGAAAAATAAACAATTTCTATTCACCTGTGACCAGAGTAAGATTGCAAGTCCAGGATTCCAGAGGTAAACGTTTTTTCTGACAACAGATGGATGGCCTAAATAGTTATTACTTTGTTGCAAATTTTTTTTCCACTTCTATATGGGATAAGAGTGTTAACACTGTACTGTAAACTTGTTAAGGTCATGCTTAGGTAACTTTAATGTTTGTTTATATGAGAAGTGAGGAATTCCATTTGTATTTTGTGTATTGCAGAGCACTATCATTTGAAAGCTTTTACACCAATCTTTATTTAAAGCAATACTGAATTTGTACGATTTTTATTTTTTATCTTCTTATGATCGCTTGATAATCGTCATTTACTGTTCCTGTACTCCAGCATATTTGGCATGCTTAATAAAATCACCTGCATTTTACTTACTTAGCATGTGCACCGGTAATATCTTGTCCCTGAAACAGTTATGCTAGATGTTTTCCATGGGAAATTTTTAACAAACACACCCTAATTGTCATTTCTATATCAGAGAAGTTCCACCTTGCTCAGCCACAAATGTAAATAATATGCTGTTGACGTTATATTAACATACCAAATATCGATGAGCATAGAAAAAGTTATAAATTATGATTATTAACACAGATCATGGAATAATAAACAGATTTAAAAAAAAGAATGTAGTCAGGGGATATAAATTATTCCTCTTTCTACTATTTCTGAAAGGAGAAAATTATGTTGTAATGTTACAACATGAGCAACAAACAGCATTTACTTAAGTGACCTTTAATGTATATAACTGGTTCTTTCTAGTTTTGTAAAATTAGCAGATGTCCTTAAAATAAATATGAAAAAAAATTGCTTTGGCGTTTTAAAGTTCCTTTTCCTAGAAGTGTTTTGTAAGGCATTTACAAATGAAGTGTGAGAGTAAAAATAATACATTTTCACTATTTATTTTGTTTCTCCAATTGGTTCCCCAAAACAGAGCACTGTGGGTACTTGTGACACAACATAACTAAACAAACCACATAACTAATTATAATGGGGGGTTTGTATGGAAAGCCATTGGGGTAAAAAAAAGTTATTTAGTATGCATTTCAAATATTTAGTACATGTTCTAATTTGACTTTAGTACGTGTTGTAATGTTACACATACCTAATTTGGCCAATCAGATCACTGAAAATGAAATAAGAACCAATGAATTTAAAGAAATTTAAAGGAAATAGTATATGTAATAAATTATCCAATTAAAAGTCGCCTTACATCTGCCATTCCCGCCCAATTCATGGCGGTATATGGACTTGGCATTGGGTAAAGTCTGTTGAAAGATGGATAGACCCGGACCCTCCGAGACGAACATCAACCGGCACTTTCAGAGCCTTAGAAATCGCTTTAATTCAGTGGTAACCCCACTGTAACTAGAAAGATTGAATCTAGAATTAGCTATGGTAACTCAATATTTTAGTATAAAACTGAAATAAATATAATATAAAATTTAAAATAACGATTGTGTACGATTGTGACAAGGTCAACATTGTCTGTCTCAAGAAGTCGGCAGCACTCAGCAAATCTATATTTGCACCGTAGAAGAAAATCTCTCGCTGCCATGATTTGCAATTTTCCTTATTCTTAATTTTTTTAAGCGTATTTCATGTCTGAAATTAAAAAGATGTTATCCCGAAGGTGATTGGCTACTCTTGTAATTACGCTGCAGGAGTGTAAAATGACTAGCCCTTACTTAGAAAATGCATAGTTAATTTACATTTATTTAAAACACATACTATTTTATGTATTCTGATTGGTCCAAATCAATACGTGTACTAGGTATGCGCTTTTGACCCGGATGTCCTTCCATAGGTTTGTTACATGTGTGGGACATCAATGAACAATACTGAGGCAGACACAGAGCATTGGGTGTTAACACGTCGCACTGGCGCGCAGATTTAATATCAACACAAGTGCTGACACTAGGGTATCAGCAATGGTAGTGTCACATTTGATAAAGAAAAGAAAACAAAACAAAGCTAAAAATAAAAGTTTGCCACACAAATGGTGAGCGCTAGTCCCACTAAAAGGAACGTCCCGCTCCAGGAACCTACTATTCTACGCAAACCCTCTCTATACCGTTTGGGATCAAGATCCGCTAAACTGACCTACTTCTGTGCTCCCGGAGTCCTGACATTCTCACTCTTCAAACGGCCTTTTCACATGGCCTCGGCTGGGCAATGCCTTCACAAGCACCATCTTCCAGTGAACGGGTTTCATGTAGTAGTTCTCTCCATGGAGTGGACACTCTCCTCTCTAGCAACACAGCAAGCTTTCGCTTAGTGCCCATCTGTATGGCCATGACCATGACCATGCTCTCGAGCAGTGGTGCAGACGCTTTTTGAGATCCGAGCAGCCTGCCCGGGCATGCCCCCCAACCAATCAGGACCTCCTGATCAACAGCACTGGGCAAGCCTACCTGCTGAATTAGTTCCTTAGCAACAGCTCCTGTTGTGTGTCCCAGCTGCTTCCATAAAGCCAGACATGCACTCCGGGTCTCCCTTTCACACTAATATAAAAATGATATATTTTTTTATTCTTTTACAAATGTAATGCAAAACATTGGTACATTTTGAACATTGGTAAATTGGTAGAGTTTACAGTTTGAAATATGTACCAGTGACTTCTGTTTACCTAAGTTTTTTTATTTTTTATATATTTATTTATTTTTTAGATTTACAGTATAATGTTAGCCTACTGTATTGGGTAACAAAAAAAAGGAAAAATACCCAGTTTGCACTTATTATTTTAACCACCTTATCTGAAAGCTTTTTATTTGTAATAAAATAATAAGAAGAATCGTATTAATGATATTTAAAAAAAAAAAAAATTACAATGTTTCTGGCATTACAGTATCTCTTGTCTTGGTTTTATTTTACAAGTTAAAGAAAACTATCTTTAGTAAACTGCCATTTTGCAAACATGCTTGTGAGGCTTTTCTTGCTTTCATATGTTGGTTTAACAATTAGTGAGAGGATATGTTATAACACGACATTCTTAAAGCAAAATAGACTTACAAGTTCAAAGTTGGTACCAAGAGAACATGGCAGGGCAGCTTAAGGCTCATTAACCTTTATCCCTGGCACCTTACTGTGTTTAAAAGGGTAGGCTGCCTCTAGAAGACACATTCATTTGCAGATAATTAGGTCAGCAGCGGAATTAACTGATCTTTTAATGTTGGTCACTCGTGCTTGTGGGTTGTAAAAATACTTGCTTTGAATGTCATTGTAGCTTAATGTGATAAAGTATTAGTCTGTCATTTTAAACAAAGGGGAATATTTGAAGGAAGTTAAGATACAACTTGTGCATCAGAAGCTAAGGTTGGTAAGATGAATTGATCTTATTACTTACGTCATTTAATTTCTCTAATGAATAGTATCGCTCACAAACCTGCCGGGAGGTGTTAATACTGATTGAGTTGTAAGCTGCTATGCATGTTTAAGCTATAATTGATCTGAACTTCAGATTTCTGCAAGTTTAATTCTTGAAATGTGGTAATCATACGCCAGGATATTTCCAACGCCGATACAGAAGTACACTTGGTTTGTGTGATAAACGTCTCCGTGTCTACAGGCTGCCAGGGCTCTGGAGAGAACCGCATACTGTACATACTCTGGGTACCGTCATTGTGCTGTGGTAAAAAAAAGAATGCTGAAATTAAAGCTCAGTTTAAGACCTAATAACAACAGAGGTTGGTGAAGTCTACAAATTTGAATAATTAAAAGATGTTAGTTTGACAAAAAAATAAGCAGAAGTGCAAAACACAATAACACTGCCATGGGGTAGAACCTCCACATAGTCAGGATATGTTCAAATTGTTTGGGAGGGACACCTGACTATTACAGCAGTGTTCCAGGTATCCACTAAAATATCACACTTTAGTGTCACATTTTAGCACCCCAGGCACTTTTTTTTGTTACAGGGCAAACAGTTGACACAGAAACTCCTTCTTGTACTTGCAGCCCAAATTGTAGGTGTGTAAATTGTTTAGGATTGCATAATACTGTAATACTGTTAAAAAACATGCGGTTATCAAAAAAAAAAGCAAGGAGAATAAAACAAATGCTGAAAAAAGGAGAAACAAATTATGTGCATGGTATTTTAATATGTTCATAACGTGCCTATTGGAAAAGAGTTCACATTATAAATGATCATTATAAACTCCCTTTTGGGAACATGGAAGAAATAAGAAACTGTTCAGGTCACAGTGTTAACATATCCTGTACGTAAACAGAAGTCTGGTGCAGGTTAACAACAGGACAAAACCTAAAACAACAGTCTGAAACTGGTTTACCTCACGTCCATTTCAAAAAAGAATTTACAAGCTGTGAAGCATGTGGTTTTCTAAAAAAAACAAACATCTTCAGTGATTTCGTTTCTTTTGTTTTTCAGAAAAAAATGTGTAAAGAGCAAAGCAAGGAGGATAAAACAAATGCTGGAAAAAAAACTGTATTACAAATGGTATTTGAATATTTTGTAAATGAAACCTGGTCTTGCAGTTCTTATGTAAGTTGACTGTGACAGGTGCCTGCCCATCTAGAGCCTTGGGAAACAAGTGGAAGAGAAGCTTGAATGATGATGTTCTTGAACATTTTATTATTGTGCTATAACTTAAATCCTGGATGTCTTCTTTTAGGACATTTTCAATTATGTTATTCTTTTAATCTTCTGTAGATAAGGGTCTCATTTTCCAAACTGATCATGCGAAAGAAGTTTCATAGGAGCCATGGCTATATCTCTTCCCTTGTCGGAGCCATGGCTAATGTCTCACCTGATTTTTCTGTGTGGGGTGGATTGCTCAGTAAAATATGTTTCATATAATTGAAGAGGAGACCATTGGCTAAGATGTTTGCTTTTGAAGACATGGTGATAACGGAGTAACTATTAACAGTAGTTACCATGTATCCAGTTATTACAATTCAATTACATGGCTATTCATGCCCTGTAATCTAGTGCTACCATTTTTACACTTTATAGCCATTACTCATTTTTTCAAATAACTATTTTACTGCATAAGTACAGACCCAGTTTTGTCATCTATTGTACAAGTAGTCTAGTAGAAAGCAAAACAGGTCAACATTTTTCTGCCTCCTCCTGTTTGGTCTAACGTATTAGGCAGACATTATTCCCAGTCAGATCTTTCAGCCGTTACTGCACTGAACTTTAACCTTGGCCAGTCATGTGGTGTCAGAAGGGGTGAACTATGGGAATTTGGCTTTTGGGTCATGTGGCCTGCCGACCCTCAGAGGATTATTGCTCATGAACCATCGCTCCCAATCGCAGGCACTATACATCATTTACAGCTTCGCATTATAATTGATCAGCTGGGGATTCCCTTTTGAGAACATGGAAGAAATAAGAAACTGTTCAGGTCACAGTGTTAACATATCCTGTACGTAAACAGCAGTCTGGTGCAGGTTAACAACAGGACGAAACCCAAAACAACAGTCTGAAACTGGTTTACCTCACACACATGCGGTTATCTAAAAAAAAAAAATCTTCAGTGATTTCATAAAAAATTTTCTCAGTCAAAATATATTTGATATGTTTTCCAACTAAAAGCAAAGCAAGGAGAATAAAACAAATGGAAAATAAAGAATAAAAAACCTTTCTGTAAACAGTATTTTAATATTTTGTAAACTAAGCACTTGCAGTTTATTTTTTTTCAATTTGTTGGAGCATTCAATATCAGTGGGTGGTGTTTTATGATTAGTATAACTAAACATGTTGCCCGAAGCCCCCAAATTTAATAAAGACATGTCTGTAGGTGTTACTGTAAGTGCTTGTAATTTATTCTTGTTTTAAGAGAAGTCTATTAATTACAAAGGGATTTTAAAACATTTTAGTCGTGGCTATCATAGCCCAAAGCCCTCAAGTAATCTTTACAGTGGAAAATGCATTCTATCTATACAAGGTACCTGAAGCATTCAGCTTTTTGGCAGATTCTTTGGATTCCTTAAAACTCTGGCACAAGTCTCACCACGGGGTAATTGTAGTTGATTGACATTATTTGCTGCCATTAGGCACTTCTATGTGGTTGGCCTGTGACCTTCTACAAGCAAGTTGTTTGAAACAACTTTAAACAATATGGTTTAATCTCCATGGGAAAAGCACCACAGACCAATCAACACCTAGAAATGAGCTAATTGATTGAGAAGACATGAGTTAACATAGCTCAAATCAACAGGGGGATCATCAACTGCCCCATAGAACAAGTTAAAAACAGTTTTGAGGTGTACATTTGTAATGTTGGATAGTATTTTTGCTCATTAATTAAAGGATTAAAAACAGTAGTTTTTGTCCCTTTAAAAGAGGTTTATCGTCAACAATGGTAGCTTTTGTCTTCCTGTGGTTTGACAGATTAGCTCACGGTTGTTGCTGAACATTTTTCACATTGTATTTTTGTTTTGTCACAATGACATAATACAATAGTACAGTAAATTGAAGTGTTTTGTCCACTAGTATAGAATACTCTTATTATTTTTAGATATAAATATGGGATTGTATTATATTTCATACTATTTTTGTACAACGTATTCCTCCTAGTTTTGAAACAGCTGAAGTTATAGTAAGAAACCCAGAAAAAAACAATGATAGCAGACAGCACCCCTGCATGAAAAGAGTTTAAATGTGTTCCCCAGTCCCTTCAGGCACGTTAAATTAAAAAATAGCTCTCAATAGTCAATTGATTGACAATTGTTGTCATAGCGTCAAGGAAGCTTTGACAAGCAACAGTGTTCAATTATTATCTCAGTAGTAGGAGGTCCTCACCTGTTGAAATGTACTGACCATGCATTGAAGTTAAAGAGATAATAACCAGGGCTTTGGAAACAGCTCAGACACCCCATTAGTTTAACACTTTTATTCCCTGGTCAATTTTCTATAGACTATTTATTTTTCTCACTTTGACTGCTGAAGACCATTTACCACAAACTCCTTAGATTCAGACCCCACCTAAATTCTACATGCAGCATGATTGTAAGACTGGTCCTAATACTTGCTGCATAGGAGTGGTGGCAGGGTCAACTGAATATATATGTCTATATTACTGCCATACTGCCATACCAAGGCTGTAGACTGACAATGAAAATAATATTCTTGACTGCCGTTCTTCATGGTCAGTTTACAGCCTCAGTACAGCAGTAGAGCAGTAAAAACATCAGTGCCCCAGTTGAGAGGAAAATTAGCTTCCAATCAGCCATTGATTGGCAATCTGTTGTAAAGGCGAAGGAAGGACAACTTTTCTTGAAATCAACACATTAACAAATGGATTTAGTTAATACCTGCCGATAAATGCTTCTTAAAAGCAATTACGAGTACGAGTATGAGTTCCTTAGTTCCCCACTAATTTAAAATCTGGGCGCAACTATACCATTCCTGTTACTTTTCCAATCATTTCATAATGGGAACATCAGTATATGACCTTTTGGTTCAAGAGCTTAGTGGCAACCTGGGGAGTGAAGAAATGAAAAACAGCTGAAGTAAATTAACATTTTGGACATGTTGAACTGTGACCTCACATTAAGCAGCAGGTGTGAAATAAGGGTTAATAACTGTAAACTCTCAAGGAGATGATGGCAGAGTGGCTGTAAATGTTATGTTTTCAGAGGGAGTAGCCTTGAGAGAGGGAGACTAAACATGAAATACAGTAATGTTTTGGGGGAGGGTCGTAAAGAACCAACAGAGAAATGTTATTAAAGCTGCTGACTTCATACAACATGTAGGTGTTTTGGGGGGTTGCAGAAGAGGAGTTTAATTAAAAAGATATAATGTATAAAAACTCAATTCACACAGTATGTGAAATATACATTTGTACATTTTTTGAGAAATATAAAATGTATACAATTGTCCCTTATCTTTCATCTTGTGACCAGCCTTTTGTTTGCATCTTTCAGAGCCTTCCTTACCAATATTTATGTGTGTTCAGTTTAGAATTCAGATCAACTTTTTAATATGCATAAGGGTTATGAATGCCTTAAACATGGTAGCAGCACAGAATCATTCTGGTTCCATAAACATTTTCATAGTACAACGAAACAAGGCTGTGTTTTCATTGTGTTTCTGGGTCTGAGCCTTGCCCAGTTCAATGTGCTTGGATATACATGTGTATTTCTAATTATAAAGTCAAGAATTTTTTTAGACGTTTGAATCATTGATTGGCAGTATAAAACAAAATCATTTCAAAGTAATTGTTTAAGTTCTGACTTTGGTTGCAGTTCAGCACTCTTGAATAAAATTACTGAAGAGCCCTGTACTAGGAAATGGTACAACAGACATGCCCCTGTAGGCCTATTGACAATTCAACAGGACTCTGGCGTTACCATTTGCAAATAATGGTTATTCCTTTATGGGAAAAAGTAATTAGGAATTCAAACTTTAAGGGGCTTAAATATTTTAGATAGTATTTCAGAAGATATGTTTTCAAGATATTTCACACAAACAATTACATAATTATACTATTTTTGTCAATTACATTTCTCCTTTATGTACAAACCTCTAAACCAGATTAGAAGGCTGTTGATTTGTTTTTGTTCTGCTTACACTGTGGTGTCAATTGGTCACTACACTAATGTTTTTATTTATTTAATTACTGCCTCATATTTTCATGTAATTTGCTTACTAAAATTGTATTAACACCAGGCTTATATTGTAGCCTGGAATAAATCAAAATTATGGCAGTGTCGTAACCATATAGCTATGATGGTGCCATAAGCTTTGATTTAATTCAGGTCTGATTTAAGCTGTTAAGGGATGCTGTTTTCTTTCTGTTTAATTGGTAAATACCCCACTACTGTTATACAAAATACTGTAACAATAAATAAACATATCATTATGCTCCATTTTGCAGTGCATCAGTGATTTAATAACTTACCAACTGTAGATCCTTAATGTACAATTAGCAATATACTTTTTAGAGTAAGCCCATGATGAATTACGTATGTGTTTTATATCACACTAAAGTTATATCAACTTAAAAGTAATGTAGACATTGATCTCTCCAATCAAAGATTGATTATTATAGGTGGCAGTTAATTTATTGATATAATTTGCCGTGTGTACATTTACCCTCCTTACATTATTAAGACAGTTTACATATTGTAATTTAAAGCATACTGTTCATATATGCATACAGTAGCTTGGTAATTGTTTAAATCTGTTGTTTCCCTTCAGTCTTTGCAGAGAGGGGCTTTTAAAGTGTGTTTCCATTCTTTGGGGGACTTTCCAGTAGTTTGGGATGTGTTAATTCAGCTTTCTAGAACATTTTATAATAAGGTTTTTTTTTTGCAGATAAACATCTTTTGTAGTTTAATTCCTATACAGGAAATGTAACCTAAACTAGAACATTTAAATATTTCACCTCTCTTTCCCCAGCTGAAAATTCCAGGAACTGCTGGTGGACGGTGACTAGCAAGACTAGTAAATTACTGTAAAGGGACTTTAAATTGACTGTTTATTTCGGCCAGCGTTTAGTCTCTTTTCCACCCGGGTTTGGGTTAAATTCGAACAAATTGATCAAAATAGGATTTTAATTCAAATGCAACAATATATGCTAATGGTTCCAAAAAAGAACTATAGTCGGAGGTCAATGGGTGATTACCCGTTACTTGACCTTTAATACATTTTGCAAACTATTTAATGCAGTTTTCATCAAAAAGGAGTAGTTTTAATTAGTCTGTTAGTGGTACTAGCTTATTAATTTAATTTAAAAAATAAACAAACAGGATTTACAATAGATTTACATGATGCAGGGAACATTTTGCAAACCGTTGTCTCTGCAGTAGTAGTATATCCCATAATACTGTATTGTTAGGTCTCCTTCATGATATAATTAACAACTTTTTGCCATTTATAGCATAACTGTTGCAATATTTTAAAAACATTTGCATATTCAATTTTTGTGGATAATCTATACATTGTATACTTTTTATCTATACTTATGCTCAGTTGAAATTTCAAAGACTGCCACCATGTGGTAATGGCCTTCCCTGAAATGATAAATACAGTAGTTGTATTCCAGTTTTGTGTACATTTAGAAGATAATGTCTACATGCATTATCTCTGCAGACTGACAGATAATCTGTTTCACTCATGAAAAAGGCGGACTGTGTTGGGTTTCCACAGCTCTCCCAGCCCCATATGACAGCTTGGTTTCTCCCTCCACATGGATTCACTTCATAAAGCAAACCGAGTGGCTGAGATGACCACAGCCAGGCTCAGTCAGTCATTAATAATGGTAAAGAATGCAAGCAGATGAAAGAACGCAGATCCCCCACAATCCACCACACCAGTAAATTAAACTACATATTTAAAAGTCCCACAATCCATTTCCCTAAATAATAAAATTAGCTTATCATCAATAATGATCTCATTACATCAACAAGAGCAGTGTTGTCCCTCCTGTTCATCGGATGACTAGGCAAAGGTTGGCATGCAGCTGTCCTCATCAACAGCAAGGCACAAAACCCAGATGAGAACATGATACACATACGGAAGCTACTGACCACCTTGCATCGCCTCACCTGTTCAGACAGCATCACATCTGTAAACCTCACAACTCTCGACTATAATGGACTATATGTCGCCCAATTGTTCCAGTACTTGCATCATCTTGTACTTACACTGAACTGCCCCATATTTTGCTGTATTCTACTACTGCTCTGAATTATAACTATAACTACTGAATTATACTCCTATTATTTATTTCTTAGTAGACACCCTTATCCAGGGTGACTTACAATTCTTACAAAATATCACAGTACAAAGTATCGCATTATAAAATTATCACGTTATAAAATATCACATTACAGAATGTCATAATACAGATAAGAGTTGAAAGTACAATAAGAACAAATTTAAGTAAGAGCAAAATAAAGAATACAATAAGGTATAAGTAAGAGCAAGTTTGACTAAGAGAAGTTATAACTTATAGTAAATATTTGCTTATATGGAGTAAAGTCCAGTAAGAACATGTAGTAAGTATGATAAATGGATGAAGATGTTTTCCCAATAAGAGCAAATACAAAAACATGAGTTTGGTTACCTATAAGTGTAAAATCAAATACAAGATACAGTTATAGTTTGGAGCAGTAGTTGAAGGCGGCAAGGTATGGAGCAGTTCAGTGCAATTACAAGCTGATGCAGGAACTGGTACAATTGGGTGCCATATAGTCCAGTATAGTCAAGAGTTGAGGTTTACGGATGCTGTCTGAAAAGGTGTGTCTTGAGGAGGCGTCGGAAGGTGGTCAGGGACTGAGAGGTCCTGATATTCGTGGGTAGGTTGTTCCATCACTGAGGGGCAAGGGTGGAGAAGGAGCGGGCTCTGGAGGTGGGGGAGCAGTGGGGATACAGCTAGTCTGCCAGAGGTGGAGGAGTGGAGGGGCGAGAGGGGGTGTAGGGAGAAATGATAGTCTGAAGATAGGAGGGAGCAGAAAGGTCAAGACAGCGATAGGTGAGTACAAGAGTTTTGAGGCGGGACAGTACCAGGGCCTGAAGTAGGAGCTGCATGGAGTAATCGGTGAGGAAGGTGCAAATTCTGAGTATGTTGCTGAGGAAGAAGCGACAGGAGCGTGCCAGTCGGGATATGCTGAGAGGAGAGGGAGGGGTCAAGGGTGACACCAAGGTTCTTGGTGGATGAAGAGGGAGAGAGGGTGGTGGATTCAAGGAGAATATAGAGAGATCAGCTTGAGATGATGCAAGGGCATTCAGGAGGAGATGGCCGAGAGACAAGTAGAGGAAATGTCGGAGTTAGAGGGGGGGAAAGGAGAGGAAGATCTGGGCATAATTAGCATAGAAGTGATACGAGTAACCATGGGAGATGAGTGGACCCAGAGAGCAGGTGTAGAGAGAAAACAGGAGGGGTCCCAGGACTGAGCCTTGGGGGACACCTGTCGAAAGAGAGCAAGAGGCAAAGGGTGAGCCACGCAAGTACATCCGATATGTGCACACGTGGTGGGTTTATGGTTCTGGAGCAGCGGGCAGAAAGCAGAGATAGGAGTCCAAGAGGGACGAGAAGGAGGAGAAGGAGGGTAGGATAGTAGGGGTTGCAGAGGGTGAGTGAGCAGAGGACAGGGTATGGGTTGAGAAGGAGGCGAGGTAATGAAGAGTTTGCGGATGTCTGCGATTTTGGAGGAGAAGAAGGAGGCAGTCATCAGCCGAGATGGAGGATGGTGGAAGGGGGGGGAGGGTTAAGGAGGGAGGAGAAGGTAGAGAAAAGTTTACAGGGATTGTTGATAGAAGACTGAATGATAGAGTGGAAGTAGGAGTGCTTGGCAGAGGTGAGTGTAGAAGAGAAGGAAGAGAGGAGCGAGCGATAGTGATCCAAGGGAGCAGGGAGATTGGTTTTCTTTCATTTCTTTTCAGCAGTGCGCAGTTCGGTACGTGTCGAGCGGAGCGCGGAGGAGAACCAGAGCGGAGCATGGAGAAGCCGGCAGGGCAAGGGGCGAAAGGGCAAAGGGAGTTAAGGCAGGAGGTGAGGGAGGAGAAGAGGGTAGAGGTAGAAGAGTCTACAGAGAGTTGGGAGAAGGAGTCGATACTGGGGAGGTGCGAGAGAGCAGCAGAGGAGAAGACAGGGAGAGATGGAACAGAGGTTTCAACGGCAGGTGACAGAGGGGGTCGGCGGAGCAGGAAGGGATGGGAGCGACAGAGAGAAGGAGATAAAATAGTGGTCAGAGATGTCGAGAGGACTGACCGAGAGGGCAGGGGGCAAGCAGTCCCTGGTGAAGACAAGATCCAGTTGACGGTCCGCTAAGTGAGTGGGGGGGGTGAGGAGAGACAGAAGGTGAAGGAGTGAAGAAATCCAGCAGAGTGGTTAGGAATGGAGAGGTGGATGTTGAAGTCACCTAATAGAACAACAGGGGTGGAAGGAGAGGGGAGGGAGGAGAGGAGGAAGTCAAGCCCATCAAGAAAGTGAGTAAGTTGTCCAGAGGGGTGAGGACAGTGGGAGAGGACCGGAGTAGTAGTGTTATCAGGGGAGATTCAGGTTTTAGTGAGAGCTAGGAAGTCAAGAGAGAGGTGAGAGGCAAAGTCAGAGCAACAATTCCAGAGGGCGCAAGAGAGAGTGTGTGGGCGGGGCGGGGAGGGGGGAGCAGAGGAAAGAGGCAGGGAGATGAGGTTAGAGGAATTAGATTTGCGGTGGCAGGGAGGAGACAGAGGACAGGAACGAGAGGAGAGGATTACAGGGATATTAAAGATTGACATGGTAAGGAGCAGTAGAGGAAAGGAAGTTGCATGGGTACAGGAGAGGGTGATGAAAACACAAATACAGGAGGAGCAAGTGCATTAAATAAGAGAAAAGAAGAAGGAATGTATGCAAACCTGGTTTGGAGTTGGAGCCGTCAGATCGATGCTTGGATAGAAGTTTTTGCAGCCGGTCCACATTTGGAATACCACAGTGCAGACTACTGACCCTTTGATGATGAGGCCCTTTGGTGAGCTGGCGCTGAGTGCTGGTGCACTAGGTTAGCGTCACTGCTTATATAATGCCCTGCAGGTTGAGAGCTGGGTGCTCATACATTTTGTTGCAAATTACCATAAATCCAGTCAGCTGTGCCCTGTGCGAATTGCTAGATTGTTACACCAACACAAATCACTCACATTACAATCTCAACTGGCAATCAATCATAAAGGTATCTGCATTCACATTTTCCGTAATTGCTCTTATTTGAAATCCTTCTTATCCATTTATCGTACTTACTACGTGCTGTTAATGGAATGCACTCTTATAAGAAAATATTTTTACTATATGTTTAACTGCTCTTAGTCAAATTCGCTCTAAATGTAATTATTTACTGTTCTTTATTTTGCTCTTATTATCTGCTGATTTTATTGCACTATAACTGCTGTTATCTGTAATGTGGTATTTTGTAATGTGATATTGTGTAATGTGATATTTTGCAATGTGATACTTTGTATTGTAATGCCCTTGGATAAGGGTGTCTGCTAATAAATAAATATATAAATTAATTATTATTATTATTATTATTAATAATAATAATAATAATAATAATAATAATAATAATAATAATAATAATAATAATAATAATACTGTAAATCAAGGTCAGTACATGATGTCTGTAAACAAAAATGCTATACCTCTTCCTTAATTTTAAGATCAGGGACTTTTTTTTCAAATTAGCCCCAGAGTTAAAGTGGCTGCTAGGGATCTAAATCCTTGCTCAGGAGCTGCAGTTCTATTAACGAAAATGACTGTGGCCTCAGCCATAGTGGAAAATAGATTGTTATGTTAGTGATAGCAGACCTCCACTATAACAAGCTGAGAGAGGTGGGTTAGACTGTAGTCGACATATTAGAAATATATATTATTTGCCAGTATTATAAACTCATTTGGCTGTGAGGTAATCCAGGCAACGCTTCCTTAATTGAAGCATTTAGTGAGTGGGCTGGGTCTCTCAGGGATCTTATGAACAGTATTGTGCCTCGAGAGACCTGACTCTGGATCTGGCTTCAGTCACAAGTTAAATGATTTTGGTGCTCACTGCTAAGTATTTAAATAAAAAAACAACAAACAAAAGCTGGCACAAATGGTGTTTTGTGCTACAAAAATAAGCCCTATCTGAATCATCTAGGGGCTCGTTTACTAATAGGGAAAGGTCGCCCCTTGCCACATTGTCAAAACAATGCAAGCAAATGAAGAACTGCACTCCCCCACCATATACCTTGAAATTATCCAGCATCATTACTCCTTCACATTCTCATAAGCACTTAATTTGTTGCAAACATTGACTAAACATTGACATACAAGTTGTTTAGTTTTATTTAAAAAAAGAAAAATCCTAAGGGATGGCACCTTATCAAACCTTCCTGGATTATATAATTCCAAAGTATTATCAGTTTTCCAAGGTATTATCAGTTTTATCTTTATTGCATTTATACAGCCCTGATACTGTGCCAACCTCCATGCCTGGAATGCTTAGCTTTAATGCAAGGGACATGCTTGGGGTTACAAAATAAATAGCTCCCAATAGAAAGAGAGTGTTACCACCTTTCAGATCTCTAAGTTTATGTTCAGATCTGTTCTACACACAGTACAGCAGAAAGAGAAAATGCTATGAGGAACTGAGATGGAAGCTTAATACACCTGTCCACCAGAGATTATTGTAGAAAGTATAGTATATGGAGTTGCACATTGAAAGCTGGCATCAGCGCAAGAGGTCAGAAGGACAGAGTTGTTGTTTTTTTATTGCGTCACAGAGTGTATTTAGTATATTTCCTCCTCAACTGTGGCTTTTCAGCTATCTCGTTACATAATTGAATCTGCAAATGACTTTCCTTAACTGTTGCTGATCATACGTTTATATACCTAATAGGTTGATGGGAACTTGTCTGTAATTAGTTTGACCAATGAATAAATGTGATGTACTAGGAACTGTATTAATGATACTATAGATTTCCTGCCTGAAAACCTCGCAAGCTTTATATTTAGTAACATTGACAGAAAAAGTGCTAAACTGAGCTCTTTATCTTGTTGTTGGTCATTTAGATTGCACTACACTGCTTGAGCATGATCCATGAATTGAGTGGTCAGTACATCCAGTAGTTCCTCTGCAAAAAGGAAGAAAACAAAAAAACTATGATGCAGAGAATCTGTTTCTTTTTCTTTTTTCCTTGATTTTCTTCCAGACCCTATAAATTATCAACTTCAGAAGAGATAACCAAAGGGCAGCACCTCTGACCCTAAAAAATGACTCAGTTTCCTGAAGTCACAATGCTGCTTCTGCTGCTGCACTAAGAAACATGCAGCATCACAGAGGTCCAAATGTGCCATTGATAAAACCCTTTACTACTCAGGTTCTTTCAATTGAAATGTGAGTAAATGTTTTATTTATATGTGGGCTTTGGATATCTAAGAACACTTCACATAAGCAGGCCACTTTCATTATCACAGGGCTAACAAATTCCTATTTAAAAAAAATGCCAAAAAGAAAATAGACTGATGATGAGGCCAATCAAGATGTAAGAGACCTACTTGAAGGGTGTATTACAAAATTACCTAGAAATGATCCAGCGCCCGTGCAGATAAATTTTAATGGTTGTAAAAAGCAGGCATGATAGTCTGTTTTACATTGACTTTAACTTACTGTGGCAAAGTTGTGAGCTTGGCCAAAAATTCTATTACATTTTGAGATTATGGACCTTTAAGGAGCTAGTCTTTCTATGAGATTTCCCTTCGGGGAACAAAGTGTTTCAGACCCTGAGGCCAAGCTCCATGTGATAAAAAGAAGGGGAGAGAGGGGTTGTGTATGACTGATAGCAAGATAGAAGAAAGGGTCTCAGGTCTTCAGGGCGATCTGGCAGTCCTGTAAATTAGAGGAGTCATGTCACTCACAATTCAAATCTTCCTTGTTATTGCCTAAACATTATATGATGGTGAGCTTTTGTCTTTACTTTATTCACAGGCTGCTTTTAAAAAGACTTTGTGGAAACGTGAGACCTGATTGAAATGAGCCGGAAGTCCGTTCCATCTTCTCACGTCGTGGTGTGCCTCCAGTCTTTTTCCCTCAGGTATACTTTTCAGATCATGTGGATTCACCTTTGACTTTGACTTTTAATTGGTAGGTCTTCCAATTTCCACTTTATTGTCAGGTTTGTTTTAACAGGCCTACATGGTTGCGAACAATCTGATCTGAGGTGTTGAGTAACAAATGGTATGATTATTTCAGTTCCGCAATATGCATTGTACACAACAGACACTAATTCACAATAAGGACTGTTTTAAAATAATTTTTGTTATGACTGTTTTTTAAAATGTCACTTTAATCAATTAAATTAAGTTTCATCATGAAACCTTTTAACTGGGTTTATTAGTTTATTCTCATTTTCCAAAGCACTGTTTAAACAATAATATATTGTTACTAGTCATTTAAAGAAAATACAGAGCATTGTTCTCCTCCACTGACAAGGTGGCAATATTTGAATAACAGGTTTCTTCTATTGTGCTAAATCTTGATGAAAATAGGTCAGAGTTATTTTTAATAAGCACTTTGCTTGCTTGAATTTTATTTTCCGGGACATAAATAGAAAATACATGACAAATTCGCTCAGGTAACCCTGCAGGAGGTGAGTCTGTCTAAAATGGGAAAACAAAAGAACAGCAAAACACAACCTTTTTCAGTTAAGGTGAAATTATTTATAATTGAAAAAAATGCATGTACTATGAAGGTTAAACTATGATACTTGATCTTTAACCGACAAGAATGTTTATGAACACATTTAAAATAAAATTTAAAAATCCTTAAAACACTTTTCAAACAGGTCAGAAATTATAGCTTCACATCCCTTGTGGTCATTTTTTAAATCACCTAACTTCCAAAATTCAGCTTTCTGCCTTTTCAGAAGCAGGCCAAGTGGTTGAAAATATTTCTTTTTTTCTGGAACAGTTATTGTGTGAGGTATATGATGACCAAAGCTAGTATGGTAGTGACCCCACATAATAGGATTTTTAAACTCAAGGTTAATGAGTTAAATATTCCCAAAATATATGAGGTACACTAGTAGTGACTTTAACATTGCTCTCTTCACTGTCCGAATCCATACTTGCCACTTCACTTTTTAAAGGGTCTCCGTGTTGGTTTTATGCACGTAGTAATACAGTGTTGTGTAGCCTTTATGACGATATTATGAACAAAAGCACTTTAGAAATCTCTGCTGCCTTTTAGAAACCTACTGGGACTGGAGGTTTTACTGTAAATGTCAGTTAAATCAGTATAGTCCAACAAATGGCTCTTGACTCATATATGGCTCATTGAGCTCCATAATATGGCTCTATTGAAGTATCCCATTTAAGTTTTTTAATGGGTTTAAAAGGACAGCAAAGACAATCTGTAGTCTTAGGTAGAAGCAAATGCAATATAGTACAATTTAATGACCAGGAAACTACTGCAGCTGTGTTTTATTGTAGTTGTTACTATTTAGTCAGAAAGATATTAAAGAATGTTTGGTATCCTTTGCTACTGACTAACTCTTCACCTCTTCCTTTAGAGTCAGCTTTTTAGTAAACTAAACCTTTTTTTTCATTTGTGATATTTTGGGGAAGATGGGCCAGTCGCAGCGCAAACATACCACAATTTGCATTTTCGTTGCGACAATTCGCAAAGTATACATTTTGTCATATATACTAAATGAAAATATGTTAATGAAGAGAACCGCAATATACTAATTTAAAAATCGGCTGCATCCTCTTAGCGAGATCTCTAGCATTGCGAGAGTCGTGTGACATTTTTTCGAATAAATAATGAAAGGCAGTTTAATCACATCAGATTCTATAATGGGGCCCCCACCTTCACCCCAAATATAAAATGTGTTTCTTACAGTAGCCCCTCGCTAAACCGGACATGTTTGTCCGACATAAGGAGGTGTGGGTGTTTAAAAAAATACAATCGCACACACATACATTTATAGTGCTCAATGTATTTTAAATGTATAAATCATTGCGCTGAAAGAACACTAATATGTTTTGGGTAGGCTACACATTACATTATGTAAAAATATAAATCTGTACAGTACGCCTATACAGTATACATAGCGTTTCCGGTTTATTCTGAATTTTACCGAAAAATTACAGGATTTTTTTTTTTAACTGAACCTCAGTTTTTACTGATTTATACCAGATTTTTTGCCTGCTATTCAGTATTTTCCCGGTACTATTTTCTAGGAAAAGCACAATATTTGGATTAAAATGCTGTTTTATTTTGACTCCATTGTAATAAGCAGCTCTACACTGACCTAGGATACCGGAGGTACGTTTAGATGTCAGATGATCAAATAACGTTCAAACATCGCACGTGACTGGTTCTCTGTTGCTTCACAAACACATTATCACCCGATTCTGTTGGCCAATGGTCAATCAAAGTCTGATTATTGTGGCAAATGTTGGGCGAAGTAACTAGTTTGATCAAAAACTAAATTTAAATACACGAAAATATAATATTTGACAGAAAATGATGATGCTTTAGTTGATAAACTTATGGCACTCATTGGTGGCATTTACACAAGTCATGACAGTTTTCCTCATGACCTGTTTGCCGTACTTTCCAGGAAATGAGTTGCTATGCAGTTCTGATTTAGGGGAAAAATAATCGACCGTACCAATGCAGATTACTCAGTTCATAGTGATTTAGGGGAGGGGATATTTAAATGTCCGTGTCTGCTTACTAAGTAGGAAACGAACAACTCTGAATATCGTGAGAAGAGTTTCAAGTGTTGCCATGAAGATAAAAACATTTAACAAGACAAATGAATTCACGTGTTGTCGCGCATTAGCTACTTGCTTGTCTGGTTATCTTTCCAACACACACACACACACAAAATTATATAAAATATAATTTCTACAAGTTTTACTACTTAGAATTTATATTTGTGTGCGTACACTACTTTTGTTTTTACAGTTTTGTATGTGCATTTACACTAGTTTCTTTTGAAATGTTTATTTTATTATAGCTTTTCATTTTTTTTAGTAGTGCTTTATATGTGGTAAGTTAGAAAATAAACCCTTTTATGTATAATTGTTCATTTAAATACGGCATTTCGGCTGTGCAAATGTTTGATATGATGTGCTTGAATAAAACTTTTGAGTTGTATCCAATAGTTTGTCTTTCATTTTAATATTGATGATATTTAAAATGTACCGTGATAATGACTGCCGTCGACAGGAATGAGTATAACCGCGGTGGTTCTAGTGTTGAAGCAGTCCATAAATGTACAGTGTGTGTGTGTGTGTGTGTGTGTGTGTGTGTGTGTGTGTGTGTGTGTGTGTGTGTGTTGGGGGGGTGTCTATGTTTTGTATGGCCTTTCTGCTGTAGATTACGTGATATTAAGTCAGAAGAACGGGATCTTGACTGCTGAAACCTTACATGGGTTTTTACAGCTATTTTTATGGTGAGAAAGCCATTGACCCTGCCCTTAAAGTCTCGCTGCCAAAAGGACATCCATTTGCTGTTTTACGAGGTATTCGCCTGACAACGTCACACAGTCATGACTGTCGAGTCGATTTTCAAGTGCATTAAACCAAGCCATTGATGGAAATGTCCAGTGTGATTTTTGACGAGTCTCCTGATGCCTTGGATCATCCAGTTCTATGAATTTTCTTTTCTTTTTATGATTTTAAGACGAATAAACCTGGCTTGTTTTGTGCTGATGTCACGTTCATACCTTCTGCAGATACTAGCTCTGTCAGCACAGCGATTGTCCAAACGTTTGCAAAGCACTAGGTAACTTGGGAAAATGTGGCCTCAACTTGCACAGATTCTGCTTCATGATACATGGCAAAATTTGCCAGGGACATTAAACTTAATCAGAAACCAGAACTGCTACGCATCATATTCCACATATAAAGTGTGTATAAAGAGAATTTTATTTTCCGATTTTTACTAATGTTTAATTGTTTTTTGGGGTTTTTTTTCATAGAAATTTGTTTTCAAGGCTTGTAAGTACACCCTGCTTTTAGGGAAAAATAGGTATTTTGGGTGTTCGTCTCAAAAATGCATTAAGCACAACTGGCAACGCACAAGAAAAAGTGGACTGGGAAATGCCAACAACAGGACCCAGAGGCAAGATAATGCAGGGTGGACAATAGTTTGGCAGTATGGCTCTTTTAGCCAGAAAGGTTGGACAGCCCTGAGTTAAATTATTTTTAAAAAATCCCTTAAGATACATCATGTTCTCTAAAATGCTGCAGATAGTTGGACATTCCTTTGACTGATTGACTTCTTTGTGGCTCACATCTCCAAATATTGAGCAAGTGTAACTTGGAAAGGAGTCACTAACTCACCACCTGGTACTTTACATGTTCAAATTCTGCCCGGAGACACCACTGCACACATTCTTATCTCCCAACACTCCCACCTGATCCACAGCGGTGCTGCTAGGTCAGAGGTCATACCCTTTGAAAGAGATACAAAACCAATGTTTGGTCTGGTTTGCGGGTGCTAATGGTCTTGTAGCACCTGTGGGAAAAAAGCATGATACTTGCCCTTGACAAAACTTCTTTGGAAGTAAACAGGCTAATACATGTCTTTCAACAGCTGAGGGTTTGAATCACAAGTGAATTGAGTTGGTCTGAACTTAGAAGTACACATCACAAAACCCTCACACTATTGGGCACAGCTGGCTCTGTGCTTAGGAGAGGTGCAGGACTGAACAGCAGGGGTGGTCCTCCAGGTCAGGACTGGGGGGCATCATTGGGGCTCTGTGGGGCAGCTCACTGACCCCCAACCTCCCCCACACACACACTGCCTCATTGTAGCCTGTGCTGTTTGCTCCTTAGCTTTCAAAATCAAAGTACCACCTTTTAAATGAAAGAAAGAAAGAGTTGAAGTATGGTAAGGATAATAAAGGCTCACTTGGCCATGGTGGTCAACTGGACTAAGGGGCCTTCACCTGGGTCAGATTAGCAATCTCATTTTTAATTGTTAAAACTTGATTGAGCCTTGAATATACTGTATATTTGTTTCTGTTTCAGATCTGCTTTGTTGTTTTTTCTGTGTGTATTCCTACACAAAATATTGAAAGAAAGAAAATGAAAGAAAGAAAGAAAGTTGCCATTGCCATGGAGTGGATAATACTCTAGCCTGACATGGAGTATTTACAGAGGTTGGTATTTAAATTTTAAAAGATTCGAGATCAAAGAAGGATGATATCAGAGAAAGCTTGATGACTAACTTCCCCACAATCGAAGTTTCCAACTTTAAATAAAGGGTTGTGCATCCAGGTCTTATTTAACACCGTGGTCTCAAGCCTGTCATTCTACACAGGTTGCTACATTTTATAGTGATGTTCTGTCTTGGATACATGCAGTAAAACATCCTGTAAATTATGGTTACCCTGTAATTAAAGCCTCTTCCAAAAAAAAAGGTTAAATAAAAAAAGTAAGTAATGGCAACAGGGCTTAACTAAAGTCAATGATCCCGTCTGGTACAAAGCACCTGCATGTCATAAACCACTCAAACCTAACTTTATAATGGCATCCCTAATCTGCGTTAAGCACACAACTATTTCAATATTGTCACTGTATTGTCAGTAATATATCTCTGCTAGGATTTTACTACAGGAGCAGGATAACTTTCATTGGAATAATTGCAGGGATTTGTTTGAAAAACCTATCGATTTTTTTTATTCTCCTTCATTGACTGATATGTAACTGAATTCAGGTAATGCGAGGCCAGACAGTGGCAATGAATGTATTTCCACAATCCAAGCATTCTCTTTAAGCAGCTTTTTTTTAGCTCTGTGAAAGTTTGCAAGTGATGACCCTGACTGTCAGTTGCTTCTGGGTATTGGTATCAGACTGGCTTTGATGTTTCAGAGAGGAGATATCACCTTGTGCTGTACTCTAGAATTAGAGAAGCCCGCTGGATTTCGCTGATAAAGGCAAGTGGGCCCCCCACATGGCCTGCTATGTGTGAGAACCAACCAGACTAATGCACAGGCTTCAGTGTGGATCTTTGGTTTCTGCAGCAATACTTAGGGCAGAGCAGAAATGATGCATGGCAGTCTACTGTGACTAGCAGTGTTTACTGATCATAAGATAAAGACTGCAGTATTCTTCTTAGAATTCACACGTGTTACCCTGAAAAAAGTATGTGTGTGGAGGGGGGGGTTACAGGAGAACTTAAAGGAACATATTGTATTGATAGCAGAAACATTGTAAAGCAAAGAAAAGCATTGATGCCACCCTGGATCATGCAAGCCTTCCTTTAATAAAATGTGATTTTGTTTAAGGTAATTCAACAAATGTAGCCTCCCTTGTCAAATTACAAAGCTCTAATCGTTCTTAAGAAAAACATAAATCTTCTCAGTTGGCTGTAAAGGAAACTCAGATGTTACGAACTAGAAGCACATGTAGCATTTCATCAGGAAATTGGTATAGTCTAGAATGATTTTATTGGGATTTTGGGTATGCCCTTCAGAATAATTGGGACATGGAATGTGGAAGTAATTTTTACAGGAAAGTAAGTATAGAACCCCCTGTTGTCTGTCTCAGGCTAGAGAATGAGTCAAATCTGAAGAAGCAAAAAACACAGTCAACATGATAATAAAGGTCATATGATAAAGGTCATATGCACACAGGTATAAAATATCTATTTGTCAAAATTCAACTTTAATGATGTGGCTTACATGCGTATGACTTCATTACCAGAGCTTGAAATTGGTATTCTTACACTACAGAGTAGTGTATTACCTGTCGTTGCCAATGCTAGAAAGTGCTGGTGACTGTTAATATGTATATAGTTTTTCTTTATAAAATGCACAAATGTTCCCATAGATTTAATATTGGGTTATTAGGCTTTCAAGCTGGCTTGGGAAGCCTATTTTTATTGTAAAGATTATTGTTATTATTTATTTTTTTTATTGTCATTTTTCCTCCCAAAACTTTAAACTGCTCCGTGTTCGCATGCGGTGTAACCAATCAACAAACTTGGCAGGTATCATCCTGTGTAGATTACAGTTCAGATGCAAAAAAAAATTGCGCTCCCAAGGCCAACCAAGATGGCAGCCTGGCAAATTTTTTTTGGAAAAACCTTTCAAAGTTGTCTTCTTGGGAACCAGTGAACTGATTGATCTGAAACTTCGCATGTGTCATCACCAACCAAACCTGCTTCAAGTAATACATTTTACTAACAAAATGGCTGCCACCAAATTTGCCAAAATGCACCCAAAAATCAAACTGCTTCTGTTTGCAAACCGTTTAACCAACTAACTCTGAACTTTGTAGGCATCGTCCTGGTCAAATGGACTAAGGGGCCTTCACCTGGGTCAGCTTAGCAATCTCATTTTTAATTGCTAAATTGATTGAGCCCTTGAATATATATTTGTTTCTGTTTCAGATCTACTTTGTTGTTCTGTGTATATTCCTACACTAAATATTGAAAGAAAGAAAGAAAGAAAGAAAGAAAGAAAGAAAGAAAGAAAGAAAGAAAGAAAGAAAGAAAGAAAGAAAGAAAGTTGCCATTGCCTTAGAGTGGAAAATACACTAGCATGACGTGGAGTGTATGGAATTCAAATATTGCAAAATTGTGTTCTTTTGTAAAACAAGATGGCCGGGTGACCTACATTTTCTTCTTAAATTTAAAACCGCTTCAGTTGAAAAATGGTTTATTTGATTAACTCCAAAGTTGACAAGCATCATCCCTGTGTCAATACAATTGACTTTTTCAAAAATTGTGTTTGTACGTAAACCAATATGGCCATGTGACGGGGGTGTAATAGGGTCCCACTGTAATCCGCCCTCCCGATCTCTTGTGTGCTGCATAGGGCAGTCCAAGTCAGGGCTTAACGACCTGAAAATGATCATACTGGGAGTTCTGGTGTGGTTGGTCGTTTTGCCCTGATGCGGAACCGCTGCTCGCCAAGCTCGCTTCTGCAGTCAGCTGTGCTGTGTCCGCCGGTTGGCTGAGGCGGGGCATTAGCTGATTGCAGAGGCGGGTTGGGCAGTATTTAGGCTGCGCTGTTTCTGCATTCGGGCTCTCTGTCCTGGGTTAGCAACAGGAGTACGCTGTGCTGTTGTGTGTGTGTTGCTACTTTCCTCTGCTCCTATTCCAGACCCCTGAACAGGCGGCTGCCTGCATCCCGACTACTTTCTCCTTCTCTTCTCGAGTGTGTGCTTCGGAAGTACCCGGAAGTCTTGTTTCCACTCAGGGCAGTGAGTGCTGGAGTATGCCGCAGCTAGTGTTGGAAGGAGCCAACTGCAGACACAGCGCCACCACCACTAACGTGGCCATTTAAAGAACGATAGCTACTATCTTTTTGGTGTTCTATATTATTATTGTGTGGGACTTGTTTGTTTACTCTTTTTATTTTTAACCCGGTTCTACCATAGTTGGTACTACCGGGGGGTTTTGTGTTTATTTTTGTAATACCTGCTACCCTGCCTGGGTGCTGACTGTGGTTTTGGCCCTGTTGTTTTTTTTTGTTTATTTTTAATCAATAAACCACTATTCAGTCACCAGGTGGCACTGAGGTTTGCCCACAAGCTTCCTGTGTGTGTGACGTCATTGCTGGTCCTCCCAAAGACTACACCTACTACCCTCTAACAGGCCTCCTGACTCATTTCTTTAAAAACCTTTCAGAATCTTCGGTCAAATATAAAACTAACTTATAACTCCTTACAAAGTGCAGATAGGCTAATGGTTACTATAGAACACAGATAGGAACCCACATACACTTTATCCAAAAATCACCTTGCCTGTGACCCTTGACCTCTCTAAGGTCAAATGTAAAATTAGCTTATGACTCTTTACAGTGTGTAGATAGGGGCATTGTTACTATGGTGTTTAAAGTTATAAAGCATCATGAGTTAATGAACTAATGCAGTATTTTGAATTGAAACTGCTCCATAAAACTGATCTGTTGCTGACACTTGTGCTGCAATGTTACAGCTTGCCAAAATTTCCAACTGGTACTGAGCTTGGAAGCCGTAAAACTGCCTGGCCGATCTAGTTTTACATATATTTGAAACAGCAAAAACATACAATATATAAAACAATATTAACTGGCAAAGGGCACAAGAAAATAATATACATATAATGTACCGGTTGTCTAGGGGTGATAGAATAGTTAGCAAGCCCATTTTCAACCGCACCTCTAGTGTAGTTGTATTACGATATTGTTTTATTTATTTATTTGTATTCATCGTATTTAAACCAAGATTGTTTTACTTATTAATATAGTTTTCAAAGGGCAAAATAAACGCATTTTACTTTTGATAGCCCTTTGCGTATCCATCTTACACTGTTGATATGTATTTGCTTTTTGTCCTTGCTACAGCTATTTTAGTTTTGTATATCTGGAATTAGAAATAGGGGTAGAACAACTACTAATTTAACAATGGCTTATGTAACAAATAGTTGAGTAGGTTGACTGGTTGCCACTTTAAAACAATATACAGAATATACTGTATATAAATCTTACATTTGATAACTTCTGGTGTTCTATTTATGAACATCCATCTGAAACGGCACACTTCGCAATTACTACATAATCACAATGATGTGTGATTAAATTGACTACCAGTTTCTGAGGTCCACTGTCACTTTTCTGTTTGACTAGTCTGTTTGGTGTTACCCCTAATGTGAACATATCCAAACTAACAGTAGTTTTCCTTTCACAGATGCACACAGAAACTACATATGAGCTGCTTTTGTGGAACATAGTTGAATAGATACAAAATTAATAAGACATTCTTGAAAATGTCCTCACTCCACACTCTTATATATTCTGTGTTAGATGAATGCCAATTTACATTATTTGAAGAAATGTGAATTTGATATATTTAATTAATTTAGGAAGTACAGTGGAATAGCTTGTTCAGTAGTTGGCAGGAAAAGGGTTATGAACAGTTGCCATTTTGTTGATGCAAGGATTATTATATATTCTATTGTATTCTGCATATATAATAAAGGTGATTCAGTTTTGCTCAACCTGACCTGTTGGTTGATACTGTGGAAACCTGTCATATAAACTTGTGTTCCCTGTGACTTTATAAACCAAAGTATCTGATTAAGCAAAATCTGTCCACAATGAAAAACAAAATATGCTGCTGTTCTCAAGAGAGACTTTGGCATTGACTCTGTGGGAAAATGAGTATCTGTAAGTAATCAACTGCTCTAGAAACTTCTATGATTTTTGAAAAATTATCCTCACTAATAGTTTGTCTTGTACTATGTGTAATTTTCTTTGATGTATCTACGAAAGTATGATCTGTGATCTCATTTTTGTAGTAAAAAGCAGCAGGCATTTTTAAGTATAGAGCCGTTATTCCTTGTGGACTTCTCATCTGTTCCACATTTCAAATGTAGACCGATCGTAAAACAACACTAATCCATCGCTGTCATTGAAACCACTGCTCTAATGTACAAGCTTTTTTGCTGAAAATCTGATGATAATGGTTTCTTTACTTCACGCAGAATCCTACGGGCAAACATGTCATACACAGCACAGTTTGACTAAGAACAGATACATGCAACTGCCCATAAACAGTAAACACTTAAGCCATTTCGCTTGCCTGAGCTATCGTAAATGGATGGAGTTAGTCATCTGGCTTATGAATTTCTTAATTGACATGTCAGTAAATAAGCATTTTTGTATACAGAAGGTGAACACAGTGGAAACTCATTTTCCACTCAAATTACTTTGAAGTCTTGATACAAAATTCAGTTTTACCTTGAATGAAAACACAGACACTGCTGGGCTCTATTTTAAAGTAGTCCATCCCCATTTTTTTTTTTGTAAAGGTACTAAACAACAACATTATTATTACCACTAATAAAAAACAAACAAAAAACAATTACTTGCAGGTAGGATCGGTTAAATTACTGTTCAGAGTTATAAAGAATGGTCTTCCTGGGGAACAATGATCGGTGCGGGTGGATTCTGATCAAGTTGGTGGTTTGCTTATTTTCAAAACAGGGCCCACTAGGGTGTTTAGGTCTTTTTAAAATGTAATATTTAAAAAAAAAAAATATCCATACCTAAAGCTGAATAATATTATTCTATTGCACAGCAATTGGAAATAAGCCTGTAAAAGCATTGTATAATTATATACACTTTTTTTTTAATAAATACATGCATTATTTACAGTGGGGTTTGTTATAAAAAAAAATAATAATAATAATAATAATAAATATAACTATTACCATTGGGACCTATTTTAAATGTGCTATAGGTTTCCACAATATATGAGGAGGTGATTATCCAATTTGTTTTACAGCTGTACTGAAATTTTTTTTAAAAAGAAACATCTTAGAGGGTTAGCTAATACTGCTAGAAGAATCTGCATTTTCTAATAACTTGGATGATGTGGGTTACGGGCTGTCTCATTTGGTCAAAATGATAGCACAAATATTTTACCAAAATGTTGTTATGTTTTTCACAGCTGCTGTATACTATGCACGCACAGTAATATAAAAGATACATTTTCTACACAATACACCCATACCTTAACTAAATATATTCTTTAAAGATTTGTGAATCTGGCCCTATTTTTCACTTCATAAAAACAAAAAAATCTGTGACTCTATACATTCCTCAGATACCAATGCACAACAGTACTTAGGAAACACAGGAAGTTAATTTAAAATACATGTATATCAATACACTGTTTTCAGAATTCAGAATATCACAAATTGTATCAATGAAAAAAAAAGTTGATTTATTTCTGCACCACTAATGATAACTAAAAGATCACCATTAAAAAGGCTCCAATGCGTTATGTCTTCAGTACAATAAAATTGCACATTACCCAGAACAAATATCATTTTATATAACTTGTTGATTTAACTGTAATTTATACTTTGCTTTTCAGCATCTTTCCCGGTATTTAGCTCTTGAGCAATGTACTTCTCAGGACTGTTTATTGCTCCGTAGATCAGTGTTGATATCAAGAGTTAGGATTCTTGAGCTCCAGAAACAGCTTTGGCAAGGATTTGTCTTTTAACCAGCAGGGCTAACCAGCACAGTAGTGAACGGCCTCCAAATAATAATAAGTAAGTAAATTTGTACAACTCTGAATGCTCAGTTCAAGAACGAGGCTCACAAAATTGTGCACTGAAACAAGACCAAGACCTCCCATACAGAAGCTAAGCACAAACTTACATACCTGACAATTTACTAGTTAGAGACCTTAAACACCTAAAAGGGGAATCTCAATAAAGGAACAGTCTTTAACAGTGAGGTCACGGTTTGGAAGAGAGTTAAGTACCCAACAAGCACCTGTTTACACTCTACCGTGAATTCTGTGGTTTTTCTGAAGGTAAATAAGCAGGTAAATGGCAAGGAGGATGAAAGACAATGGCCCTTTACCAGTGATTTAATGGCGCTGTTTCAGAGATACGTTTCTTTGAAGCAGCACACTTGCATACCGTGACCCTGGGCATGGCCTTTTCTTCTACAACATAGTTAGAATTGTAGGAAAATGTTTACAGAAACTTTAAAATGAATTACTTCAGTTAAACTTCAAAATTTTAATGCTGCAAGTGCTATAAAACCACATTGTTATGTTTTTTTTTTTAAGTAGGATAAGTGAATAGTTTTGCGTATTCACATTTCACATTCACAATCACATTTGGAAAGATGGAATACACAATGGGTCACAGAGGAATATGCTAATAATATTTGTGAGGAAAGCCAAATATTTTACAGGGGATGACGTCACAAGTCAATTAAAGAGCTAAGGTAAAACTTAAAAGCAGCAATGATTTTATGACTATGAGTTTTTGAAGTTAGGAATAATTACATGTTTTCTTTATTTTGTCTCTAATGTAAATCATTGTGTATTCTGTTTGTATGGTTTGTATATTTTGTTTTCCATTTGGGGAGGGAACTGTATTAACAGTTTGAACAGGGCATTCCCTTATAAGAGTTTACCAGTATTTTTGCAATTTTCCCATGCTTTTCTCAGTTATACTATGCATTTACCACAGTTTACCATAGCTTGTCACATTTTTAATACTGCTCTATTATTTTCAATGCTTACCTATGTTTTACCATGCTTTCACTATTCTTTCTTACATTTTGCTATACTTTTACTATAGTAAATGTTTATAAGGTTGTAGTCAGTTTGATGTTATTAAAATGGATATCTTAGTTGCAAATAGTGCATATTTGTCTTTAAATGTTAATGAAAAATGCAGGAAGAGTTCTGTTATCATAACTTTACTAATTCTTTTTTTTTTTTGCCTCTGTTAAGATATAGATAAATGATGTATTCAAGGTGGAAAACATGAATACAGATTCAATCATGTCAACACCTTCCTGTAAAGCAGTTTAAAACAAAAGAAATGTATTAAAAAAATAATTAAAAAAAACTTAACATAACATTTTCAAACTGGTAAATATTTGTGAACCCTATTTCTATCTTTGATTCAAATCAACTAATCCCATCATTGCAGAGTTCCATGGTATGTTTCCCTGACCAATCTGAGCTTTTGTACATTAGTAACTTCCCCAGGGGCATTTCAGGATATTGATAGACTAGGCAAGGTCAATGGAAGTATTAATGAAAGTAGTTTCCTACTAACAAATATCTTTCTTGTAATCCCACTCCTTGACACAAACCAGTTACTTTCATGTCCTAACTTGCCCTACAGGGATGAACCCTTGCCAGAGACAAGCTTGGAGAGGGGGAGCACTTTTTTAGTTTTGTTTTGTATGCACATACCTGCATCTGATATCACAAGCGAACACGCACCGACTACAATGGCAGTAAGTGTCTCTTCAGCAGAGATATCATTTAGTGTCCCCAGGCCAGCCAAACTGTGACTTCTGAACAGCATGGGAGAAAGTTGTCTTACTGGTCTGGCTCTAGTGCACATCCATCAGGGTACTGACATGGATGTTTAGTGTGCGCTAATCTGTGCAATGATAGGTGTGTTGTTTTAACAGCGCAAGGACGATGATTGGGAGGACTTTTTGTGTTATTGTTTCTTATGCCTTTCAACTAACACCTGTGCTTCTGTAAACGTTCATTGTGCACTTCTATTTTATTTTAAAAATATATTTGTTATAAGTATTTATCAAAGGCAGGGTGTAGTGGATAATACTATATAAATAGCATAATGGATGGCTGGTAAATTGAAAAACAAGATGCAATTGAGGGGTACGGGTGACATCATAAGCAGTAAGATTCTCCTTGACAGTGTTTATGTTTATTTAACTTATTTAATGTCCAAAAATAAACAGATTAGTTGTTTCTAATTATTTTTAATGCATTGCCATTATGTAGCTTATTCCACAAGTCATTTAAAGTTGTTCAATTAACACACATTTATCAGCTGTCCTTTTGGGTGTGTGTGGGAGGGTAGCAGGCAGGGATATGTGTGCTTAGCTTCTAAACAGCGCTGTCAGATAGAGTCCTACATGCTAATTTGCATAATGTGTTTGTGAGCAGTTTCTCTCTGAGGTGGCAATTTTGATGGATTGGCTGTAGGTGAAGTAAACAATTAATGGCAGAATTGTTTCCAGAAGTCTAGGATGACAGTCATTCTGAATAAAGAATATTTTAACCCAATGAAAACAGTCAATACTGCTAGAGCAATATATTTTAACATTTTAGGAACATTCCTAGTTGACCAAATGTCAAATTAGCTGCCCCACCCCTGGCATCATTAGGCTGTAAGTAAAGGCCTGTTGATTGCATTTCTTGCTAGATGGTAAAAAGAATGGTAGATTAACCATAGCCCAGGAAACACTTCACTAGTCCTAAACTATACATTGACACTGCAGTATGTTAAAGGTTGCAGTAAGATGCTGGTCTATGATATAATATAAACAGAACATTCTTAGAAAACTGTTTTGGAGGTAAAGGGTTGTACTAGGTTCAATACATATCTTTATCATTAATATTCACATCACATGCAATTAAGGAAATACATCTTGCCTATAGAAAAGCATGTTTTGTTATTACAGCAATCAAGAATACACTTGTGACGTTACTTTCTCCACCTTGCAGATTGTGCTTGTTCCTGCACATTCTTTGGTCCGGGTAGTGCAATGTGTTTAGTGTACAGGTGATATTCAGTGAAGGTCATTGAAACTCTGCCTTGTTTTTCTTTGTAGTTGGGCAATTAAAATCGCCTGAAGATTGTGTCTGTCCTGTGTATCTATAATGCTGTTGTGTCTTCTACAGTTCTGGAAAATCCAGTTGCATTCAATTACAGTTTACCAGGAAGAAAACAGGCAGTCACATAATATACCATAGTTAAAAGGATGCTGCTGCTCTCGTACAACACTTCCTGTTTCTTGAGAAATCATGTGATAATATGGCCGTGGTGAAGCAGGTGCAGTCAACAGAGTTAAAAAGCCATAATATCATACGATTTCTCAAGAAACAGGAAGCACAAATAAAACATGCCAAACAAACAAACAAGATAAAAAAAACTTCTATCCAAATAAAATTTGATTTAAAAATACAGACAAAAAAAGAAGATAGTAGTTTGTAAAATGACAAGAGGTTGCCCTGAAACACATATAAAGATAATGCTGCTTCTTTTTCTACTGTGTTTCAGTTAGCTGCTCTTCATTGAAGTCACAAAAAAGTACCAAACAAATATATTCATTTTTTAACACAAACTTTAAATGCTGTTTACATTTTACCTTTTCAAATTTATATTACCAATAACGTCTTTAATCACGAGATGGCTCTAGAGATGTTTACGTCTACTAGCTACTAATAAGTTATAATGGGGACATGTCTTATAATAAAATTAACATTGTATTAGATTTTGTTCAATTTGTGTTTTCTTGACAAGTACAATATATGTGGTAAAGCGATTACAACTTTACTGTTTTAATGAGTCATTTACACAGATTGTAATAATTGTTACAGTATTTGTAATACTGCCCCCTTTACTACTAATCTGACTGCCCCCCACCCCCTCTTACTTCTTTGTGGATTCAAAATTTAAGTAGTCTGCAACACACTACTTCTTACAGAGTCACACCTATCCCAGCATCAATAATGCTTGACTTTCTGTTGGTGGTTTAGTGGTTGGTTGGTGGGCAGCAGCTCTCCACTGTTTTCCATATCAATCTGGTGGTCTACCGTTTATATTTCCTTGAGCTGTGAGCACACACCCATCTACACTATCCATGGTGAACAGTCCTTACCCCCGGCCTGCCAGCTCCAGCTTATATTTCTTGGGGTCCACAGAGGAGGGCTCAAGCATGGGCCTTGCCTTACTCCACCACGTCAATCCACAATGGCTCACTCCACCCACTGGACCCTGATAAAGGTCATTTTTAATGCATTGCTCCTTCAGACCCTGTTGTTTCCCTATGGGGTTCCAGCTCCCTTTGAACTCCTTTCTTCCACCTAGGACAACAGCAATTGGAAACTAGAACAACATAGAAGTGCACATGTGCCCACAAGAGAAATCCTACCTAGATCTGTGAAAATCTTTTTTTGTTTTGTTTTGTTTTTAGAGTTCTAATACAGACTGGAGAGGAGCAGTGACAGGTTACAGTATATCACCTAAAATGGCAGTTTGACGGTGGTGGGGCTCTTGGGGATCACTGAGCTGATGACTATCCATAAAGCTGAAGACAGACTTCAGTGTATCTTCTGCTACAACATTTTAAGGACTGTCTTAAGGACTTTTTTTAAGTTTATAATTGTTAAAAGAAGAAGAAAAAGAAGAGGAATGCAAACAATAATAATAGCACAAAAAAATCTCCAGATATTTATTTTTCCTATCAATATAATATGACCTACAATATTTTAAAAAATGTCATAGAAGAACAAAATTAATTGAACTATAATCTTATTATGATATATACTGTATACAGAAAAATCAGTGTATAATTAAACTTAATTTGGCACTGAGTTTTGTATGAAATGCAGAAACAGTTAATTATCTATTTTTCTTTCCAAAAAGGAGAATGACTTTACAAGGACATGTTGCTTGTGTCCTTTGTTTTCAAGGTTTTGTGTTGCTGTGAGGTCATCAAGATAGCAGTCTTCAGTATCTGTGCTCACACAGTGTCTTTCACTTGCTCCATGATTAAAGTGGTCATTAGATACAATCTCACTTGCAGACTGATAAGCTATGCCCAAGTAACGCAAATCATGACCCAGTAGCTGAAGACATTCCAATGCAGCTCAACATAATACCTATACTGTATACTAAAATACTCACTAATACTTATTTGTTTATGAGTTTGTGGTTTATTTGAAATTCCAATTTAGACCATTAGAATCATCGTATTATCAACCTATTATCAGACATTAAGAGATTAATTATGAGATTAAAAAAAAAAATCAAGATCAAAATCAGTGTCTTAATTAAAATGTTTAATAATGTTGCTTGTTTGGTCAATTGTTGCAGTTCTATGCATGGTTTTAGTACAATGAAACATGTTAATCTCTCTTTCTCTCTATATTACTTCATATTTAAACATATTACTTAATTATGTGGATTGAATCATAGCCTTTTTTCATAATATTGTCAGCTTTCAGAAATTATTATTATTTGTTTATTTAGCAGACGCCTTTATCCAAGGCAACTTACAGAGACTAGGGTGTGTGAACTATGCATCAGCTGCAGAGCCATTTACAATTACGTCTCACCCGAAAGACGGAGCACAAGGAGGTTAAGTGACTTGCTCAGGGTCACACAATGAGTCAGTGGCTGAGGTGGGACCTCCTGGTTACAAGCCCTTTTCTTTAACCACTGGTCCATACAGCCTCCTCCAATAGAAATAAACCATTCAGAAGGTTCAGACTTTTTATTAGCAGTTTTGAATCATCATTATTCCACAATAAAACCAATGGAAACTTTGTTCTAAAATAAAAGTTTTAATTATGCTGCTGCTATCCTTAACAAATAACATCAAATAAGAACACATACAATAACTGTGTTTAAGACAACTGATGCTTTTTGACATTTTATGCAGCACTAATAATTAGTACTTTTAAAAAGCCACTCTAAGGTGACATCATTTATAATGTAATTCATCTCGTACAGGGTTATCTCTTATCGTAAGCTTGGGTGAGAGGAATGGTCTTCTCAAACTATGTGAAATGCTGTAAATAACAATGTAATGTCATTTTGGGGCAAATGGGAATCACAATCATATCACCTTATAACCTGTTCCACAATATAAAGTGACATCTGACAAGGTCAGCACTGTATTGTAGTCAAGAACTACTATAAAACAAAATAAGTGTTGTTGTTTTTTGAGCAGCATGTTCTATAAACCAAGTGACACGGGTGCTAAATATTAATTAAATTATTCCATGTTCAAAATATTCTTTGCTTGCTCATACCTATTTGTTACAAGCATTGCTCTGTATGGACTAAGAGACAGTGCAGTCCGACTTATAGGAGTCACCAGATTCCCTACAGAAGAAGAAAACAGCATCCGACTGTTTTTCCTTTTTTTCGCTTCAGAAAATCCCTTTAGTTTATTGTATTCTGTTGTTTATCAATTCATCATTGTAAATTAATATTTGAAGGGGTGTGACTTTTTTTAGATTGCTTGCCTCTTTCTCAAACATGGCTTTTACGTTGATTGTCATGTTTAACAATTTACAGCACAGGGCAGGAGCCAGGGCTGTGAGAGGAAGGGAGTGTTTTTTGAAACTTAGGATTGGAGGCTCGGCCTCTAGACAAGGGAGAGAGAAAACGCCGGGCCGGACTCCTACCGAGAGAGCCTTTCTTATGGAGTTGAGGCTAGCCCTAATGGCCTCTGGGCCTCTGAAAAGACAGAGTCCTCTGACTTCTCAGAGAGTTGTTATAGGCTCAGCCTCGCGACTGGGTCCAAGTTAACGACCGGGTTCGACCCTCAGGGGACGGAATGGCTCATACGAAGCCTTGACGTAAGGAAGAAAAGAGAATCTGAAAGAATACAAATAATTGTTAGTCATGGGACTCAAAGAGGGCCACATCCCAAGAGGGTAAAGAAGGAAGGAAGACAGAGCCTTCTTTCATGAGGCAAGATATAGCGCATGAGCTGCAAAAGAATAGTGTGGCCGGTGGTCCCCTCTGACCACACGAAGAACCTGTGGAGATACTGGAACTCCAGGTCGGGGAAGTGAGACTAACTATCCCCCCAGAGGGGACTGACACAGAGGCACGCAGCATATGAAAGAAGTGAGGAGGAGGAGGGAGGAGGAGGGAAAAAGCAAAATGCAAGAGAAAGAGCTGAGCTGTGACTGGGTTTAAATAGGGAGTCAATGATGATAGACAGGTGAAATTAGTCAATAATGATAGGCAGGTGAAATTAGGAAGAGGCGAAACCCTGGCTCATGCTCCCTGAACTCCACTAAAGTTAACATATAAAACAACCCCAGAGTGCAAAGGTTCCTCACAAAACTCAAAGTGAGTATTGGAAAACGTAACTGAGTTGGGAAAAAGCTAAGGTCATGGCCACCAACACAAACAACATCATTGTATGTCCACCAGAGCCCCATCTCCCAAATATTTTACTTGTAATTCCTGTTTATATCATTATTTATTTGTATGTATCTATAAATGATATTCAAATACATTAACTTTAGATATTGTGAAGACTGAGAGTCTGGAAGCAAAAGCAATACGGAAGCTCTGAAACTGAAGAATAATAAAATGTTAAAAGACTGCATAAACATTCAACTAAAGTCAAATATCTAAAACATTACCTGATTCTATGCAGTTTTAACACATAGATAGATAGTATTGTATGTACTAAATAGTGAACATAATCTCAGGACCAAGGTAACATAAGAACATAAGAACATAAGAAAGTTTACAAACGAGAGGAGGCCATTCGGCCCATCTTGCTCGTTTGGTTGTTAGTAGCTTATTGATCCCAGAATCTCATCAAGCAGCTTCTTGAAGGATCCCAGGGTGTCAGCTTCAACAACATTACTGGGGAGTTGGTTCCAGACTCATACAATTCTCTGTAGGTATAGGAACTTGTCAATCGTATCAATGGAATGAGCGCATTCATAAGTAGATGAACTATTTTAATATTATGGTGAAATTAAGTGAATAAGATCAAACACAATTGGATTTATAAATCACTTTTAATCAGTAGAAGCCTTTTCATAAATACATTTAAAACGAAAGAAAAAAAGTGTGATTATACTCTTTGACTAGACCTCAGAATTTAATGGCGCTGATAAAGTGACAGTCTTTCTCTGTTATAAACTATAATATAACTTTGTATGATCTCTACTAGTGTATACAAAAGAAAGATTATGGGTTTTTTTTCTACGGAAATAAACAAGGTTTTTCAGCTTAATTAGAAGAATGTGTGTTTACTGTTTTTTATTAATACAGGAAATTTCAGTTCTGATCAGTAACCTTACAGATCAAAAGCACGTTCTTCCTCCGACATTGTATGGTCATGACTGTTAGCCCCTCTTTTGGGTAGTACACATATTACAATAGTTTCTAATACAATTGATTATGATAATTACAGTGTAAATCTGTACCATTTGCTGTAAGTCTGTCAGGATGTGATATATACAATTTCTAGAGGGAATTCAGACTGGAGTTAATTAGATTCAGTGCTTTATTCTAGCAATCCTAGAAGGTTGCTGGATAGAAATACCAGATCTCAATCCAGACTGTGTTTATATCTCTCTGAAGTAGACAAGAAGCTCATTTTCAAAAGACCATCTGGATTCACTGTATGAAGCTGCTATACCCAGCTTGCCCTTGTCTGTTTATCATATGATTTTTAAAACAGAATTAAATATGAAAGAACAAAGTTTTTTTTTTTTTTTACTGATTACAGGAAAGTACATATTTCATCTGTGAGTTAGGAACAATAAAATCATTACACACTCAAGAAAGAGAAATGATATTTATTTATTTTTTTCATTTTTAAAAGAAGCCTGCCTGGTTACATTTAAAAAAAAAAAATCGTAGTTTTGTCATTTGGTAAGATATGATCTTATATTTAGATTTAAAATAACGTTTTTTAATTGCGATGTCACATCTTATCATATCTATATAATGACACATTCCTGTATTGTAACATAGTAAACAGATGTTAGTTCATTTTACATTTTTGGAAAGACCCAGACAAACCTCCATCATCCACTAATGTAAATTGCAAATGCCTCCACTGTTGAAAACATATTTTATATTTCCAGAATTCATAATAGGTGTTCATAGCAAATGTGTCACTTACTATGATTGTCTGGGCCACAATAACATGGCACCACAACAATTGTTTAGCAGTGAACTTAAACCAATGCTGATAAAGGATGTGCCTTTTAACACCTTCAGATATTTTAATTAGGCTTCTTCAAATAAACATCTTGAGTGTCAGGTATTTGTCCCCAGATCCTCAGGCACATGTTAGAGATTTGTTGCAGCGGAACATAGAAAGAAATGTGTATAAGCACATTTCAGCTGTTGTCAGTAACCAGGGGTCAAACATTAAGAATGAAAGCTGTTTTGAAATTAGGTGCATTAATGCGCAGGCACTTCAAGAAATGTGCCATTGTTTTGGAGGAGATAGCAGCGAGGTTTAAGAAAATTCATTCAGGTGGGACAGGCTTGTCCCTCTATAGAATGGATTGTATGTGTATTATGTAGTCGTTCTTTTTTATTTGTATTGTTAAATTACTTACATTTTGCCACTATTCTGGAATTAAATATGAAATCATTGTAGATATATGTAATTACATTTGACATTTCCTGTCAATTATGGAAAACCGATACTAATAAAAAATAATGATAATAAGGTACCTGTACAGTAAAACAGGGTAAGACTGTATTTCTAGAATGATTAAGAGGCTAAAACCATCAGCTTCAGGGTTAATGTATGGGTGTCAAGGGTCATCTAACCAGTTTGTATGCTGGATTGGAAGCCTGGCTTGTGGTCTGATCCTCAAGTCTGGTAAGAGTCATTCTGTCAAACAGTCAATAGAAAAAGGCCAGTCTAATGAGTCACACAAAGAACCTGAGCACTTCTATTGAACCACTGGAGAGCATTTTGTTTGCTCGCAGCACTCATCCATGAAAGACTCCATCTTCTTAGCTAACTGACCACCTTCTGTCTTAAAGCACACCAAGCTAATAGAATGGGCCTTTAACAAAGAGAAGTGAGATTTTTCTTTTCACCTTACCATGCAAACTTTTTTTTTTTGTCATTGAATTTGGTTTAAAAGGCATATGGCTTCTGCATTTGATTCCTCAGTTGAAAGTGCCTTTCACTTAACAGCAGTTCAGAAAAAGGTCAGACACAAGCAAACAGAAATATTGTATTAGCAGCAGACCAAATTTGTAAAAAAAAAAAAAAAAAAAGAAAAAGAAAAAATGCTCAACCATGTGGCATAGTTACAATTATCTGTCTGGTACATTTTTGTGGTCTGTGAAAATAGTATGTTTATATATATATATATATATATATATATATATATATATATATATATATATATATATATATATATATATATATATATATCGCTTTGGGATCCTTGTGATGAAAGTTGCTATAGAAATGTGAATTGTTGTTGTTATACTTTGGTAATTAGTTGCATTTAGAGCATGGTATGAATAAAGACCTGACTGGAAGGCAAAACTATGCCCAACCCTGGTCTAAGCTCATTATTAATGCTAATGCTGTATGTACGGTCAAAATCCATTGGGGTCCAGATATTAAGGAGTCAGGATAGTCCTGTGTTACATCCTCCTTTATGGATAATGGGAAATAAACCTTATTTACCTAATGCATGTTTGTATCGAATGCATGGTGGGTTTCAAGCCACTGAGTTCAAGCTGTCTTACTTTCTTTTAGCTGCCAAACACATGAACTTTCACATGATTTCAGATTGCAGTGTTTGAAATTACATCACCTTTACTAACCCAAACCCACTGTAGAAAAAAATATATATCCTGGTCCGAGCCAAACTGTGAATACTGTACTCCCATATTCGGTAGGGTTCTTCATTCAGTTTCTTATACAGACACCTAGACAGTGATGGCTGGTGGATGACGTCAGACCAGGGAAATGAAGCCACAAGCAGGCAGGTACTCGGGTGAAAGCACGGTTGTGCCGTTTTTATTAAACAAAAATAAATAAAATATTTTAACAAAAACAACGCTCACAGAGCAAAAATAAAAGGCTAAATCAAAACAAATCTTGCACACAGCAATAATCCCAACTAAACAAATACGGTGCTGGGGCTTTCAGCACTCGTAGCAATTACTTTGCTTCTCTCTGAACTCCCCACACATTCCTCCTCCTAACTCCCACCCTGAGTATGGAAAGCTGCAGGCTTATATACTGGTGACCTTAACAAATAATTACAAACGCTCAAACAATAATTGAATTAATGACACTAGCCACATTCTCACGAGCTGTCTGGCAGATACGAGCTGCTACCATCGCATCTGCCAGACCCCATTTAAACCACACAGCAACTAAGCAAAAACATCATATTTTTAAATAAACAAAAAGGGCTTTTATTAAATACATAATTCATAACAAAAATACAAACCAAATACAAAATATGCACAGGGCCGGGGAGTACCCCATTCTAAAATAAACAAACAATACATTTTAAATCATAAACAATAAAACACAACACATTTAAATCAGCAGGGCTTTGCCTCTGCCCTGCCACAGGCCGTAAACCTTCAGAAGAGGCCAGCAAAATGATTGGAATTTTATAAATCTCTAATTTTTCACCTGCTTTATATAGCACCCAGAGCATTTTCAATGTGTTATCTGTAGCATATAAGAAAAAAAGGACCTATTCCCCATGACTGAAAATCTGATTTTATGTTCAGCTCAGTGGCGGAGGAGTAGTTGGTGCAGCCAGTGCAACTGCACAGTGGCCCACGGAGAGGTCAGAAAGTTAAATCCTCACATTTATATTTACAGTTGTTACAACATTCATTTTCATATCATTGTATCCAATAATTACGTTTTTATCCTCCCTCATTTCAACAGGTATCGCTATTCTCTTAATTAATTCAATTGTTGCATTAAAATGAGCTTGCAAACTTTTTTTTTTTCCTGCACCTGTCTTTACACAGAAACTAGTACTGCTAGGCACTGTTATATGTTTAGTCTGCATCTCTTTTTTTGAATTCCATGACTGCCTGTGGTTTAGCCTAGTGGTCTCTCAATACTGCAAAACAGTTTCACACTGTCTTCATGGAAGGTTTTGGGTACTCTTCAGCACAGTCTTTTGCAGTTATATTCTGTGTGCACGATTCATCCTGTAGTTTGCTGCTGGTGTTGCCCGAGCCTCCTGCCACTCACAGTATTTGAATGTGTCCTTGCTGTAGAGGCTCTCCTAGGGCTCCCCTGGTTAGTACTGGGTGTCAAAGTCATACTCATGGAGGGCTTCCAGCCACGGAGAATGTCGGTTGTGGCCCAGTGGCTCCTCTCGCTGGCTGGTAGCAGACCGGTCAGCCAGTCTGCCTGGGACTGCAGGAGTCTCTCCAGCTGCTGGCACCACCACCTTTATTCCACCTTCTCTCTCTGCAGACCTCTAATCCGCCATTCGGCTCCGGAGAGTCTGCAAACTCCTCACTGAACAGGCTTGCAAGCTGCCTGCTCTCCTCCATATCCTTCCCCTGCATGATGCTAAGCTGCTTCTGAACCACCCCCTTTTTTTATCCCACTTGTACTGACACCAGTGAGGTGAGCTCCGTGTTCGGTTCTGCTGTTTGTGGCTAATCGCCGGAGAAGAAGAGAGACACGGGCTGGAGATAAGATTAATCCTAGCTGAACTTCAACTGCAACAACACATACAACCGAGTCACAGCAAACTTATGTGTCACAAAAGCAGACCTAGTTGAGAAACCCTTTTACATAAAATCTCAACAAGTTCAATGTCCCACAGTTCAAAAGTTTACCCAGCGGTACCGTTGCTACAATATTTTAAAATATTGAACACTTGACTTTGCATGTTTTATGGGGGGAGGTCCTTATTGTGTCCTGCACCATGGCCCATCTTTCTCTATTATTATTATTATTATTTGTTTATTTAGCAGACGCCTTTATCCAAGGCGACTTACAGAGACTAGGGTGTGTGAACTATGCATCAGCTGCAGAGTCACTTACAACTACGTCTCACCCGAAAGACGGAGCACAAGGAGATTAAGTGACTTGCTCAGGGTCACACAATGAGTAAGTGGCTGAGGTGGGATTTGAACCGGGGATCTCCTGATTACAAGCCCTTTTCTTTAACCACTGGACAACACAGCCTCCTCTATGTGAACTTCATGATTCCAGCGCCCCAAAAAACAACTCTCATATGCTTTTCACCTGGAATCATCATTTTTAATTCTTAGTTCATTACATAACTTCCCTATTCACTTGATGTTCAATGTGCATTGTGCATGCTAGTTATTTCTGAAACAATACCAAAAAAGGAACTATGTTCAAGGTCAATAACAACATGTTTGTCAGAAGTGACAAAGAATGAGCCTTGGCCTGAGTTTTCTTAAATATCACAGCTTCTTGACTACAGACTATTGTGGTATGGAATAATCTGTCCTGGTTATCATCTTGAAAGTTATTTTAATTTGTTACAATATGTTTTAAAATTAGCTTGGGATTTCTACAGTGCTTTATCTTTAACCTACTGTATACATTCCTCTTCTCTATTCCCTTGTCACTCTTCATGCTGTTTATTTTAATATTTATGTGATGATACCCAAGTAAATTTATCTTTAGATCTTTGCTCCCCAAAACCATGTGCCTTTGCTTTCCAGCTGCCTGATTAATCCTAAATGCTGAAAAACTTTCAGATTTGGAACAACATTGAGGATGTGGTATTTGGCACTCGTTACTTGCTACAGAAATTTACTTTGCAATCCATCAATATATAGACGGTTGCCTTATTCACCCAAGCTAAGTTGGATTGTGATCTTTCAACTGTCATACTCTGGTTAACATGCAAAGGGACATATGTAGCAGCAAAATACATGGAGTATGCTTTCTATAAATCACAATATGGCTACGACAACTCATTGCAAGCTTGTCAATCCACTTCTTTAGTCTCCAGACTACATATGGTCCTCAAACCAGCTGCTTGTGTTTTTTAAAAAAAGTGATCAGACTGGTACTGTCAACCCAGGCTCCTTCCAGTTCACCATCAAAGTGACTAAATGCAGCTTTAAACATGACCCCTGTGGTCTGCCCCTTGCAGTTCTTAGCTGTTTAATTCTAGCATTGTCATTGCAGTTTATAGGTGTGAATGCTTTTAGTCTCTAAGCCCTGTAATTATGAAATCCCCACCTCAAGGACCTTCACAATTCGGACTCATTCATCAAGAGTCAATTAAGACTTTGCTATTTTCTGGGGCTTATCATTGATGTTCAAGCCATATAAATCACCTTCTGAGGCTTGTTATTAGAGGTCTATTGTAAAAGTAACTTTATATGCATAACCCTTAACCCATCCAGTGCTTTTATACCAAGCTTACAAGTAGTCCCCCTTTTGTAGATGATTGAAGCAATCTAGGCTATTTGCTTCAAAACAGGATATTCTAACTTATGTCACATGATATTAGGACCCAGGAAATCAAAGTTAGAATTCTACATGACTGCATGAAATTTATAATATTGTGCCATACTGAGTCATATTGAAATTTAACTTGTAGGTCATTTTACTTTGAACCCAGCAGCAACAATTGGTAGAAACAGAAGCCCAAAAGTAAAAAAATAAAAAATATTAATTAACAAAAACTAAAGACGTAGTACATTAATATAATTTAGGTCAAACATAAAGCGGGGTGGTAAGCCTGTTAAAATCCGTTATGGCTCACAAGAAACCAAATTACATGACTGACCGTAACACTTTTATCATGATAAATAGGCAATTGTTGTGTTGCACATACAACCCTCAAACTAGGGAGCTGGCACATTTTAGTTCAACTACCTTCTGTTCCATCTATTTGAGGCTGTGTGGTCCAGTGGTTAAAGAAAGGGGCTTGTAACCAGGAGGTCCCCGGTTCAAATCCCACCTCAGCCACTGACTCATTGTGTGATCCTGAGCAAGTCACTTAACCTCCTTGTGCTCTGTCTTTAGGGTGAGATGTAATTGTAAGTGACTCTGCAGCTGATGCATAGTTCACACACCCTAGTCTCTGTAAGTCGCCTTGGATAAAGGCGTCTGCTAAATAAACAATTAATAATAATAATAATTATAGATCCAGCAGGCGTAATGTAACAGCAGACAGTAGAATGGCATAAAAGATTACAGACATATTTGCTCCATCTTCTATTGTGGCAAACCTTATTTAAATCTTCAGACAAGTTTTGGCAACTCTATTTGATCTGTCATCCTGGATAAACGAATACAGTAGAGAGTCAATTATCCAAACTAATTGGGACCGATACTAGTTTGCATAATCGATTTGTATGGATAATCGAACAGGTATTAATAACAATTACTGTACCTTTAATAATGTATAGAATAAAGTTAACATACACAAGTACTTAGTACACAAGTACCTACTGATGGTATATACAGGTAGTGGACAAAAAAAATGGAAACACCAATGTAAAGTCACTTAATAGAGCATTGGGCCACTATGGTATCCCGCTCTGTGGAGTTCTCGGCGGACCGTTTTTGATGAAACTGGCTGCTTGCGCCCCAGGTTGAAATTTGCAGTCAATTGAGCTGCAGTTGTTCGCCTGTTTTGCCTTGCACTTCGAATTAATGCATGGATATATCACGATCCTGGAGTATGCGCTTCCACCCACTGTTGCCCTTTGCTGATGATGTCTTTCCCTTGGAGTTCCATGCCGACATCACCTTAGACACCGTTGCTCGTGAAACATCAGCAAGTTGAGCTGTCACTGAAGCTCCTGCCAAACGCACCCCAACAATCACCCCGCTTTCAAAGTCACTGAGGTCTCCTCTTGCAGCCATGCTAGCCATAATTATAGGCAACCAGGCCTGTCCAGCATTTTTATACATGACCCTTAGCATGCTGGGATGTTATTTGCTTAATTAATGCATGAGCCACACCTGTGTGGAAACCCTTGCTTTCAATATCTTCAAATTAATGCAAGTCAGTAAAACTTTAACACCTACAGTTAAGGTAATGAAATACTGTTTATTTATTTATGTTTTTAAAATTTAGTCGTTGCCAATTATTTTTATTATTTTCTCTCAATTTGGAATGGCCAATTATTTTTAGGCTCAGCTCACCGCTACCACCCCTGTGCTGACTCGGGAGGGCGAAGACGAACACATGCTCTCCTCCGAAGCGTGTGCCGTCAGCCAACGACTTTTTTTCACACTGCGGACTCACCATGCAGCCACCCAAGAGCTACAGCATCGGAGGACAACGCAGCTCTCGGGCAGCTTACAAGCAAGCCCACAGGCGCCCGGCCAGACTACAGGGGTCGCTGGTGCGCGGTGAGCCGAGGACACCCTGGCCGACCTAACCCTCCCTCCCCCCAGGAGGCGCTCGGCCTGGAAGCTCCCGTCCTCGGTCGGCAAAGGAATAGCCTGGACTTGAACTCGCGACGTCCAGACTATAGGGCACATCCTGCACTCCGTGGGCGCCTTTACTGGATCGCCACTTTCGGAAGCCCCAGGTAATTAAATACTGTAATTAAACACGTACCATATACCAAACTTTGATAACCATCCAAGAATACAGTTCAGTACAACTTTGACACATTACAGAACTTTAGGAATCATTAAACTTCAAAAATTCTGTAAATTTGTTTCTATACTTTGATACTTTCTGTAAGGCATTGTAATAACATACAATTGAAATGATTAAAATAAAAGTTCTTAGCTGCTCAATAACATAGACAGGATCTCCAGCACTTACTGACAAAATAGAAGAAAAATCAGGAACAAAGTGACTGTTTTAATTTGCTTAATTGCAACAATTTAAAGCACACAATGCTCCATCTGAATAATTCTGTAACTTTCATTTGCGTGAGTCTGCTGGTCCTTTTATGGTTAGCCGTTATAGTATAATCAAAGATCAAATAATTGATTCTCTACTGTATTTAAAGCAGCAGCAGCACATTTAGGAAGTTATAGTCCTCCTAGTTTACATATTTAAATTTCATTTTACAAAGTGGGAGATCACTTAATGGACAAACATTAGTCTGGTGTCCAGCTGTGTAGTTACCTGTCACCAGTTAGACAGTGTATCCATAACTTTAAACACTCACAAATTCAAAAAGTAAAATTGCATTGTAAGAAAGTTGTGTAGACCAGAGTTGTCCTACCTTTTAGGTTAAAAGAGCCACACCGATTACCAGGGAGAACTGATAGAGCCAGACTGAAAAAAAGGGGTTATTAAAAAGCTTACAAAATAGTATCAACTACACTCAGATGCAGTAGTTTTCTGATCATTAATGTTGAATGTTTAAAGAAAACATAGATGTGCAGCATTTTCACTGTACTTGTACCTAATACAAACTGGCCTTAAAAACCTCAAATGGGATGCTTCAATGAGCCGAAGAGCCATCCATTGCACATCACATGTTTCGGAGCCTTTGTCAATGTTATGAAAGAGAATGGGAGTAACCAATGAACTCATGGCCTATGTAAATGAAATCAGAAGTATTAGTTTTCAGATAAGTTTGCTATTCAAATATCTGACTTGGATGCAGTCCTTGCAACAGACACTATGGTTATAGTTTCCTTGTATTGGTAAAGACCGTCTAACAATCTTTTGTTTGTCTGTCAAATTAACAGAAGTTACAGACTGTGTGATTGCAACATTGTTGGAAGAATATGTGTCATCTGCAGGATCAAACAGCCGCAGGAAATTTGCCCTGAAAACCAGCCACAGACATGAGATTTGTTTTTATTGTGCGTCATCACTTAAGGATAAAACAGAAATGTTCACGATACCCAAAATAATTATGAGAAATGTAACATTCACTCTATGGGAACGATTACTCTTTGATAATTAATGTCTTTTTTACCCTTTTTTTAAATAAAATCTCCTCTGAACAGTTTCAAGGGTTATCCAATAAAAAGATATGAACAGCACTATTTTCCAAACAACGTACACAAGGCTGGGTTTCCATGCAGCTTAGAAAGTAAATACTCTCTCTCTCCACCATCATGATTTATGTGACATAGCACGGTCGAAAACATTGTACAACTTTAAAGGGTTTGTAAATCGCCTTCTCACGCTAAAAAGCTATACAAATTATTATTATTTTTGTGTATTTGTGTAATGCTATCTCGGTTTTTGTTTTGTTTCCGTAGTTTTTTTATTATATTTTTTTGGTGGTCAAATGAGGCAGGCTGCACTTGCAGTGCTTCAGCACAACCTGGGAAGTTTAAGAAAGCGGTACGATATCAAGGCCAAATTGGAACTCAGACAGAAATATTTAAATATACCCTCCTGTATTTTAATATTAATTCGGTTATTTGCATTTGGAAGGAGAATTTCTCTGGCTAAAAGAAAATTACATGGAAACACACAACAACCTGAAAGTTGACAACCAAAATAGAGTGTGAAACTGCCCCAATGTTGTTACAGTGTCATCTGTAGGTAGGTCTTGACTTCCAATACAGGTAACCAAAATTAATTTACAGTAGTTAAACTTTGTTTTTCACCGCACTCATCTGGAGATGGGATAACAGGGCACCATTTTAGTTAGGGTTCTGTCAATCTGTGGCTGCAACGGCCAATTATTGTTGTATTTTTCTTCCTTTTTGCTCTCTGCAAAGTGTCATAATACGAGTCCTGACCTCAGCACAAAGACAACTAATAAGCTCAGTCATAAAACAGCTGCAATGGTTTCAACTGCCAAATATATTAACTGAGGATATTTGCATATTGGGGGTAAGGTTTGTTTGTGTTGGAGAGGACTGTGTGCGTGCATGTGCGCTTGGGTATGTTTTTTGTCTTCCATTTTCTTAAATTTTCAAAGACATCATTTATTTTAAAAGTTTCCAGGAAAAAACAGGGGGACATTTTCCAACATATACATTTATTACATGCAAAAGCAAAGCTTTGATTGATAATATCTTGTTAAAGAAAAAGTTAACTATTTCTCGTTCCTTTATTATTATTATTATTATTATTATTATTATTATTATTATTATTAGTAGTAGTAGTAGTAGTAGTAGTCGTAGTAGTCGTAGTCGTAGTCGTAGTATTATTATTATTCAACTGTCTGATAAATATTTAAACATGACACCACAAATCTTTGTAACTTTTTTACAGTTTTTGTCAGTGGCCTTTTTTTTATTGCACAATCGCTAGCCACGATTTGTGTGGTAGTCACACCAGTAATAGGAAGGATATGTTTGTGAGTGTGGCTGTGTGACTGTGTTGGTTAGGGGTCAAGTCCCAGTCTTGCTTGGGGGCACTAACACCTTCATTCCAGCCGGCCTTATGGTTTCAGTTTAATCAAGATACATACTGGATAAGATTTGAAAAGAATGTGAATAACAAGAGGAAGTATACTTCTTTTCAGCTGTCACCTTACAACAGGATGCTCATTGCTCTCCCACGTTTCTACTACTATATGAATATTGTTTGTAGCCCTGACACGTACGTTTTTAATTAGCCGTTATTCTGTTGCGTAGCTTTGGAACATAACAAAAATAAATGCATTACTTCATACCTCTCTCATTTTTGAAAGGTGGAAAAATTGAACAATAAAATGGCTAGTCTAAAATATGTCTCAACACAATTAGATTTATGATTCACACATATAAGCTGTATCAGAGGAATCTTATATTGTATATATTGTATAGAATAAATTACCCCAGACTGTGAATTTACAGCTTTAGGTCACCACAAGGGGTGTTTTTCTCGAATGCAGTCTGTGAAAGGGAGTTCTGATCACATGAATTATGAGCCAGAACTGTGAATTACAACTCAGCATGGGTTACAGAGACTGCGGTGCAATTTACATTTGCTAAATTAGTATTTATGAACGGTAACAGGATTGCTATTACTGATGGCTATTACACGATGACATCTGAGTCTGCATATTGGTATAAACACAGGAGGAAACAGATGCAGTATTTGAAGACATATCCCAACCTTTTGTTACGCTGTTGTTCTGCTGTATTCTTTGTTATACACAGCAGCTGCCAAGGGCTGCAACCTCTTGTAACTAACCAAGTGCTACCTTTTCTCCAAGGTAATCTTTATGGCCCTCCCAGTCCTACTGTGTCGAATCCATTCCTGGAGATCACTAATTGTTAAATTGCCCAACCTCTGCTATAATGCACAGAGAAGTGTATTTCGTGTACAGACCCTCCCATCCTTTATTTGGCTTCTTCATGCTGAATACACCCAACGCTTTGGGTATTTTGTGGCAGCTGCCAGGTCCCACCCACGTTTGCCCATCTGTGATCCTCAGTATCCTCGGAATCCTTCTACTGCTGCACCTCCTCCTGGTACCAGTACTTCAGAAAGGTGAGTCATATTCCATTGCTTACCTTGTACATGAGGCAGTTACATCATTGCCTGCAGCACTGGAAATATGCTCAGGGTAAACACTGGTGATGGAGAACATTTCAAATATTTCAGGGCTGGTGTAATAGAAACCTGTGGACATGTACGTTTACACAAAAAAGCAGTCCTGCCTTTTGTTCTTTGTGTCCAGCAGTCTGCTGTTTTCAATGTCCCTTAATTTGTCATGCATAATGTACAATAATGGAGTACAACAACAGTGAAAATCTCAGTGACTTCCAGTTTGTTTTGTTTTTTTTGTTTTTTTTTTTGTTTTTTATCAACATAATGCAAATTCCGCATGCTTATATATCAAAGTGCTGCATGTGGCAATATGGGTAAAAGTTAGCAATCATTGCTCCTTTTGCTCCAAAATTTATACAAATTTATACAATTTAATACAACTCCATCCATAACAATAAAACACTCAGTAAATTACATGTAAAAAAAACATGTGTAAAATGTCATGACATTTTAGTTTTTCTTTTTTCAAAGTTTCTTTAATTTATGACCCACTTTATTTCCGATTCAAGACACTATTTTGTCCCCAACACATCTCCACATTAGCAAAATAGTCAAAAACAGGAAACAATTCCAGAATTCTAGATGTTCCAAAATGTTTATGTTTAAAATTATTTTAATATTGCTTTTGCAGGTATTGGTTTGTAAATGTGACTTCCTCTCAGTGGATCAAGGAATGTTTCAGCTGCTTCCTTGTATTTTCACTTTCTGCAAGCCCCAGCCTCCAGTGATGCAGTTGGGTTAACTCCTGGAATGTGGCACCATAGCCAGTGTTTGTCAAAGAAGTCTTTACTCCTGACCACAACAAGAAGCAATTGGATTGAGGCCTTTTTATTTTCTTTCAAAATACACATACTGTAGCAGTAATGTGATAAAACAGTACACATGCATATGGAGGGGGCCTCATCATCTTGGACTATATTAATCTATAGGTGAATTGTTTATATAACCAAATGTTTTCCAGAATGTCTTCAGGAGGCTAGGAGTCTATGATTAAAGCTTGGAAAATTCATGAATATGCAAGGCAGTTACCATATTCACCAGGTGTTACAGAGAGACATGATCAGTGCAGAAGGGTCCACATTTTGAGTGAGGACCATAAACAGTTATATGACATATTGATTGAAGCTTTTCAGATGTCACAATACTCGGCAGAATTGTCTTCTGCTATTAGTTGTTGTCTCCTGGGACGTTTGCTATTCCTCAACCCTTTACTGCATAGGGCACTAAAAAAGTATTTCACTAGTCATCTGCTGTCTCTACATTACATTGCACACTTCGCCCAATAGTTTGATAATGGTACTATATCAGTGTCCACCAACATGAGGCAGTTCCTTTCCATGACAGCACATTCTATTAGAATATTTGGGAGACCTTTTGAAAAGAAAATACCATATATATTTTATAAGAATGGGGGGAGGCCTAACAATACTTTTGCATTATTTTTTATTAAAAAAAGCAAAGTATGTTACTTTGATTCAGGTTTATCAATAGACTATACAAGATAGCAGAGAAGATGGGGTTGTTCTGGTTTTTATTAGAGGGAAGCTGAAGTTTGCTATGACATAAATTTAACAGATTTCAACAGTACAGTTAATAAAGAGCCAGTGTGGGTTGGGTTAGAGTCCTATAATGAAAGGCTAGCAGGGGAGAGAGTCTAGTTGATTCTTGATGGGTTAGAAGGTTTGTGGAATGATAATGTTTAAATGATGCTGCAACACCAGTGAATGCTGCTTGAGGCATAGGTGTAGAATTGGAACTACAGGAATTGCACTTGTTCTGTCCACTGCAGGTGAATCAGCTGGGATTGTGTGACGTCGTGAAAACTGGTTTCATTAAACGCAAGAGAAGATAACAGCATTAATGAAAAATAAATATGGGGTTGGAATTATGCCATAATGAGCTTGTATAGAGTACTTCTTATAGAGAGGATCATTTTGTGTGGTAAATAAATTGTGAATTACGAAGAAGTAAATAGTGATCTGTTTAAGTACAGAAAAGCCAGAAGAGAGAAAATTGAATGAGATGGTGCCCACAATGTTTTGACACAAAAGCAGCTTTGGAGTTTTGTTTCAGCTGGTTAAAGCTTGAGGCTTACAGAGGCTCAAGCAAGAAACAACTTTGTTGACAACAACTGAAGCTACCATTTGCCCTGATGGAAAACTGACTTGGGAACATGACAATGTACCACCACCAAAACCCTTTTACAACAAGTGTGTACTACAAATGACAAATGTCATTGTCGCACAAAAATACCTGAAGATTTGTCTTCCATATAGTATAACCATCTCTTCCCTCAAGGATTTGTGCTCATGGACAATGTAAAAGATACAGGAGGTCAGATATGGCCACTACAGAATTAGACATACATGTCCTGTTCTGTTTAAAGAACTGGCATAAAATATAGTGGGTACTTGAAGATAATGAACAGCAAATGAGAAGAGTAAATGTCTAATAAAGATTATGTCAACTATTTTTTGATAGACCCCGAACAAAACAAAAAAAAGAATTATTGAAGTGAGTCAAAACTGAATGGATAGATGCTAATTGGCAAAAATACATGAAAGTGTAACTTAAGATGTAAAGACATTGGCTTCCAGTCTGGTTCTACCATTGGGAAACACCTCTAGGCCAAGGGGTTGCCTGAGGTCACACAAGTGAGTTGTTGATGGTCACATGCTGAGTAACTTGATGAACTATATTTCAAAACAATTTTCTTTTGATTCTTTCTCTTATCCATACACAAAACTGTATTACACAAAAGAAGGTTATCCCTTGTAAAAATTTAAACTCAGTGGTATTTTTTTAAGAGTTTCAATATTAGCCTATTAATAAGAATATTGCAAATCATTATTATTTAATAAAAATGGTAAAACATGCGTAATTTAAGAAAAAATTCCACCGGTTTTCAAATGTTAAAATACTGAAATCGGCACGTAATCTAGGCTACTATATTTCTGTTTCTGTGTGAATATTTAATAACGTAAAAATTACATACTGTGTTAGGCTCAAAGGAAATCCTTAAATTATTGCCACATTAAGCTAGTGGCAGTCTAAACGCAAACAATTCTACTGAAACTTATTTTTTTACCAAATTGAAACAATGACCATGCTAAACAAACTTGACCCATGGCACTACAAATATTCATTCCACTCAGAAAACATAATGTGTTTTTGTTCTGTGTATTTTTTACATTCTCTCATTTAGTCTGCACAAATTAACTTCAAATATATATTCTGCTTTTATTTAACACATTTGATAGGCAGTTTTCCTTATCTAACATAATTTGCTATTTTAATGATTTGCATAAATGTGCAATTTGCTTTGTTTTTGTGTATATATTGTATTGCTGAAATATCAAACATTAACATTTTAAAGAAGGACACTTTGGCACAGAGTGGTCCAGCGTGGTTTAAAGATCACTTATCTAAGTTATGATTACCAATACAACTACTGTATTAGTTACTGGCAAAAAAAAACAAAAATGTATTAATGACAAACTGGTATCTTTCCAGGAATGTGAAACATTTTTCTGAATAAACATTAAAGTTTAAAAAAATCCAACTTCTGTTTCTGTGTGAAACCTAACAAAACTCCAATGCCAAGTATACAATTGGTTGATAAGGAACTTATCTTACCTGACAGAAACAATGCTGTAATTTTTTTCAGTATCAACAATGAAAAAACCTAATCACCTATTGACTCAGAAAGGTGTATGTGCTAAATTGCAGTCTTAGAGAAGGTGCAAAAATTAATAGAAGCAAGGTTATGTTATTGTTTGAATCTGTCTGTGGAAATTGTAATAATAAATCAAGTCAGTGATTAATGTCAATGAGATAAAATAACACTTTGCCACCAGATGATGTCTAATAATAGGTGATCGGTTGGAAGATGTCTCACTCTTCAAGACTGCTAATTACTGATGATTCACGATCAACAGTTACTCGTGGTGACATGGATGTCAGTGCTATATATTATTTATTGTATTTTTTTAACATTTATTTTTTTTAAGTTACATTCGTTGTCCAATCTCGAGGAGTTTTGGTACCACAAAAGAAAGCGTTTGTTTGTCGGTAAATCAATATTTAGTCATAGTGTTCTTTCTTTTTTATGTTTGAAACGCTGACAAGATGCATGCAATGTTGGCAAACAAGAGTATTTGACGTTGAAAATAACTTCTGTGGTGTCTACATGTAACATACCAGATTCGTTTGTGATGGTTAAGGTTGTTCTCATTCATAGGGCACGCTTTATTGGCTACAAATGTTGCAGCATATAAAGAACAAAGCTAAATGCTAAGAACGTTATGAACACTTCACCTTTCCGTCAGAAAATCCCATCTAAAATTATTATTTTAACTTGCTCTTCAAACGGGCCAACCATACACCTTTAATGTTCACATTTGTGTGTTGCATAGCGTATATCTATGCTATTTGACGTTGACAGTAATCAAGCAATCCTAAAGTGCAAACATGGAGACATGTATCTGTTAATTAAACCACCATGAACAATTGATCTATAAAGTTTGACCATATAACAAATATCATAAACCACAACGTTTTACCTTTAAGCAAAAGTTTCATGCAAACGTGATTTAAAATCTTTTTTTTGTGAGTTTGTTTTACATTTTATTAGCACAGTAATAGTTTGGAATATTAATCAGTAAAAAATATATACTGCAAAACAACCTTGCACTCTACATGAATGTACCTCAGATTTCCCTAGAAACTAGATTACTATGAGGTAGACAATGATAAACTGTTCTCCACCCACAGTACAGAACTGAATACAATGAATTAACAATTTAAAAATAATCTTATGGATGTATGAAATATATGATTAACGTTAAACCCTGTACAACTCAAATAAACATTTTAAAATAGAAATAATAACATTTTTGAGTGCATATAAAAGGTCTATACATTTAAAAGAAATGTAGTTCATTTCTCATTTTTTTTGCACTTGCCTGTTTAAATATACAATTATTTACAGTTTAGATTATGAACAACAGTGCATTAAAAGCTAATGTGCATTTTAAATATCTTCTGAGCGAGTCTTTTTTATTTTTTTACTTTGATCACGCTGCAGTTGACGTGTGGCAAAAACAGGCACGTTCTTTTTTCAAAATCACTTTAGCAACGAACGTAAAAGGTTGCTATATATGGAAGTGCTCTTAGCGTGGAAATAAACGTTTGTGTTGTAAACGTTAACTTCATCAAGTCTTCAAAGTTTGTACACCGCCATAGCTGAATTGGGCAATCACTACTACCCCACAAAGATTACTAATTATTTTTCATCCCATGGTTTAAATTTAGAAGTTTATAAGGCCAGTCCAAAAGGTGAGGACATTTATAAACCTCAGCCCTGTTAGATGTTCAGAACAGTGATCAATTTTGCCTTCATCTTCTTTTTTTAATTAAAAAACGTTCTTAAAATACCACCATTGGTGTAATTACAAACGTGTTGTTGCCGCAGGCTTTTTTCTGTAATCTTCCAGGAATGCTGATGAGAAGAGGGGAAAGAAAGGTCTGTTTTAAGAGAAAACCTCGGGGAAAGACTTATTCTCTCTCCTTTTATTAAATGCCTTTTTGTGTTTGGTAAATTACCTTCCCGTTTAAAAGGCAGTAAAGATCGGTAGATAATTCTTAGGAAGAGGTGGAATAGAAACTTTATGGGGCGGGGGGTTGCCTTCACTCTTTGCTGATTCCATTACTCTCCGCATGCCAGCCCATGAAAGGGATTGCTACTCTTGCTTTTCCCTTAATCTTAAATGGTCTCAGTTTGAACAGGTGCCTGTCACTGCATCCTGTGTACACTCTCAAAAATCAACAGAGAATGGAGCAACATAATCCTTCTCTATCCAGACGTGACTTCCACAACCTGATCTGGATGGTGCTGTTTGAATCAGATCCGAAGAAAGCTTATAAAGTATGCGTTTTCAACTAATGTAGGAACGCGTCATTGCCAGACGTAGCTGAATGGACAAGTTCTGGATGGTGGCCAGGACACTCCGGACTGTCCCATTTCTTGGTATTTGTAGAGTGTAATATATTCACGTTTGTAACTGAATAGTATATACCTATACACTGAAAACACAATGGGAGATAACTATAAACATTGTATTTATTTATTTGTGATTAACTGCTGGCGAGTCTCCACCGTCCAGCAAAATTAAAATAAAATAAAAACCGAGATTCACTATTATAAATGCTTGGTTACTAATGGAAACCTAACTATGAGCTTAAATTGAATAGCAATAAATATGGTTTTGATATCTTTACTTGTCATATATGAAAGAATGCATTACGTTAATTGCGATCCCTTTTGGATATTCAAGAGGCACCCAAGGTGTGAAAAGAGACAATTATAATTTGTGCTTTTAGACAGTTTAGAGACTATTTCCACCTTCAAAGTCGACCTGCCCAGGCGTCCTTGTTTTTTTTGTTTAGTTTATTATTAGGGGAAAATGCTACCTGCAGCCACACGATTCCACTACCATGTCTTCATACTGCTTATAAACAACGTTATTGCCAGAGTCAATGTATAGAATACTGATGGGGCTTAGTTTTGAAGGTACACAACAACTGGGCGGTGTAGAATTGGGGTCCATTGAGTTCATTAGCGTTTGTATTATAGCGTGGTTTGTTGGCTCTAGGTGCGATCTGAGGGGAAAGTCACACACGCCCTCACAGTGATACGCTTCATAGTCCAGTGGCGCTATGATCCAGTCGTCCCACCCAAGCTCTTTAAAATTCACATGCAACGGTTTTTTGCTGCACCTTGACTTGGACTTTTTACCATGTCTCTTTCTATGGCGGTTATTAAAGGCAGTCCTTCTCTTCCGCTTGGTTTTGAACCGAAATTCACCTTTTTCTTCGGCATTCTGAGAAGACTTTATTTTTTCTTTAATTTCGCTAAATAGGTTTTCTCTTTTCTTGGACCTGGTGAACACCACCAGAATCGCTTTCTCCTGCTGCTGACGCTCCTTCCTGCCGAAGCCAAGGTTCCTTAAGTCCACTTCCTTTTCTGATGTCCCTAAATTTGCCTTTAGCTGGAAACAGACTTGGTTCTTGTGTGGTGAGTGTTGGCGGTTTTTAAACATTCCCCAGACATTTAGAACTTCCCATTCGGGTCTCTGAGCATCCTGCAGATCAAGAGTTATTGAATCCAGTAGCTGTTTTGAACGACAGGGGAGTAATTGAATACCATACAGACCTGTGTGAGCCATTTGGAAATCCCCGGGCACTTTTCTAAATATCCTTAATTCAGCTCCCACTAACTCCTCTTTGTCTGCGAGAGTTGAAACATCAAACAGATACGTTTGTCTTCGCAGAGAAGAGTGCGAGAGATCGTCTGCAAGATAAAGAAATAATTGCAGTCAAATTCACTTACGAGTGCGCAGGAGAAGTGACTACACATTACAAAAGCACATAGACAACGCATTTACTTTGACTAATGCTTTGGTTATGCTTACCATAAACATTTATTATAATATTCATATACCACCCAAATTCAGTGCTCGCCTAACAACTTAAGACAACTACAGACCCAGTTTTCACATCATAATTATTATTATTATTATTATTATTATTATTATTATTATTATTATTATTATTATTATTATTTATTTATTTATTTATTTATTTATTTAGCAGATGCCTTTATCCAAGGCGACTTACAGAGACTAGGGTGTGTGAACTATGCATCAGCTGCAGAGTCACTTACAACTACGTCTCACCCAAAAGACGGAGCACAAGGAGGTGAAGTGACTTGCTCAGGGTCACACAATGAGTAAGTGGCTGAGGTGGGATTTGAACCGGGGACCTCCTGGTTACAAGCCCTTTTCATAAGGTTTTGTTTTGTTTTTCTAAAAAAACGGAGTTTGCACTGGAACAAAACTTATGAATGCATGGTTCTGCAAAACTATTTATAAATTATTTAAATTAATTAACATTTTTTATCCATACAAATATAAGGATTAAAACTGTTTGCTGAAATGCAACAGAAAACACAGAAGACCGTAGGCTATCCTAAGGAAACGTAAAAATACTTGCTTTGTGTTTAACTTGACCCTTTTCATAATTTAACAAACATCCTCTTGGTGTCCTCTTGTATTTATTGTTGAAGCAGGTATTTAAGAACTATTTAAGGACAACTTTGAAACCTTGAATTTAAAAAAAAAAATGTCAGAACATGAAACTACATAAGTTTATGGCAACTAAAGCATAAGAAAACACGCGGGTTTCGGTAAACCGTTGAGAAAACAGATTGGTTTTGTATATACACGGAATTGTGTGGGTATCAGTGTTGTAATCAAGGTCAGAATTATCGATGTCCCGGGGGCTATTTATTGTAAGAGACATTTAATTTAAGGTCAGGGGTGTTGGAACTAGGGGTGCTGGCGTTGCGGCAGCACCCCTGGCTTTGCATGGCTTCCAGCATAAACAGGGGTTACAGTTTTGTTCAATGGCTTTCAGCACCACGACTATAAACACTGTTCCAGCGTCTCTATTTAAGGTTACAGTACTGTAAAATGTAATCGTAATAAATATACAAATTGTGTTAGAAGTCTGTTACACCGATTACTGGAAAAGCATGACACAACACGCAAATGAAATGCAGGGTTTAAGAAGAAAGAAAGAAAGAAAGAAAGAAAGAAAGAAAGAAAGAAAGAAAGAAAGAAAGGGTTGGGTGGTCGGCGCCGCGGCTCAAAACCATGTTAAATCTGAAAGTCACCCCACAGGTCTGTGATTGTTCATTCATAATTAGAACAGTAAGTTTCACAGACAAATGCGTAGTTTTTTTTAATTATTTTTTTTATTAATCAAAATAACTAATACGCTTTACTTACATCTTATGATACAATCGGCATTTTAAAATTTAGGACTTCAATGCTATTTGACAGGTGCCATGGGATTCTGTAGGTGATGCCAGCCCTGGGAATCCCTAATACAGAAATTCTCCCACATGGCATGCTGCCCTGGCCCCACAGTTAAAAGAGCATTTAAATAACTTCAGGCATTTTAACTAGGCCTGCTCTCTAAATACTTCAGGATAAAAGTAACCAAGCCCAGGGTAGACTAGTAGGTTAGGGTAGGTTATTTGTTGTAAACCCCATTATCTCTCTCTCTCTCTCTCTCTCTCTCTCTCTCTCTCTCTCTCTCTCTCTCTCTCTCTCTCTCTCTCTCTCTCTATATATATATATATATATATATATTACTACTACCATGCTACTACCATTACTACTACCACCTTTAAGCAACAGAGATCTCCCCCAACGCCACTTGGAAAACGAGTGATGCCAGGAAAGGTCACCCAGTCTTTTCCAGACACTAATGTCATAATTACGGAAACAAGGACTGATTACGGTCGAGGAATATGTCCTTTCACATTTATAGTTATAGTTCTTAAAGGAAAACAAATGATCTAAGTAGCTGTAGTCACTAAGTTGATAGTTTATTGTAGTAACATCTCCAAACTGGCACTCAAATTCAATCTATACTTGCCTACAATACATTATTATTATTATTATTATTATTATTATTATTATTATTATTATTATTATTATTATTAATCTAAGAAGAAGAAGAAGAAGAAGAAGAAGAAGAAGAAGAAGAAGAAGAAGAAGAAGAAGAAGAAGACATATTTAAAGGGGGAAAGCTTAATATTTTAACACTGGTAGCTATTCAATGAAATACAAAAAAGTCAGTAATTCAGAAACGATTGGGAAAGCCATAACTTTCAAATTAATACATTTTGTTGCGTTTTAGTATCAATAATAAAGGTAACCTGCTCATATGTAGTTTTATATTTTACATTTTGTGCTGTTAATATTTAATAACCCACACTAACTGCAATATTATCATCTCATTTTAACAGGTATTTCCAGTTCATTTTGTAACAAAATTACTCACCTTTATTCACAAACACGATTTTACGCACCATTACTGTACAGACCGCCATTATTCATCACCCTAATAAAGTAATTTGGCAGGGGACACTGGGGACAGTTGTAACATGGGACGGTTGTAACACCTTGAATTTCTCCAATGAGAAGCAAGCTAGAGTGCCATCACTCACTCAGCACATGTTCAATTCAGGTCTCTGTCGGCCTGTGGAAGAGGAGCTGTCTGTGCCAAAGCCCTGAGACTTTATCTAAAAAAAATCGATTTTTGACCTAGTAGAGTACATTTTCTCCCGAGTTTTCTTTTTGTGATATATACCTGTGTTATCCAGTTTGTGATCCAGGCTTTTATGGGGATTCGTAGAGGACAGATATAAGTTGTTTGTATCAAAGTCTGGTCAAACTAGGTCAAATCATCTGTGCGTAATGGAGAGAAAGGTAAAAAAAATGTAACAACTGTCCCCGGTCTCCGCTACTATCAAAATGAATGTTTAGATTGTGCTTTGGATTTCTTTATTTGTTTAAGGACAATATTGTGTTCATGTGTTAACTATCTTCAATTGTTTTAAAAAATGAGCATTTTAAATTGGTGGTTGTGATGCGTCACCAAATGTTATCGTGTTAATGGTACTTAAACAGTAGCTTCCAGCCTTTCAGCATTACAAGCCCAAGAACAGCTCATTCTCCGGTAAGTAACGCGCTTCACCAAAAAAAGAACAAATCATTGAGATAGTTATTTAGGATTTTGTTTGAAAAAATAGAAAGATTTATTAAATGGCGTTTTATTAGGCATAGTCAAAACATATCGTTTATCATTAATTTAAAAATACACATCCCATATCATACTACATAATAATTAGATATGTATATACGTGTGATTGAATACTTAAAAGGTATTACATAAGCCACAACAGTACAAGAAAAAAAATCATCCGTTCCTATTTATTCCGCTTGAATGTGCAATGTTCCTGTGGTTTAATAAACCTTGCCCTAGGATGACTGCCAGCTTTTATTTTCCCTATCAGTGGTTTTAATCACCTGAACACATTTCTAAGTGACAAAACGAACGAGGCAAGTGTCCTCTAGTAGTAGATTTCATTTTGAATCCCCTATCAACCCCATATCTCGTGTTCCTGTCATGCCTAAAATACAATGAATTCAAATCCGCAGTCACTGCCCCAAACCTCCACCCAGTCCTGATTCAACTCTCCCAAGGCCCTGGGGCTCGGTTCTATATTGTGAGATCATATCCAAATACGATCGGCCTTGCGACCAGTTATCACCTGCAATCTCGATCAGGTATCACCTGTTTCTATATTCGAGTCGAATCGTAGTTGATGTCGAGTTTCAATACGACAGGTAGACTAGCCATGTCTGAAAGTACACGAACCACGCAACACAAGGAATGTATTTTGAATGGTCTTGGAAAGCACATTTGCGTAGGCTAATCATTAGTCATATGACTATATGTTTAAGTGACCTAGCACCCCATTTTCTATCTAATGTATGCTGTTGTATATATTCCCATGTAATATACACGTTTGGAACGGCAGCATAAACACACCATTGTGTTAAGAGTTATTTAATAAGTCTAATTTAATATTTAACTAAATACGTATTAAATATGTTAGAATGCATGAGGCACATTTAAAAAACGAAATATACTGAGCCTAATTATTAAGGGGGATTCTGGGTTGTGTTCGGAGACAAACCGGATAGGAAAATCAATAAAGGCATCTGCCGAAACAGAGACAAAAAGAAAACATTATACTAGCAGAGCTAGCTTACAGATATGCCTACTGCGAGAAGAAGTACAAATTAATAAAGACATTAAAAAAAAGTCGTGTAACGTTTTCCTCAAAGATGATTAACAGGACTGAAAATTGCAAATAAAATAATGCTGCTAGCGAGCCACAACATTAAATCAAACAGGCAGAGGCGCCCTGATCCTACACACTAGCAACAGAAGAACAGACTATAATTTCTTGATCGATTTACACTTTCAGTTGTATGTATTTATATAGCGCCTTTCACAGAATCTCAAAGCGCTTTACACGTAGTTAAAACAAACATGTCTACAGTATCAAGACATAGTAAACATTACAAAATAACAATAGGCTACATAATTATACTAATAACAATACCAATACATAATAATAATAATAATAATAATAATAATAATAATAATAATAATAATAATAATAATAATAATAATAATAATAAAAACCATGTCAAAGACACCGCGCATATATCTTCTGCTGCCTTCTGTCGCTGTAATTGTCTCAGCCTATGTCTTAAATACACCGCATACACGAGAGCAGCCATGCTTCTCAAAGTTCAATGAGGGAAATGATTGTGGTCATCCTGTCGTATTTATACACCAAGTAAACTGGTGTCGGTGAAATACCTCCGGTAATACGACCAAGTAGAGTGAGCAACGTTATATAGAAACGCTACTCTATCGTATATTGTGCTCCGGAAGTCGTTATCTTGCCTTTAGTTAGTGTTTGATTCCGCTATACTTTTTTTTGAGAATGAATCTTTGATGCTTATTATGCTGTTTATTAAACTTGCCTTCTACAACTAACATAACACCATAAATGTCATAATTAACAAGGTGTTTCAGTCGATAAATAGCCATTGCTGATATTCATCTATATCTATATTGAAAAGAGACAGCATTTGCAAACAGTCATAGTCCATCGTTTAGTGTTTTCTCTGATTTTAGCAAAATTGTACTTATCTTTTTTAACGAAGAGACAAATTGTTAAGATACTAGCTTAAAATATTGCTTTTTGACTACCTGCACTCTTAGAACAAATGTGTTAAATTAACACAGTTCTGAGTTCATACAGGGACAACAAACACAATTTTGTGTTGAAATTAACAAACCACAACACAATAATGTCCTTTTCTTACTCAGCAAAGCATTTAGCCACGACTTGTGTTAAAAAGACACATTATTGTGTTGTGGTTTGTTAATTTCAACACAAAATTGTGTTGTCCCAGTATGAACCCAGAACTGTGTTAATTTAACACATTTGTTCTAAGAGTATGATATATTTTTTAAAAAAGAATATTTTGAATATATCATGATAGGAACTATTGGTCATATCGTAATTTGCATTTAAAGCAATTTGTTTAATTACTAGCGCATTAGTGTGTATATTGTGGTAATAATAATAATAATAATAATAATAATAATAATAATAATAATAATAATAATAATAATTATTATTATTATTATTATTATTATTATTATATAATTGTAGTTTCTTCAGTTATGTTAAACTATTGTATATATATATATATATATATATATATATATATATATATATATATATATATATATATATATATATATATATATATTCGTTCAATAACATCAAACCCGTTAACACAAACCAAACTAAATACGGACACTGGTGTTTTTAAAGTTTTGAATGTTAGTTTGGCAACTCGTTTCTTATGTCTAACTTCGTGTTTTCTATTTCTTTACTTGAACCCAACAGAGTTAAATAATAAAAGTAGATTGGAACCTTCTGTTTGTTTCAGTTGCTTGGAGCGTCTGGTCTGCATTACTGTTTTTATAAGGGCTCATACAAATCGAATACAAGGTCACCAAATAATTAACAGTTGTGAATTCCCTCCTTACCCATTAAAATACTTCCCTGCTTATATTTCATTTCCCCTTTGCCAACGACAACATTCCCAGTGCAAAACTGCTCATACTGATTACATTGAATTTAAGGGTATTACATCCACCTCACCATACTGCGTGAACGCATTTCACACGTTTAGAAATATTAATGATATTTTGCTTTCATAACGTGAATAGCAGTTTCAGAAATGCGTTATAGACCCGCCTAAAGGTGATACATAAAACCGCAGATAGGGCATTCATATCCTTTAGATACGAAGTGAATGTGTCTAATTAAATACCCAACATGTATATCTTTCAAAGATTTTGAACCCCATATCATGAATCTTTTATGGATCTCTATCGGAACTACTATAAAAACTAGTACAAACGTGTATGTTGGTTTAAGTAAAAGATAATAATAATAATATATTTATAAAATGTGTATTTTAAGTGAATCTACGTATAAACTGTAAAAAAATAATTACATATATTTTGTTTACATATTCTATTTTATAATCGCCTATCTTGATATTAATGTCAAAATAACAAAACAAACAAGCAAACAAAAAACCCTGTAACAGGCATGTTTTTTTTAAGGTTCTGCAAACGTGTACTGTATTCCTCCCATTTCAATCCTTTCTTTCATAATTGTCATCGTGTTCTAGTTCGGATGCTTGGGGGTCCTGAGGCCAGCGAGCACCATCTGCGTTTTAATGAGTTACTTTAAGTGCCAAAAGTAATTTTCCTACATTCAGCTAGTTCTTGTCTGATCTTGCGACCGTAACGAACCTAAATCTACAAAGTTTTCTCATCTTTAATTTTCATATAGTAGTTTTTATATTTTTTGCAAGCATCTCTCAGAAAGACTGGTACACTGTTTACAAATCTATTTCGTTTTCTGTTTATGAGCCCAACTATCACGCTAAACAACGATCTGCTAATCAATTAAGATTGATCATCTTTAGGACTTATGAAAATCTTCACTGTAAATGTTATATGACATCTAAAATGTTTTTTTTGTTTGTTTCTTTTCATCTTCCGATACGCTCGACTGACAAATGTATGAATGCGTTCATTTCATAATTTATAGCAACATTCTCTTGTTTAAGTTGCCATTTGAATCCAGCAGGACCCTTGGTTAGCAGTTTGTATAGGATGTGGAGTTTAAAAACAAGGGTGCAATTTCGAATTTATGATGCTGCGTAAAGTCAACTGAACTATTTCTTATCGAGGTCAGTTTGGACCATATTGTCTGCAAATGAGCTCGGGTAAACCTTTACATAAAGGTCTGTTCAGCAGCAAAACTCAATTTCGGCAATTAAAGTGGCGATCACACAGGGAGGTAGGCACTAAAATAGTAACCACTTCAGAGGAACGGAAGTTCTCTACGTATTTTGGTGATGTGCCATTGGCTGGGCAGGTTCATTATGGGAGACAATATTTGATATGTTATGACATGAACACTCAATTAGATCACTGAGTTCAAATACTCCAATCATCGGCTTGATGCTAAGCAACCCTCAGAAGGTCCAGCACAAGGTCACAGCCTGTGACACATCAAATCAAAATCAGACGGGAAAGTGAGGCTTTTTCTTAATCAAACCAGTTTGCTCGATTCACAATTCACTTCTTAAAGCAGAATCTTTTATTTACTAACTGGAACGAATGTCTGTGCAGTTAACTGATAGCTTTTATGACTCCACTTACATGCCCTCAATTGTGTCTGTGCTTTATACTGTCAAATGATTTAGTTACACCGTTTTGTCCCCCACTGATTCCAGCTTGGTCACAAAACATAAACACATCAATTGCATTATGTTTCTTGTTGCATTAAAATGTATTTCTGAAATAAACAAACTTATTTTTTTCATAGACCAGACGTATTTTATATTATACATAGTTAGACAGCTTCTGAATACACGAACGCAATGATATTAAAACTTTGTAAAAAGTAAAACAAAAAAAGAAAAAATACTGCCACAATAAATGTATCTACTTTTATTCTATACATAATGTGTAAAATTAACACAGAATGTGAACGATGCTGTCTGTATTTAAAAAATCTATACAAAGTGTATTTAAAAGTTCTAGTTGAGAATAATCTAGCAGTCTTTACTCATTGCATTTTTTGATGATTCGATATTGCAGTGTTACATACACTCTTAATAAACAGGGTTGTATGTGTTTTAAGGGTGTATTTCTATCAGATGTAGGTCACTGTCTGGTAGACTGCAATGCGTCCATAAAATATGCAATGTAGGCTATAGGATATGCTGTGGAGCTACACGAAGAATCAATGCGTGCGAAAGGAAATGTTTTCAGTTTCAGGAAACCATAAGTATACATCTTTAGTTGCACGAGCAGCGCTGTTTCTATTTAGATCAAAACAGAACCCCTTGGGGAAACAAGGTAGGTTTTTTATTGAAGCTGGGGACTAAATAACCCAGCTCATATATCTACAAAGGAGCCATGTGGCTTTTGAAAAGCTGAAGAGGTATGCTCAGAAATCAACATGAAATAAATTAAGGCAATTTGATTTTTTTTTTTCAACATTTCAACAGCTAATGAACCCCGCTGACTCAGATAAAATACCAATGGAACTTTATAGCAATGAAATGGAGGCAGGTTGCTGAGAATATGATTGCATGAATATGAGGGCAAGGTGAAGGAATGTTCTGCTCTCCTTTAGTCTGTGTCAAATAGAGTGCTATTAGTGCCTCACTAAAATGCCAATTCGCCTCCAACAGATTAAAAAAAATAGGATAATAAACCTTCACTTGTACCTTATCCAGGTGTGAACTCCAATATAAATATATACATATTATAAAATGTTCGATTTGTAAACAAGGCAAAAAAACAATTTAATATTAACAGCTTTTACAACAGTTACGGAATTTCATGTATGATTTTCTAACAATTTAAAAATAATTTTTCGTGGTTTTTTTTCTTCCATTTGCAGTATTGTTAAGTAAGTAGTGATTTATAAGACAACCAACCTCTCCCACTGTTCTTAAAGTGTATACTTTCTAAACCGATCATTAATCTGACCTTGGAGAATGAGGCTGTAAAAAAAGTGTAATTAAATCTTTGTAAATGTAATTCACATAACAAAAACTGGGTCCAGCGTAATACTGATAAAACTGATAAGGAACAGAAAATCTTTGACCCTAATTAGTTTGAACTTTATATTTGTCTTAAAGTTGAAAAGTTAATTCTTTTTTTTAGGGGGTATAGTTTAGTGGAAAGGATTGTACTGCATTGTGTACAATATACATTCATAATGTACATTAGGTGTGGGGGATACAATTGTTTATGTTAAAACTTTTATTTTTTTCTGTTTTACAGTTCCTGATTTCTTTTCATAACTGACATGCATACATCAATAAAAATATGTGTTTTAACTTGTTTTAAAATCTAAAGTGTATGTATAATATAATAAAATACGTATGTTTAGACCAACCTTGTCCTCTGTCCACAAAACTGGTTATGGTGTTAGCAGACTTTGAAGACCGGAAAAAACTTGCGTTTATCCCGAGTTTTTCAGCTGCAGAGTAAGTCCTATAAATAGACAACATATACTCGTGGGGCACAACAGCACCGTGTTTCATCGGATCTTGGTGATGGCTTTGGCTGGTAGAAGATGCTAATATCTCTTTAAGAAATGTGGGTGCCTTCCTCCCATCTTTTGGCATCCTGCCCTCCTTGTTGCTTCTCGGTACCGGAGAAGGGACAATAGCAGCTGGCTGGATACAAGGTAAATCCCACACGCAGGTAACAAGGAGGAGGGCGAAGGCGGCAGCTCTGAGGGCCTCCATGCTAATCGTGTCCCAACAGAATTCAAAGAGCTCTCCGCTCTGTGGCTCCGGATTGATCGCTTAAACAAACGCAGCGATGAGAGCTACAGACTTTACGACCAAAAGAAAACTGCGCTCCTGCGAACATCGGACTGCTCAAGCAACGCTGTGACACGCCCACTCACGCACAGCAGTGTACTCATTTATTTATTGGTGAAACAAGAGCCCTCAATAAAGCTCCACTGAGACAGCACGTTCACACGGGCTAGCCGAGTGAGATTAGATTTAATTTGAAAGCGACTTCTTTAAAGATGCCATTCTCATAAGCAGCATATTAATTGCTCAAAGGATAGTAATTCCAACTCACATGTAGCTGAACCCCAATAAGGCATTTATCCAACAGGCCTACCGCATTAAAAAAAAAAAAAAAAATCATATTTGTGCCTTGAATCATTTTCTATGAATTAAATAGCAGACAATAAGGAAATAGTCGTATTCTTGTTTTATAACCATACAGATATGGTGGTTTAAACAGGCATCTGCCAAATAATTATGGTAAATTGTCAACATCAGCAAGAAACTTTTTTTTTTCAGTATGCCCTTAACACATGTAGGATACCAGTAGCTTAAACAACTTCGATGGTCTAACCTCGTCCTACATTTTGAAACTATAACGATTTTAAATATCGCATGCTTAGTCTTGCAACATTTAAGTTACGTATGGAAATGAGTCGTACAATGAAACTAAAATACAAGCTTTCTTGTAGGAAACTATTTAAGTCCCATAGACTTTACGTTTTGTGTGTTTTTTTTTAGCTAAAATAATTTGAACAGAATTTCAAACTATGTGATGGTATATGTATAATTAACATTTATCAAAAATAAAATGGCTTTGCTCAATAAAATCTTCACTACTCTAAAATGCGTATTTATAAATTATATAAGGTGAAGTTATCCCAAATCGGAGAATTGAGAGTATCAGATAGGCCTACAATATTACGTTGTGGTTGTTATGTGGGTTGTTTTAAAACACAATCTCTTAGATCTTTAAAATAAATGAATTTAGAACTAATCATTTGACTCTTTTTACAACTGTACTGCCCTCTAACGGAGACATACGTTCACTTCAATTGAGCCTCGATTAATTCCATAACTAAGCAATTCTCTAATTTAATTGCAACTTCAATCAGCAATTGATCTACCTCAGTTGTGGGTTTGTAGATTGGAATGCTGTGTTTTGCTTCCCCCAATTTCTTGCTCTCACCCGTCAAAGAACCTAAAGGAATATTACAGCTTCAGCTTGTGACTACCCATTTTCAGAATAAATATAGATAGAGGCAATCTACATTAGCTACAGGCCTCTTTTGTGTGCCTTTATACTTTTCAATTAAAAACAAACAAACAAACAAAAAACTTCAAAGAACTTCAAAAAAAACCTTCTAGAACTTCACACACACACACACACACACACACACACACACACACACACACACACACACACACACACACAAACAAAAGATTGAAATCCCATAGCCAATAAGAAACACGTTCAATTTCCAAACCCTGCCAGTTCCACTGATGCTAAATACAGCTGTGTGGATTATTATTATTATTATTATTATTATTATTATTATTATTATTATTATTATTATTATTATTATTATTTAGTTTGTACTGTTTACAGAAAATAGCTATGAAATCTTGTAACGATATCAACATCGAAGGGTAAATAAAACAAACACACCATGTAATGTTTTGATAGGTCTATTGTGACAACATAAAAAAAAAAAAAAAACATGTTCGATTGCAAAACAACATTGCAGTTTAATAGCAGGCTACATGCACATAATTTTACCATAAGAAAGACATCCACCTTAACTCAACAAACCCCCTTAGGAGCACGTTCAGCACACACTACCTTGACCAAAATGTCGCTCAGACCATCAGTGTGTGCACCGTTGTAAAATAAAGGCTGGTTGACAGTAAATAATTCTGGGTGGCAGATGATTAAAGTTCCCCTTCAGTCGAAATAAAGTGAAGTCAAAAGACAAAGGTAACAGTTATGTTGGTTGCATGCAGTGTGGTTTAACAGTATAATTGAGTACTCTCTGAATTTAACAATAGTTAAATGTGTTATTGTGCTTACAAACTGTCCTACATATTGTAAAAATAACATTTTAAATTATTATATTGTGTGACGGTTGCTAATGAGTTCTGGACTATGGCTTTACCTAGACAATTGCATGAGACAGAATCCTTTTCAGAGAGGCTATTTCATAATGTTTAAAAACTTCTATTATTCTTCTCGATTAATAAAAAAATAAACGAATTGTGAGACTTGAAAAAAAACACATTTAGACAAAACGTTTTGAATATAAACAGCCGTGTTTTAAACTGTGTATGGATCCGACAATGTCAACATGAGTATAGAGGCGGCGCATTGGTGGCACAGATCACTAGCCCCTCTTTCCTCGGATGTTACAAAGCAAAATGTACACACACACACACACACACACACACACACACACACACACACACACACACACACACACACACAAACACACACACACAGTTGTCGTCAAAAGTTTAATACCCCAATGGAAATGCATAATTTCTAGAAATTTCTCAAAAACATATAATTATAGGGGGAAATCTTTTGTAGCAAAAGTTTTTTTTTGTGGATAAGGGGGAAAAAAGTTACAAGAAATAGATTTCTACAATTACTTATTACCAAGTAATTACCAAAAATGCTAATTCAAATGTATTCATACCCTGACAAGGAAAATGAAATTAATAACTAGTTGAGGCACCTTTAGCAATAATAACCTCTTTTAAACAATTAGGATATTTGTGAATAAGCTTTAGGCATGATTCTTTAATGATTTTTGACAATTCTTCAAAGCAAAATTGTTCCAGTTCATTCAAATTCCGAGAACTTCTCTTGTGCACAGCCTTCTTCAACTCATACTAAAGATTCTCAATCAGCTTTAGATTGGGACTTTGACAAGGCCATTCCATAACCTTGATTTTATTCTTCTTTAACCATTCTGAAGTAGATGTTGATGTGTGCTTTGGAATCGTTGTCAAGTTGGAACGTCCAGTTCTGCTTTAAACCAACTTTTGCAGTGGAGGGTTTTTGGAATCCATTTGACCATGTATAGGAACTAAATTTCCCCTGCCATTAGAGGAAAAACAGCCCCATAGAAGGATATTACCACCCCAATGCTTGACCGTAGCTATGGTGTTCTTTTCTTTGTACCTCACCAGACTTTCTCCAAAAGTAACGACTATCAGCGTAACCAAATAACTCAATTTTTGCTTAATCACTCCACAAAACTTTTGACCAGAACTCATATCCATTATTAAAATGCCGTTTTGTAAACTTTAAGCGATTGTCCTTTTGATGTTTTCCTAAGAGTGGCTTTTTCCTTGGCCTGTGACCATTGAGACCTCCACCATGCAATACTCTACCTATGGTTGAAATGGAAACCCCAGTCCCACTTGCAGCCAATTCAATTTGAATATCTTTGGCAGTCAATCTCGGATTGTTATTAACCTTCCTCACAATTCTTCAACTTGTTCTTGGTGAACGAACCTTCTTTCTTCCAGACTGAGGGAGCGTTGTGACAGTACCATGAGTCTTGTACTTCTTGATAACAGAAACATACATTGAAATTGGGATTCTCAAATGTTTGGAAATCTTCTTGTATCCTTCTCCAGCTTTATGACAATTTATACATTTCTGCCTAAGGTCTTCAGATAGCTCTTTACTTTTTTATACTCCCATATTGACTTATTGGTAAAGACAGCAATAATTCTATGCCTAACCATTGTATATTTTCTAAGAATGTTCACCTGCAATCCAGAATTTTCTAGACTTTTCTGGAATTAAGTTCTACATTATCATATTAAAATTTCTAGCACCTTGTAGACAATACTATCATAGCATCAAAGGGTACAAGTACTTTTGAATTAGTGTCACGGGTAGGGTGACCTGAGATAACCCACTTAGTGTACCTATGTAGCTGACGACTCACATACCTTGTTTTTGGTAAGGCAAGGACCTTAGTAACCAAATAGTTATTTCATTCCCCCGTGTATGTTCTTTGTTCCCCGGGTTCCCACACACACACAATGGAGCGACGTCTGGTAAAACAAATTTTATTGTTCTCAACAGGGTAAAAATGATTAAAACTAAACCACACAGTAATACTAAAAATAAGCTGAAACTTCAATAAGGGAGTGCTAAAGAACAAAAAAAAAACACCGCACACTAGGCAGTCCCCTCCTGTTGGTCACGGTCTCAGAAAAAAAGAAAAAAAGTTCATGCACACGGACAATTACTGTTCGACAAAACAAACAAGGAAAAATAAATAGTCCATGGGGGGTAGACCCCACACTCCCGGGGCTTCCCCCGACTTTCTTGGTTCGCTGCTGTTTCCTCCTTCCGATGCGGTAATCCACCACCCCCTGCTGGATCTCTCCACTGCCGAATGGCGGCCGCCTCTGAAGGTCCTGAGACAGGAGAGCGGGGTAAAGAAAAGGGCCATCAGGAACTGACACACGGGTAAGTAAAGTACACCTTCCACCCAGAGGTTCTGGTCACTTCCCTTCGACCAGTCTCTAACCCAGCGTTTCTCTCCTCTCTCTCACCACGCTCCCTTGACCTCGCCCTGATTCCGTCTGCCGCCACCGGACCCAAACCACAAAATCCACAAAAAGAAAACTTCCGCTACAAAATATTTTTCCTATAATTATTTGTTTTCGAGATGTCTGACACACAATGTATGCAGCAATTTCGCCTCAACAGAGAAACAATCACTGATATCTGCCAACTGCTTCAGGCTGACGTGGAAGGAGACATGCACAAGGGTACCCGTACCAGCTGCACTAACATTTTATGCCACTGGCTCGTTCCACTGTGAGTTATACTGCAGGCATGAGCCAGTCGGCTGTATCATGTGCAGTGCAAGATGTAACTTCATGTTTAGTAAAGTGGGCAGGAGGATTCATCCATTTCCCTGTCTCTCACGAGCTGCAACAAAATTTAAAGCAGGGTTTTCTTGGGAGGTATGGGTTTCCTGGTGTCCTGGGAGCCATCAATTCCACACATCTGCAGCTACGCGCACCAACACAGAATAGGCACCTCTACATAAATCGTTAGAGGACCTATTTTGTCAACGTGCAATAAATGTGTGATGCCAACAACTACATCACAAATGTGTATGCAAACCAACCTGGCTCCACTCATGACTCGTTTATCATCGCTAATTTGCAGGTGGCAGCTGCGTTTCAGTGGGATGACAGTCTGAGAGGCTGGTTGACAACAGGTATCCTCTAAAGTGGTGGCTACTATCATCCTGGCCGGTTATATTTTACATAACATAGCTCTCTGTAATGCATGTGATGTTGAACTTACAGAGGAAATATTACAGGTTTGAGGGAAGCAGATGTTGAACTTGAAGTCCCAGTGGTGGAGGTTGCAGATGCTGCAAGTGCCAGACAGGTCAGACAAAGCCTTATAGATTACTTTTTTGTTTATTTCGTAGCCTTGCTTGAAGGGCTTGTTCTTCCTCCTTACTTGGGCTGCTGGGCGCTTTTGTCTCCTTCTTTCTTTTTGGTTTCAAAATGTCCTCCGTTTGCTATCGCAGATGCAGAGGTGATCTTAAAGGGAATGTTGAATCCTTATTGGTTGTAACCTTACTTCACCCACTGTGCTTTAATTGGCTGGGCACATGATTCATTATTTGATGTGAGTTAGCCCAAGTATGAGACCCAACTTCTAAATCACGTTTTCGTGTGCTATCGCGGTGGTTTGCTAATGCTGTCATTTTTGCCAGAGCAGAAAAAAAAATACAATGACTATGCACCTGGTACATAGACATTGTGTTTTACTGATATATTTATTGCTGTCATTGTGGATGAAAAAATTGAAATAGAATGCATGTCATTTTTGTTTGAACATAATATTGCTGGTATCTTAACGCAAGGTGACCAAAATCAACATTCAGAGTAAGTAAAATCATAAAATCAATGCAAATGCTACCACTTCTACCCATTTACCTGAAACTGAAGCACATAAATACCTTTATAGGCAACTAACCAAGAGCAACCTCAGCCAAACACAGCTCTTACACAGCCAATCCTTTCCATTATGTTTTTCTTTTTCAGTCAAATTAAGCTAATGAGTTTTGTCCTTGATGCCCTTAAATTTTTACTGTCCGTGATACATTTATCTGTATTGCGCCACCTTGTGGACCATGTATAGTTTTGTCGACTAGTAAGCTCTGATGAGTATGATTAATTTGGAACTATTTCAGATGTTACACACACTTAAAATGAAGATACATTTTATGATTTTGATTACAGTTGCTCACCCATATACCAGAGCACAAAAGCAATATTGCAAGTAGCTGAGATAAAACCTCACAACTTGAAGTCAATAAAGAAACGTTTTAGCTAATGCCTTCCTCAGTGTAATGGTTTGCAGGCATGTCAGGGCATAATATTCACAATCAGACATCTGACATTGTCTCATGTATGAAACTCTATTATACTGCTCAGATTATTTGCCAAAAATGGATTCTGAAAAGTCTCCTTAAGGCCGATCATGGGGAAGCGTATTATAATTCGCCATGCTTCACCTATGGGCTTCAGTGCACAGAATGACACTAATAGGCTTCCCCTTCCCTGTAATATGCCTTGGAGTCTTTCCAGAAGTGCATTTGCTGGAATAGTTAGCTTGTCAAATAACGACCTAAGCAGAAACTCTGATAAAGAATCACACAAAATCCACATGACAGGATATCAAACAGGAAGAAATGAAATAGCATTTAATATTTGTTAGAATTACATTAACAACAATAAAGCATATTTCCAAACCCCTACACCAGCATCAGTCACAATCAAGGATTCTGAGAGTAAAGCCATCTGAATGAATGCAAGCATGGTGTTGCCAATTTAATGCATTACAGCTCTTAAGGCTAAGATTATTAACATATGAAGTAACTGATAACATATTTCCAGCTAACCTAAACTAAAAAGTTTCAGCCAACTGGCAAGTGTAAACAGAGTATATAGGAGACATGTATTAACCAGCTGTATTGTTTGTAGCACTGGTAACTGACAAGGGTTTTCTCACTGATAAGATTAAACATTATTGAAGGTAGGAAGCCATTGGTCATTCTTCACTGATACCACACAAGTGGATAGATAGCTAGCATTTTCTTCTTTTCTGCAGTAAAATCAGTATTGATGGATCATCAATATGCACCAACCATCCACTTACTATCTGCTGGCTACCCAACTAGATTTTTAAACATTTAGACATCAAGTAAATTATTATTATTATTATTATCATTTTTAACTACTGTGACTTTATATCATTTCAAGCAACTGGAGCTTTGACAGCAAATAATGTATTTACTAGCAATTCCTTCATTTAAATATGTAAATCTATTAACTTGTCAATGTGACCAGCCACATGAAATCACAAATAAATGGCTGCAATGCCATACGTACAGACATACAGATGTATGCAAGTATGCCCGCCAGCCTTTACTGTACACCCTTTTGGGGATATGCATCCCAAGGGAGGTTTAATAAGCTGTCTACAACAGTATCATTTCAACAAGGGAAGCCAATATAGTTGCAAGGTTACAGGGTCTGATTTTGGAATGAGGCATCGAGAAGGATGCTAACATGCTTTACAAAAAAAAAAAAAAAAAATGTAAATAATCTTGGTTTGTGGAATGAGATCAGAGACTAAGGACATATCAATGTTTCCGTGAACAGATTGAAGTTGGATTTGTTTTTATTGGCCACAGCTAACACACAGCTGGTATTTTTCTGCTTGTAAGGGAGTGAAATGTTTTCACAGCTTTTTAAATTCATGTTAAACTTAATAAATCAGTTATTTTGCAGGCAGGTAGCACCATGGACTAAATCCAGTTCCCTAATAAAAAGAAAAATCACCTTACCTTGATGTTTAAGTTTCAGATCCATTGAGAGCAGTAACAGTCATGGGTGCTGCATTTTTCAGTTCCAACTTGAGCTACATAATGGATTTCTACATGCAGATACATCCATATTTACAAATAACCTCATTCCTTCTCATAGCACAAGGGTTACCATAGGATAATACATTCTGTGTCCACACAGAAGTAAATGGGCAAGGGGAGTGAATTGAGACTAATGCATGCCTTTGTTTCTCTAGAATTGATTACTGTAATGCATGTCTCTTTGGTTTCCCAAAAGGTGTGGTGTTTCGCTTACAGCTCGTTCAGAATACCGCTGCTAGAATTCTGACTAAAACCAGTAAAAGTTAACATATTACCCGTTTTAGACTCCTTACACTGACTCCCTGTGCAGTATAGAATAGATTTAAAGATTTTGCTGTTAACGTATAAAGCCCTAAATGGATTAGCACCTAGTTAATTGCAGGAGTTACTGACTCTGTATCATCCAAATCACACTCTCAAATCACAGGATGTGGGGCTACTGGTTATTCCTAGGGTCAACAAAATTAACACCTGAGGAAGGGCTTTTTCATGCAGAGCCCCTTAATTATGGAATGCCCTCCCTTCTTTCGTCAGAGAAGCTGGGACTGTTACAGTTTTTAAGTCAAGACGGCTTTCTTATCTTAGTGGGTTTTTAATGTAACTTTAAAATTTCTGTTTAACATTTTTTTAAATATGTATAATGTTTTTTTAAATAAGCTATATGTAGCAATTATGTGTGTGACATGCCTGAGGACCTTTATACAAAAGGTATTGTGTTGTGTAAATTATTATTATTATTTTTAATGTACTGTACAGTGCTTTGTGATACTTTGGTATGAAAAGCACTACAGTAAATGTAATAAATAAATAAATAAAAAGGAAACCTGTGCTAAAAAATGAATGCTCTTCAAATTTGCTGAGCATTTTTAAATGATCTAGGGGAATTGTTTGAAGGCTTTGTAATGCTTCATAAGAAACTTTTTAATGTTTCAGAAAATAATAGGAATGAAAAATAAGCGCCATATACATTAATCAATACATGAAACAGCTATTTGGTTTGGGTTGTTTAAGGTGGGTTATATAAGCTAAAGGGAAAGATAGCTTTAATGTATTTCTAAATGAATATTGAAAGGTAGTGTCTTACTAGTTTTTTTTTTTTTAAATTAAATATGACTTAAGAACATAAGAAAGTTTACAAATGAGAGGAGACCATTCAGCCCATCTTGCTCATTTGGTTGTTAGTAGCTTATTGATCCCAGAATCTCATCAAGCAGCTTCTTGAAGGATCCCAGGGTGTCAGATTCAACAACATTACTGGGGAGTTGGTTCCAGACCCTCACAATTCTCTGTGTAAAAAAGTGCCTCCTATTTTCTGTTCTGAATGCCCCTTTATCTAATCTCCATTTGTGACCCCTGGTCCTTGTTTCTTTTTTCAGGTCAAAAAAGTCCCCTGGGTCAACATTGTCTATACCTTTTAGGATTTTGAATGTTTGAATCAGATCACCACGTAGTCTTCTTTGTTCAAGATTGAATAGATTCAAATCTTTTAGCCTGTCTGCATACGACATGCCTTTTAAACCCGGGATAATTCTGGTCGCTCTTCTTTGCACTCTTTCTAGAGCAGCAATATCCTTTTAGTAACAAGGTGACCAGAACTGAACACAATATTCTAGGCGAGGTCTTACTAATGCATTGTAAAGTTTTAACATTACTTCCCTTGATTTAAATTCAACACTTCTCACAATATATCCGAGCATCTTGTTGGCCTTTTTTATAGCTTCCCCACATTGTTTAGAGTCAACATAAACTCCTATGTCTTTTTCATAGATTCCTTCTTCAATTTCAGTATCTCCCATATGATATTTATAATGCACATTTGTATTGCCTGCATGCAGTACCTTACACTTTTCTCTATTAAATGACATTTGCCATGTGTCTACCCAGTTCTGAATGCTGTCAAGATCATTTTGAATGACCTTTGCTGCTGCAACAGTGTTTGCCAGTCCTCCTATTTTTGTGTCGTCTGCAAATTTAACAAGTTTGCTTACTATACCAGAATCTAAATCATTAATGTAGATTAGGAATAGCAGAGGACCTAATACTGATCCCTGCGGTACACCACTGGTTACTTGTATGTATATCTTCCATAGTTTATCTTTCCGAGTGAGCCATTGTAATACCATCTGTATTATAGCTTGTACATATCTATCCAGCAATGCTTTTGTACAAAAATCACTGATTATCACAATGAGAAGAATGAATGGAAAACTGACAGTATAAGTGCGACAAGATAACTTCAATGAACTCAGATACTGAAAGATTGTTACATTTTATTTTAAATACATTAAATGAGAAAACACAGAACAAGCCTCATGGGGATCCTCCAGGCTTGCTTCACTTCTTATTCCACTCTGCCTTCTCCTTCTTTTCACGAATCACCTCCTTCACATAAGGTGTTAAGTAGTTTCCATCCTATAAAACAATATAAAGCAATTTAAATGAATGTCTCCAAAACGAAATGTATACTGATATGCATAGGGCAGCAGTGTGGAATAGTGGTTAGGGCTCTGGGCTCTGGACTCTTGACCGGAGGGTTGTGGGTTCAATCCCCGGTGGGGACACTGCTGCTGTACCCTTGAGCAAGGTACTTTACCTAGATTGCTCCAGTAAAAACCCAACTGTATAAATGGGTAATTGTATGAAAAAAATAATGTGATATCTTGTAACAATTGTAAGTCGCCCTGGATAAGGGCATCAGCTAAGAAATAAATAATAATAATAATAATAATAATAATAATAATAATAATAATAATACTTAAAAACATTATACATATATTTTTAAAAAGAGTCAATGTTGTTAAATGGTGGAAAACTCATCCAGTGACTTATGTCCAGGGGATAACCTTTTAAATTATTTCTATGGATTATGCAATAGCAGCTTGTACAGGTTATCGTTTCAATACACTAGCCTTAAAAACACAATTGTACATATAACAAACCTCTTCGTATTTTGTCCACTGATCTTTGGGCAGGACCTGCTGTTTCATAGACAAGTCAAGTGCTCTCTTGATACGGAACATTCTGTCATTGTACACGGACTCTGGGAGCCTCTTCAAAGCCTCTTTCACATCATCATCCTCATACATAGTGTCATCTCGCATCAGTCCTAACAGAAGAAGAATATTAACTTATTTTAGCATTCTTTAATGTAGAACACAGGCCAGAAATGGTCATTTAAAACACAAACACCAATCTGTACTACCAACAATGACCACAAGACCATTAATCCACAAGCATAGTGCAGGCTGATGACAAACAGACACTACACATGAGGAAATAAGGTTTATATATTAGGTAAAGACACACCTTGAGGCAGATGCAATAGTTAGACCTACTGTCTTGATGACTGAATTCCGAGGCGTCAGCTGAGGATTTCAATTAAGACAGGAGGTCTAACTAATGCATCCTCAGAGAGTAAGAGGCTTTACAAATCTGAACACCAAACAGATTTTTAAATGTCACATTTTACTTTTTTGTTATTTTTACTGAGTAAATGCTACTGAGTATTTTAAGTATGCTTCTTGATTGTTGATCGGGTAATTGGTTCCTTCTTGATTGTGAAATAATTGACAGGTGTTGCAGAGAGGCGATTGGCTGAATACAAAAGTACAAGCAATGTTAGGTATGGGGCTTTCTATCATTTTGAGCATTAGTATGGAGGAATGTAACAGCAGCTATTTTAGTGGCATTGAAACATGAAAATATTTGTGATTTATAAAGGTAATTTGTTGGCCTCAGGTCCGTTTCAGTATGCCTGTAACAGCAAATTAACTATTGGTTGAAACAAAGTACAATAAATCTACAATAAATAAAAATAAATAAAATGGGATAATAATGTTTCCCATTTTTTTATGTTGCACCCTTACAAAATTCAAAAATAAAACACTTTATAGGAATGTGAAAAACATGCATGCTAGTTTTAAGTTAGTATTTGATACCACAATGTTTATTGTCATGTAACCATTTTTTATCTATCTACTGCCAAGTTCACATGATCAGTACTGTGTATTTATTGTGAGCCTCCTGACTTTTATTGTACCAATATATACTTGTGCGATGAATTATGGTGCTCATGAAAGGTAATACATTGGCAGCACTTAATCTGCTGAGTAAGAATTGCACTTAGCCCTTTCTGGGACTACAATTTTAAGGAGCAGTTCCTTCACTATGCCCCATCCAATTTATCTTGCCATCAAAGATGCAGTTACAATTGTGTAGAAATTTCATTAAGCCTACTGCTGCTCACCAAGACTGAAATAGATCCAAACTCTTGCCTAAACACTGGGGTCAATCTCAGGTCAGTAAAAGGGGTCTAATGTGGTACTTTACTGCAACTGCATATATTGCAAATTAATTAGTATTTTACTGGCTTTTCTGGACTAAGTGCTGTGATTGGTAAACAGACATGTGAATAGGAGAAAAAAGACAAATGTACTTACCAAGCTTGTTGAAGCCTGCAGCATTGTAGTACCATTTTCGAAAGCCAGACAACAATCGGCCTGTCGCTGAAACTGAAATGTAATATATGTCCATAAGCTTACTTCGAAAATTCAATTTTGTTTGGAATATAAAACATTTTTTAAATTTTGTTGCTTATGGATAACAATGCTGATGGATGCAAGGCCGTTTTTCTCACAGTGAATGCAGTGCTTCCAAAAGGTACACAGCAGTTATTGATAAATGGCATCCTTTAATTTTGAAATAGATTTTGCATTGTAGTGAAAAAAAGCTGCATGACTTTAAACCATTCTGTCAGTTACTCTATGGTGGCAAGAGTAGAAAGATTCATTCAAGTAGGGTGCATATATACTTGATTTTAGACACAATGGGCATTAGGAACGTTATAAACTTGTACCAACCCTAAAGCCACTCTTAATTGATCACAGTTACCACAGCTGGAAGAAGTTGAATGATAAGTTGGAAATCTGAACTGTATTCCTTCGAATTGACTCACTTCTTACACCATTTTTTTTTCTCAAAAATGGCCTGTCTTAAATTACAGTATAGTGATGCTTGTATTAAAAATCGCCAACAAAAAGACGTGACTGCCTGAGTACACAGACAGCCTTTTTCAAAGAAGTGGAAGACACTTTCTGGGAGATAAAGTAATACAGAGGATTCCTCCAACTCAAAAGATGGTGACTAGGAGAGATTCGTTGTTGTTACAGGCATGTTAAATTTACAGTAAATGCATCTTTATTTGATGTTTCAGTTTTTCCTCAAATTGAGGGTGGGAAATTTGGGCTGCGTCTTAAATTCAAAAGGAATACAGTATTTACATTTTTGTATTTGTTGTAATTTGTGTTTTTGGCACATTGTATATTTGACACAGATATTTAAATGTTCTAAGCTTTAAAGGGAAAGTCCCATTGGGGCTGTGTAAGATTGATTATAAAATCTAACCGAGATCCCTTCTGTTTTCACTGCAAATATGCAATACAGTTGAAATATTTGCATTTTCCTATTTCCTTGCTTACTGTTTAAGCTTGTCATGTGTCCCTACATACACGTGCCATACAACACTCAAAAGAGACAGTAATGAAGGAAAGTTTCTGGTAAGTGCCACTCTCTGATATTGCATCCAAATGCAGCAGGTATATTTAGCTGGAATCATTTCCCAGTTACTACAAGCTCATGTTTAAATCCAAGACACCTGTCCACTATAAATTGGCTTTGGCCAATTAGTTGCACTGTGACTACTGATACTGTGCTGCTATTTTAAACCCAAACCTACCAATTACGTGTCTCACGATAAACGTAGGTGTTTTATTTAAACTATAATACTGCCCTCTTGTGGCATTTAGTGACAACACTAAATACTGTGCAGTAGTATAGCTTATGTTTCGTTATATTTATGATCACGTTGTTTTATAATTTGCGACATTCCTTTTCAAGGTATAAGGAACCACCATGACAATCAAATATATCAATGATACTATAGGATTATTTAAAGTAGACACGTATCGCTTCAAAGCTTCATTTTTGTTATTATCCTTCAGTGGTTAGACTTAATATAGGACGCAGTATGAACCATAAAGTCATAACCTGGATATATTACTGAAGGATCCCGCTTTAATAGGGTAAACTCAATTCTTAAGGAAATGCGACTTTCAAAAACATAGGCCAAAGCATCGAACTAAATGATCGGTGGTTTGCTGGTGTTTTTTTTTTTTTTTTTTTTTTTTCCAAAGCTGTCGACTCAGTTGTTGAGGAAATCTACACACAGTACAGTCGTATACATCACTTTCAACTAAAGTCTGGAGTTTAAAATGTATTTACTTATAAAACGTACTGCATTAAAGTAATACCAACAGAAATACTAACCTTGCCGTGTAAGACAGGGATAACCTGGGTCTCTCCTAACAATATACACATCTAGAAATCTAATTTACGTAACCTCAATTCATCAAAACGTAAATACATACAAGACATGGCAACTAGTAACATATGTGCTGTAAAATCGTCTATGTCCAAATTGCCAGTTTGTCATATACGAACAGTTCAATAGGAAAAACAGTTTACCCTTACCTGGTGCCCTCACCGCCATCTTTTCTGTAAATTTCCTTGAGATGGGTTCTGGGTAAAGGAAATCGTCATGTGATGGGATTTTCCCGAATGCATTTTGGGACACGATCAGTATTCAACAAACTTTATTAATAGGTCAAACGGTGATCCATTTAAAAATGCAGCGACCGATGCGGTTACAAAATACATTTATGTATTTTAGTAATGGAGTACTATATATGCAATTGATGAAAATGTTACGTGTGCAAACAAAACAGCACGTTGCAAATACATGTTTAGTTTTAGTTTTACAGATTGTCACGTTAACACGGTAAGAAAGCAACACGTTTTATTTTAGAAGAACTTAAGCTGTTTGTAATCAATGTAAACAAACTGGAAAGACAGCAAGGACTTTTTTTTTCCTGCCGAGTACATGGAACACGAACAGTGCATCCCAGGTAGCATAATGTAAGAGAATGACATATCAGATCGAATAGTTTGTAAACATGAGATAAAATGAAAATGTGAAAAAGAGGTTAAAACACTGAGTGAAAAAAGTTTCCACTGGACACCACGTTTAATGGAACTTTATCCAAAAAAAAAATAAAATACTGTGCTGTTAATACCCACTGTCAAAGCAAAGCAGAACTCTGGAAACCAGGTGGGATTCTAAATGTGACCAGTTTATTTTTAAGCAAACTGATGAAACACAGCGAATCCCTGTTTGGGCCGGGGTTCACGCCAAAATAACAAAAATTGCCTAACGGTCGTTCTCTCACTCGCCCTCACTCACTGCTATCTTCCTTCCTCACACACACTCTTGCTCTGTCTCTGAATCGGCGTTGCCCTGGGCGGCGCTGGTGAATGACGGGGCTGGCAGTCTGGTGCGTGTTGGAGACCGCACCAGCAGCGTCTCGTTGGGCCCCCGGCAGGGCCTGAACTTGTCGAACCAAGGGGTCCTGACCCCGACCCGTCTCGGGGAAGGCAGGTCCCCTGGGTAGGCTAAGGCCAAGGCAGGCCCCCTGCAGGTGCAATGTCCCTGTCCTGAGGTCGAATTGTCCACCTGTGTAGCACAGGAAGTCCAGGCCCAATATGCAGGGGTCCTGGGCAGCTGCTACCCAGACAGGGTGGTGACTTGTCCGTCCAGCTACTTCAGTGGCGAGGTTGCTCTTCCCTTGTATCGGCGTTAGCTACCCTGTCACAGTACGTAATTGTACAGTGGTGGGTTCCAGCCGGACCTCAGCTGGGAGCACATCAGGACGGACCAGAGTCACTGTTGAACCGGTGTCCACTAGAGCAGTACATGGAACCTCCTCGACTCGGACGGGGACGTGGCAGAAATCCCTTTCAGTGGTCCTCCCAACCACTATGGCCGGCCTGTAATGTCCATCTTTGCGAGCCCCTTGGCGTTTCCCCCACAGCTGCTGTGTCAGGCATGCTGGTGCAGCCTCCGTTGCAAGGCAGTGTCACTATAGGTGGCTGGGCTGGCCGCAACCCCAGCACAGCCGCAAGCAGGGCTCAGGCGCCCGGGCAGGCTGGGTGATCGCTGACCAGCTGTGTAGGCCAGGTGGGTGTGATGGTGCTGTCTGGGGCTTCCTCTTCAATGGGTTGGGCCATGCGGACTCTGGGTGGTGTGTGGTCGGGCCGCCTCTTCTGCCGATCCCGCTCCGCCTCCTCAAACACAGCTTTAACTCGTTCTGCATGAGCCATGGCGAGCTCTAAGGAAGCTGGGGCAGCAAGCCAGACCTGCTGACGTAGGGCAGTGGGGTTAGTCCACGGACAAAGGCCTCCATGGCCAGGTCCTCTGGGCCCAGGTCCAGCAAAACCTGCAGCGCTTCCCCCTCCAATGCAGCTGCCAGCTGTCCAGCCTTCTCAGTAGGCCCCAGCCATTAGTGAGCGCCGCCATTTTGAACTTGGCGTGGTAAGCCTCCCACAGGGATTTCCCATCATAGCGCCCTGCCTTCACTGCCTGCCTGCTCGCCCCATGTTATTCCCACTCTGCTCATTCTCTCTCCCACGATCGGCACTGGGCCCATGGTGGTGCTTAACTTTGCTCTCCCACCACACACTCAGCTCGGCTATCAGTGTACCATAACTACAACAGCAATTCAGGTTGATGGTTTGTAAACAAGGCAAGGCCTCTTGGCTTAAACATCCATTTATCATTGCCATTATTTTGAATTGTTTCAGAAAGTCTTACCCATCAGCCTTACCGTTGGCTGTGGTAGGCCGCTTTGTTTACATCCTGCCAAGCCGAGCACGTGTCCAGTGGTGACGTTGCTCCCTACTTGAAGCGCACCTGCACTCCTCCCAGCTCCATGCATGACAACGTTCCTGCCGTCTCTTGACGATGATGACGCAGTGCCCCTCAGCCTGCAGGGCAGTCTGCCATCTTGTCCCCTCTCTTCTCTTTGACCTGTGGGCTCTCACCTCTGCACCATCTCCTTCTCACACGGCGCCTGTCTTTGGGTCACTCCCGACCCTCTGTTCAGCTACCAGCTTGTCTCCTTTCAGTGGCGTTTCATCCACCATTTTCTCCCTCTGTTCTTGTTTCACTCTTCGTGTCAGGTGCTGCATGATCCCACATCTGAATACCAATGTAACGTTCTTCATGTTTGAGCAAAGCAGAACTCGGGAGACCAAGTGGGATTCCAAATGTGACCAGTTTATTTTAAGCAAACTGATGAGAAACAGTGACTCCCTGGTTGGGCCAGGGTTCATGCCAAAATAACAGAAATTGCCTAGTCTCTCTCTTAATGGTCGTTCTCTCACTCTCCCTCACTCACTGCTATCTTCCTTCCTCACATACACTCTTGCTCTGTCTCTTCTCCACTCCTCAGACTCACTTTTGGGTTCTTCCACTGCTCCACAGTTAAGGCCGTTTCTCTCAGCCTCTGTCTCTCTGTCCCTCACAGCAACCACTCAAGTTCAAGTCTGCGTGCTCTCTCCCACCGCAGAGGCTTGCTCCCCTAAATATACCCTCAGGAGGGCCCGCCCACCACCCGGATCAACCGGTCCGATCCATTCCCCTCGACCCTCCGGCTCCCACCGTTTCTGGAGAGTAGCGAAGAATGATTCCGGCTGGTGCATCCCTCGGCAGCAGGTGACAACCCCCCCACCCATAACACACTCTCCCCCTTCCCTTACTCTAACGGTGTGCCCTGTACCCCTACAATACATGTAACACTAAATGAGACATGACCAAACAAACAAACAAGACAAAGAAAATGTCCAGCAAAGCCTGGGTTGTTACAGTATGTATTGTTTGTATCTGGACAGGGGTCTTCCAAAATGATCATCATACATTAAGCGCACACAACCTGGTCTTTTAACAAAATGATGACATCTGATGGCCCTACATTTTCTAAATGTAAGTACTCACAATGAATGTGGAAATGTATACTTTTGACTGGTTTACTGTATACTATATTGTACACAAACACATAAACCTTCACAATTTGAGCATGGTTCAAAATCTGATAATCGTTTTCACTCTGTGGCTCCCATGAGAACCATAATCTGTAACTTAATTTGGCTCATGGATTTCCAAAGGTATATTTTTTTTTCTGCATGTCTAAAATGTAAAAACAAAATTAAACAATCTGCAGAAAGAAGTCAACCTGAATGTGGTCAAGTCAAGACAGTGATGTCATGACCTGACCTAATAAAAGGTCAAACTATTCCCTACCTAGGGTTGCCACTTTTTCCACAGAACAAACCCGGACATATTTCTCAATCAGCCTTGGTCTATCAAAACTGCAGTTTACTGTACAAATCAATTGCGGTACAAATCAATGATCATGCAGTATACACAGTATTGTGCTCTTGATATTTTTAGCAATCAAACTTGTAATCAAACTCAATAATGATTTCTGTTCAGTTTTCAAGTAGCCTAAAATTACATGTAGATGAATGCAGTTTTCATTATTGTTAAACTGATGGTTTAGTGATTTCCGTTATACAATTATGCAATAATTATTATTATTATTATTATTATTATTATTATTATTACCGATTTTTCAGAAATATTTATACACTTAAACAGAGAGTACACTTAAGCGGGTTGGTGATATCCAGTCCTTACATAAAATATTTCTTTACCGTTAACAGAATGTACTATGCTACATTAATTATTTTACTGAACTTCAAAATGAAATCACAGAGCATTATGATTGATAACATATTTAAATGCACAATAATGCAAACTGCATTCAGCCACCTGTAATTTTAGGAAACTTTGAAAACTGAACAGAAATAGTTATGTACGTACCTTACATATTGTTAATGCTGTGTTCCTTTTTGCACAGCATAGTCCTTCAGTACAGTGTCTTAGCTTAACCGTTTAGCTGTCACTCGCTAAAAATGATTTTTACAGGAAATCTACAGATTCTATTTACTGACACTTCGTAGAACAAAAGAACATTTTTTATCCCCGTACAAAGTTATGATACTCTTATACCAAATATGTCATATACATTTTTAAAATTGTGGGTCTATAACGAAAGATGGTAACGTTTACTTACGAACAACATAGAAATACTGTATATAATTCATGTTAGTACTGTATTTTGAAACACTTATTGAAAATGTGTATTTTCTTAATTGGTAACATGTAAGTTTTCTTAAAAGGATAAAAAAAAAAAAATCTTGGTCAAATCACGTCAAAGTGTGCTCGTTCACTGAGGGTGCACAGTAGGGGTCACAAATTCCATGAATCTGGCACTTATCATTAATTATATTTTTCTAATTCCTGTGACTGGAGGTAAGAAATGTGCTCTGTGGTTGCAAATGCATTACATTTTGCTGTGGAAGATACCGTTTTTGCATTAGCTGCCATGGTTGTTTTGACCGGCGTAGGCTGCTGGGGTCATGTGACTGCAACCCCTCACTTGGATTGTTTACATCACATGGATATGTTCGTTGTCTTCAGCATTATTCAAATACAGATCAGTACTAAACAGTACATTTCTCATACGATAGTGGAAATCGTTTATGTGACTAATGTATGTCAAAGAAAATATTACAGGAAGGTTGGTGTTTCTTATGTGTTTCACTTAAAACCGGACATCAGGGTGTCCGGGCTTGTTCATTCCTGCCACACAGACACAGATGCCAATTCCTGGACTGTCCGGGTCAAACCAGGACAGGTGGCAACCTGAGTCTACAATGCCTGAACATAAGCCAGGAAAGTGAGGCATTGAATGAAAACTAGCTGCTGCGTGCATCTACAATATGGTTAATTTCACCCCTCCACCCCTTCCCCCAAGATCACTGTGAACTTCAGATATTATTTCAACAGTTTATGTTAGACAAATGTTTGTTGACCCCAAACGTGATTTATATTTCCATTAGAATGTTAATGGTACCAGGAAAAAAAAAGACTGCCCAAAAGGCATTATTTCATCCAAACTGCCAGAAGAATCCTTTTGAAAAATAAAAATATGAGTCATGCTGAAGTAATGCCCTTTATATATCATTTTAGACATATCAGTACATTTATGGCACAGTGCATTCTGCAATTAAAGTGTCTTCTGAAACATTTCAAAGTCATTGAGCGAGGCCAAGGCAATCTCTGTACAGAAGACTTCATCGGGGAGTGAGACCAGTCGATCCAATGAGATGTAGTTTGGCTCAGCAGGGTCATACTGGGCCCTTCCCAAGTGCTTAAGGAACAAATGTCTCTCCTTAATTCTCAATAACTTTGCATTCAATGCCTAAAAAACAAACAAAAAAACAAAAAACAGGTAAAATATTAAGACTAATTCACATGAGAATGATTCAACACTACTGCTATAATGTGTTAGTCCCCAATACTGTTTATTTTTAGCATTTACAGTACATTTACATATGTATTATCGAAGACCACAAAATAACTTTATTGGCTTCTATCAGCTGACCTGTGTATTGGTCAAGGCAGAGATATCCCAACTAACAGTTGTGCAAATCAAATTGGTGCCAACCACATCTAACACCCACCATGCTAAACTTAGTTAAAGCAATAGTCTTTCTGATTTGCTGTAATCAAGTTAAGAAAGCTGGCTTCAACATGGAACTAAAATTAAAACTGTACTATATTTGTAATAATGAAATAATGTTGTTGTTTTTTTTTTTAAATCAATACATAATATATTGGATGATTAATAAAATAATTAAAAGGAATATGTGATTCTTAAAGTTGAAGTTCCTTCCTTATGATCACCGTGGATACCAGTGATTTATTTTGGCATTTTGTACAATAAACATCGAAAACAGGCAAACTTTTGCTTATTACAACACACTGTATTAAAACTGTCAGCTGCATTTTACTATAAACCCTTCTGAGGATACAGTTTCAAACCCAAACCCTTGGGTACCTGAGGGAATTTGACAATGAGATTGTGAGGGATGCCCATTGTATTGTGCAAATAGTCAAAGATTCCCGTAAGTTTCTTCTTGCTTGCAGTTAAAAGCTTTGGTATTCTTGTAACAATGTGCCGGACTTCATTTTCCTTAAAACCCAGTTCTGTTTGACACACCTGTAAAAAAGAAGCAAAGCATAAAATTAGGGATGCTTGGTGGACAAGAGGTTTTCAGCTTACATACAATAATTATGCATATACTAACCATGTAATAAAACATGCATGTACAGTACTGTGCAAAAGTTTTAGGCAGGTGTGAAAAAATGCTGTAAAGTAAGAATGCTTTCAAAAATAGACATGTTAATAGATTATATTTATCAATTAACTAAATGCAAAGTGAGTGAACAGAAGAAAAATCTAAATCAAATCCATATTTGGTGTGACCACCCTTTGCCTTCAAAACAGCATCAATTCTTCTAGGTACACTTGCACAAAGTCAGGGATTTTGTAGGCATATAGTCAGGTGTATGATTAAACAATTATACCAAACAGGTGCTATTGATCATCAATTCAATATATAGGTTGAAACACAATCATTAACTGAAACAGAAACAGCTGAGTAGGAGGAATAAAACTGGGTGAGGAACAGCCAAACTCAGCTAACAAGGTGAGGTTGCTGAAGACAGTTTACTGTCAAAAGTCATACACCATGGCAAGACTGAGCACAGCAACAAGACACAAGGTAGTTATACTGCATCAGCAAGGTCTCTCCCAAGCAGAAATTTCAAGGCAGACAGGGGTTTCCAGATGTGCTGTCCAAGCTCTTTTGAAGAAGCACAAAGAAACGGGCAACGTTGAGGACCGTAGACGCAGTGGTCGGCCAAGGAAACTTACTGCAGCAGATGAAATCATCATGCTTACTTCCTTCGCAATCGGAAGATGTCCAGCAGTGCCATCAGCTCAGAATTGGCAGAAAACAGTGGGACCCTGGTACACCCATCTACTGTCCGAGAAGTCTGGTCAGAAGTGGCCTTCATGGAAGACTTGCGCCAAAAAGCCATACCTCCGACGTGGAAACAAGGCCAAGCGACTCAACTATGCACGAAAACAGAGGAACTGGGGTGCAGAAAAATGGCAGCAGGTGCTCTGGACTGATGAGTCAAAATTTGAAATATTTGGCTGTAGCAGAAGGCAGTTTGTTCGCCAAGGGCTGGAGAGCGATACACGAATGAGTGTCTGCAGGCAACAGTGAAGCATGGTGGAGGTTCCTTGCAAGTTTGGGGCTGCATTTCTGCAAATGGAGTTGGGGATTTGGTCAGAATTAATGGTCTCCTCAATGCTGAGAAGTACAGGCAGATACTTATCCATCATGCAATACCATCAGGGAGGCATCTGATTGGCCCCAAATTTATTCTGCAGCATGACAACGACCCCAAACATACAGCGAAAGTCATTAAGAACTATCTTCAGCGTAAAGAAGAACAAGGAGTCCTGGAAGTGATGGTATGGCCCCACAGAGCCCTGATCTCAACATCATCGAGTCTGTCTGGGATTACATGAAGAGAGAGAAGCAACTGAGGCTGCCTAAATCCACAGAAGAACTGTGGTAAGTTCTCCAAGATGTTTGGGCCAACCTACCTGCCTAGTTCCTTCAAAAACTGTGTGCAAGTGTACCTAGAAGAATTGATGCTGTTTTGAAGGCAAAGGGTGGTCACACCAAATATTGATTTGATGTAGATTTTTCTTCTGTTCACTCACTTTGCATTTTGTTAATTGATAAATATAAACTATTAACATGTCTATTTTTGAAAGCATTCTTACTTTACAGCATTTTTTCACACCAGCCTAAAACTTTTGCACAGTACTGTATAACATACAACAATTGCTTGAAGAAGTAGAGCCCTCACCACTGCATCTTGGACAATTATCGCTTCAAAACAAACAGGCTGTATGGTCAAATAACTTACTTTAAGGTTTTCTTTTACTGGTTCCAAACTGCCAGTTAATAACCTTGGAAGACGCGTCACAAGATCCATAGTCTAAAAAATTTGAAAAAAAGAGAAGTCAACAGAGTAACATTTAACTGGTTCTTTAAGCTTGAGTAATCTCCTCATAAACATAGTTCAATACAGGTTGTAACACTGTAAACTACAAAACAGTAAACAGTGGTCTCTGTAAAAAATGACACAGCCTTTCAGCTTACATGTGAACCTCATTCTGACCTTTTTCAATAGTAGTTGTCATAACAAATCAGGTTAAACAGAGGCTGGATATAGATGTAGACCTGAAACTTAAAAAAAGATGATTTTTCAGAACTAGGCATCAGAAAATAATGGCAGTAAGTACTGTATATCCTTATGAAAGTATAAAACACCTTTTAGAAAATCACCTTTCTTACAGTCCAAGCTGTTATATAATACTGTGTCTACTGATGTCCGCCACAATAAAAGGGGAAATAGTCAGAAATTTCTGTTTATATAGCTTAGTCTTTTTTAATGCTTCAGGGTCGGAATTTCGTGACCAAAATACATGATCCATCAAGAGAGGTTGCATTCAATTTCTCTTAGCAGTGAAATGGTTGAAATAAAAATAAACTTCAATTTACTTTGAAGGTCACATGGATGTGTATTTTTTTGTCATATTGGACTGATTTATCTTCCACAAAACAAGCATACAATAAGAATAACAACTTATCTAAAGAAAGAGTCAGAGAACAAAACAGAGCATTATTAAATCATAAACTTCAAAATCATCTCGGAAAAAAATTATTCCATTTGCTTTATGTCTTGCCATATGTATAGGCACTTTTTTTTCTTCTTCTATATGGTTCTCATTCAAAATGTGATCCCTTAAGCACTGATCATGTCAAATAGACCCCTTGCCCCCTAGACCTATTGGACTGCATTTGAGTACAAGCCATCTGACTTTATACAAATATCCTTTGGTTTGTGCAAGCACCGGTTTAAAACACAGATGTGTTTTATTTCATCCAACCTTCTCATCAGACTGCATATTTGTACAGTAGTTCAGAGCAAACACTCCATGTCAGCACTGCATTAAAATGTTTGTATAGCTGTTTTTATGCCCCGCACTTGATTTGTTGGATTACCTGATCAAGTGTTCCACACAGGACCTACCTTCTGCACATTCAATCCAAGCTCTTTCTGGAAAAAGCCTAATCTGTTGTCCAGCCTCTCAACACTAAAGTTCAGCAGATATGGGGCTTTGGAGACCATTCTAGCTACAGCTGTTGAGCTGAACTTTTTGGACTCCAAATAAGATACCCTAAAACAGTATTTAGAAATAAAAAAAAAAGAGTTAAGAAACATAGTAATACATTGACAAGTCTTTATATGTTATAATGTAAACTGTACTTTTGGAGGGATTTCTGTAATTGGGGTAGTGTTTGCCACTCCACAAGTGACCACAGTTGTAATTTTCCTTAATTAGTCTTGCTGAAGAAAAGTGTGTATTATATGGTAGGTGTTCTTAATACCATGTAAAATAGAGCAAAAAGATAAATAACTAAACTGGACATGGTAAGTGTATCAATTCCAAACTGACCACAGCAGGAGCCCAGTCTTATTAAATGATGATATATATATATATATATATATATATATATATATATATATATATATATATATATATATAATAGAAATAATATCCTATTCTGAATAACAATTTAATTTATAGCTATATTCAGTATGTACAGCAAATACAATATCTGTCCACCAGATGATGCTAAGTAATCCCATCAGTACAGAAGACAAACAAGCACACTTATGCTTTCTGCCTCTTTTTGACTCATAAAAATGATATATTTATGAATGGTTTTGTGGCTAAAAGATGATTATCCTGAGACATACCTGTCCTGCAGATTCTCCATGCTCTCTCTGAGGATGAAGGGGTTCTTGGTGATAAAGTGACCCAGGTGGCTCTCCTCCACACCCACCTTTTTGAGAAAGAACAGCTTCTCTTTAATATCAGTCTCAAAATCCAAGCGGAGCAGCATGTTTCCCACATTGGGGCGCTGTTCCAGTTTGGACAAGTCAACTCCTTCAGGAAAGAGAGAAGATTCACATCAATCATTAATCAAGGAGCATTCAATGGCATTGATAGCAAGGCCTGTGTCACACAGGTGAACTCATTGCAATCCATGTTTCATGCCTTTTTTTTCTTAAATAATTTAAAATTGGTTTATAATATTTTTCAATTTTTTGATGAACTGTTTATCGATTTTTCTACTCAGTTCTACGGAGTCTCACCACTTGCAACCCACTTGCAGATCAGAATGACTGATTATCAAACAGGTTAAGGTCTGCAGGTTAAGGGGTGTCAAGCTACTGAACCCTGGTGGCAAGAGTTCGGATCAGGAGGTTACCATCTGGTTTTGGGGGTGCCTGACAAGTAGGGGTCATTGAGCGCAATATGTGAACTGTCCCCAGATGATACTTCTCCCCTATCCATCAACTCCACACAACCAGGATTCAAATCATTGTGTGGCTCACCTTGCACTCCAGCACTGTAGTGCTTTTAATAGATAAGCCCAAGCTGCGTTTAGAAAGCAAAAATTGTAGGCAGCCTAGAGCACAGAATATGTACGAAAGTCACTTGTATTTAGATTTTTTTTAATGCAAATATGTGGTATTAACCCTTTGCGGTCCTATGTCAGACCTGGTCCGACATTGCAATTTTCCCTTTCAGGTCCAATGTCGGACCCTGTCCGACATCATCAAAGACGCAAAAAACAGGTCTCTAGTCGTTTTTTCTCCGGAAAAAGCCCAGAAAACCATTCAATGTCCGAGTGAGATCGATAGGAGCCATGAAAAGCTGGACAAAAAAAGGGGCGTATCTCATGAATACAGATAGACCCGGCATCACATAGATAACATGGACATAAACAAACAAGATAGCTGCTTCTGCATCCAGCGCTCAAAGAATATCACAGACATTTGCAGACCTTTTAAACAGTGCGTCTAAAACTGCACATGTGAAAATAAATTGGACCTGACGCGCCTGAGACGCGCTGAATAAATGGACTGCAAAGGGTTAAAGCAGTTAAAAACCTGGGGGAAATATTATTAATAAGTGCCTTGGCTTGTCAAAAACATAATGTTTTTTCATCACTCAATTTTCTTACCCAGAAGGACCAGTTTGCTCAGGGTTTCTGACTGGTCAACATAGTCCCTCAGTGTGACAGAAGCTGGGGGAAGCTGTGGTTGTGCAGCAATCTGTAAGGCTTCTTCATCAGAAATCTCCTCAAATGGGGACAGAGGTGAAGCACTCTCTAAATCTAAGAGAAAAAATCAAATACATTGTTACAAATGCACAACATGCTCATTATCTCAGTGGTGATATTTAGATCTGCCGCAGTTTAATGTGTATAGCATTTTTGTGTATAGGGAAAATGAAATTAGTGGTGCCTTGTATTTGTATTAAGGTAAGCCACCATTAATTTAGAAATTGCTAATTAAATTATTTTGATGACATTTAGGCAAAATTCAAAATGTTCAAACTAAACTATTAACAGACCTTATTTTAACAGTAGCTATGTTTAGAGGGCCATTATTTGCAGCTGGGTATTCACTTGTGGCTTTTTCAGCCCATTTCAGACCAGAACTTGGTTTAACCCGGAATGTAGGTACTTAAATTAAAGTCTAGGTTCCATTAAATAATGAAAGACCTGGTTGGAACTGGATCGGGAGAGCCACAGGTGAGTGTCACCGATTGAGATCAATGTACAGGGCTCCCTGACTTTTCCAATAGTTATTAGTAGCAGTGTTTACCCTACTGTACATCACAATACTCTACAGCAGAACAGCAGACAACAATGTATTTAATAAAGCTCTTTCTTCACTTACCAACTAGTTGACTGTCAGTAACAGCACTCCCTAGAACTGTTGCTTTCTGTTGGTTTTGACCTTCATATGGAAGCAGGCTGTTTTGAAGGCCATCTTGATTGTTCTTGTCCTGGGGTTGTACAGCACTCCCTGTAGAACTGAAGCGGCATGTTTTCCATCTGCATCTTTCAGGGATCACCCAGCTGTGTTTGTGTGAAGAACTGCTGGCTGGAAGGCTGTAGACTGGAACCAAAGGCTGTACTGCATGCTGGATCCGGAGTGTGTGTAATGAAGCCACCAGGCTACTCACACGCAGTAAAGAACATTGTCGGTAGAACTGATAACCAAATGAAGCCATTTGAAAAGAAACAAAACACACACAATCTAAAACGGTCAGAAAAAGAGAAAAGAAAAAAAAAAGATATTAAATATAGCATGAGGATTTAGACTTAACAAATGCATTACCAGTAAACTGAACTAATTCCTGTTGTCTGGCATTAGGTAAAGATGAATGAGATTTTTAAAAAGCGAAATATTTTCAGGTGGTTAAAAAAAATACAGCTTTTTGTATAAAGTTTTATTATTTTTTTATATATATATATACAGTACTGTGCAAAAGTTTTAGGCAGGTGTGAAAAAATGCTGTAAAGTAAGAATGCTTTCAAAAATAGACATGTTAATAGTTTATATTTATCAATTAACAAAATGCAAAGTGAGTGAACAGAAGAAAAATCTACATCAAATCAATATTTGGTGTGACCACCCTTTGCCTTCAAAACAGCATCAATTCTTCTAGGTACACTTGCACACAGTTTTGAAGGAACTCGGCAGGTAGGTTGGCCCAAACATCTTGGAGAACTAACCACAGTTCTTCTGTGGATTTAGGCAGCCTCAGTTGCTTCTCTCTCTTCATGTAATCCCAGACAGACTCGATGATGTTGAGATCAGGGCTCTGTGGGGGCCATACCATCACTTCCAGGACTCCTTGTTCTTCTTTACGCTGAAGATAGTTCTTAATGACTTTCGCTGTATGTTTGGGGTCGTTGTCATGCTGCAGAATAAATTTGGGGCCAATCAGATGCCTCCCTGATGGTATTGCATGATGGATAAGTATCTGCCTGTACTTCAAAGCATTGAGGAGACCATTAATTCTGACCAAATCCCCAACTCCATTTGCAGAAATGCAGCCCCAAACTTGCAAGGAACCTCCACCATGCTTCACTGTTGCCTGCAGACACTCATTAGGTATGCGCTCTCCAGCCCTTCGTGAACAAACTACCTTCTGCTACAGCCAAATATTTCAAATTTTGACTCATCAGTCCAGAGCACCTGCTGCCATTTTTCTGCACCCCAGTTCCTGTGTTTTCGTGCATAGTTGAGTCGCTTGGCCTTGTTTCCACGTCCGGAGGTATGGCTTTTGGCCTAAGTCTTCCATGAAGGCCACTTCTGACCAGAATTCTCCGGACAGTAGATGGGTGTACCAGGGTCCCACTGTTTTCTGCCAATTCTGAGCTGATGAAACTGCTGGACATCTTCCGATTGCGAAGGGAAGGAAGCATGATGTGTCTTTCATCTGCTGCAGTAAGTTTCCTTGGCCGACCACTGCGTTTACGGTCCTCAACGTTGCCCGTTTCTTTGTGCTTCTTCAAAAGAGCTTGGACAGCACATCTGGAAACCCCTGTCTGCCTTGAAATTTCTGCCTGGGAGAGACCTTGCTGATGCAGTATAACTACCTTGTGTCTTGTTGCTGTGCTCAGTCTTGCCATGGTGTATGACTTTTGACAGTAAACTGTCTTCAGCAACCTCACCTTGTTAGCTGAGTTTGGCTGTTCATTACCCAGTTTTATTCCTCCTACACAGCTGTTTCTGTTTCAGTTAATGATTGTGTTTCAACCTACATATTGAATTGATGATCATTAGCACCTGTTTGGTATAATTGTTTAACCTGACTATATGCCTACAAAATCCCTGACTTTGTGCAAGTGTACCTAGAAGAATTGATGCTGTTTTGAAGGCAAAGGGTTGTCACACCAAATATGGATTTGATTTAGATTTTTCTTCTGTTCACTCACTTTGCATTTAGTTAATTGATAAATATAATCTATTAACATGTCTATTTTTGAAAGCATTCTTACTTTACAGCATTTTTTCACACCTGCCTAAAACTTTTGCACAGTACTGTATATATATATATATATATATATATATATATATATATATATATATATATATATATATATATATAAAAAATGTGCTTAAGAATTTCACTTTTTTCAAAAAAAGCTGATCAATTTGATCATTTACAAAACACAGAGATGCTATACAAAGCATTTAACTGCACCCAGCTGAGCCTATTATCTAGTGACAATATATCACTATCATATATTTTTACAACATTAGGGAAGACTCGCTTGTCACTTTGTGAACCAAGTACAAACAAACTGCCAGGGGAGAGCTCTGGGCTCACACTTTTACTGTGCATATGTTATTATGAGCTATAAAAGTATTATTAGCTTGGATAGATATCAGTGCTTACCAACTATGTAAAGTTAATGCTTTATCAAAACAAGTTTTGTTATCAGACCTGCGTTATTAATTTATTTAATTTTTGGTCAAGAAATGATGCAAGCTGTGGGAGCACACGACACCCCAGATTCTAGTTACAAGCAGTAGTAGGGGAGACTGGGGCTAGCTAAGATAATTTGTGGAAAACATCACCTACAGTACAAATGAAGCATACAGAAGGCTGAAACTATGCACCGTGCATAACTTTGGTTCGTGCTTGATTTACAAACAATGTGGATTGATAATCAAAATGTAATACAATTGTTTAAAATAGCTTTTAGAAAAAAATCAGACACAGTCCAGGGTAAGCTGAGACAATATAGAATAAACATGAAATGGCCAACATGATTCCAGAGTAAAGGCAGATGTGTAAAAAGTCGGATGAATGAATCCTGTTTTAAATACCATTATACACAGCTGGAACAATTACTATATTCACACAAGTATTGTTTTGAGATTCAGCTTTTATTAGAGAGCTCCCCTAAATCCCTTGTTTAGAAAGATACAGGGTATCAATGCTTGTGACAGGGCAGCCGTCTGCCATGTGCATTTGCTGCCAAGTGACAGACAGGAGATCGAGACTGAGGTTGAAGTGGATACGCCCCGCAGGCGAACAGGATTTATTTACATATCAAGTCAGCACACTGAACAGCTCATGTGACACTACCAGCAATGGGAGCACACGGAGGATCTACAATCTCTGAACTAATCTTCTCTGTTCAATAATAAACTAACGTTGCTGAAGAGCTTGGTCATGGCAGATAAATGTCGAAGGCGGGTATATAACACGCTGACACGCGATAGATTACTGTATATATTTTAAATGAAAAATGCAGGAAAGTTTAATATTCAAACATTACAAATATTAGCAGAACTAAAAATATCAGCAACAAATGTGTATCATTAAAGTTAGACATTATTATGCTTGTTATAAAAAATAACATAATATGTGCAATAAAAAATAAATGGAATGAGTATGAGTATGAGTAAAAACATTTAATGACGCCAACTGATTCTGACCATTGAAATGTACTAACAAAACCATGTGGGATTAAAATACCGCTTAAAAATCTATATCTGACAAAAGAATAGCGGATAGCCTCTGGAGTAATAGCCATTGGACATGTCAGAGCCTGAACGCTGTTCACTGGACATGGCAGAGCCTGAAGGCTGTTCACCGGACATGGCAGAGCCTGAAGGCTGTTCACCGGACATGGCAGAGCCTGAAGGCTGTTCACCGGACATGGCAGAGCCTGAAGGCTGTTCACCGGACATGGCAGAGCCTGAAGGCTGTTCACCGGACATGGCAGAGCCTGAAGGCTGTTATCTGGACATGGCAGAGCCTGAAGGCTGTTCACCGGACATGGCAGAGCCTGAAGGCTGTTCACCGGACATGGCAGAGCCTGAAGGCTGTTCACCGGACATGGCAGAGCCTGAAGGCTGTTCACCGGACATGGCAGAGCCTGAAGGCTGTTATCTGGACATGGCAGAGCCTGAAGGCTGTTCACCGGACATGGCAGAGCCTGAAGGCTGTTATCTGGACATGGCAGAGCCTGAAGGCTGTTCACCGGACATTGCAGAGCCTGAAGGCTGTTACCGGACATGGCAGAGCCTGAAGGCTGTTCACCGGACATGGCAGAGCCTGAAGGCTGTTATCTGGACATGGCAGAGCCTGAAGGCTATTATCTGGACATGGCACAGCCTGAAGGCTGTTCACCGGACAAGGCAAAGCCTGAAGGCTGTTCACCAGACAAGGCAGAGCCTGAAGGCTGTTTACCGGACATGGCAGAGCCTGAAGGCTGTTATCTGGACATGGCAGAGCCTGAAGGCTGTTCACCGGACATGACAGAGCCTGAAGGCTGTTATCTGGACATGGCAGAGCCTGAAGGCTGTTCACCGGACATTGCAGAGCCTGAAGGCTGTTATCTGGACATGGCAGAGCCTGAAGGCTGTTCACCGGACATGACAGAGCCTGAAGGCTGTTATCTGGACATGGCAGAGCCTGAAGGCTGTTATCTGGACATGGCAGAGCCTGAAGGCTGTTCACCGGACAAGGCAGAGCCTGAAGGCTGTTCACCGGACATTGCAGAGCCTGAAGGCTGTTATCTGGACATGGCAGAGCCTGAAGGCTGTTATCTGGACATGGCAGAGCCTGAAGGCTGTTCACCGGACAAGGCAGAGCCTGAAGGCTGTTATCTGGACATGGCAGAGCCTGAAGGCTGCTTGTCAAAAAACAAGTTTACATTGTGTCTGTTGAAAGCAGTATCACAAGCCAATGAAGTCACTTCTGGTTTTCGTAAAGAAAGCTCTGGATGCCTTTTCAAAAAGCCAAACAACCAGCCCTTACCTGGAAGATAAACACTTTTTACAATTAAAGATGGTGATACAAAAGTGCAATTTATATTACTGAAGAATGTAAAAGATGAACAAGTATTACAAAAAGGAAGAAAATAAATCTAACGTGGGTTAAATACCTGACATTCCATTTTCCAACCAGCCTGCTGGTATGTCAGACTTCTTGTTTTTATTGGCAAGCTCAGCTGCAAGTTTTCTTACGTCTTTTTGTGTGAGTCCATAATACATTTCTGAGGCTCTTACCAGGTATTCCACTAGGCTGGCTTTTGAGTGAATACCATCCTGTGCTTGGTGTATCCTACATGCAACTCAGCATCAGCAGACTTCTCTTGCAACTTTTTTGTATTTGTTTGGTTAGGAGTGACAATATCTCAATCCTCAAAAATTACTCTAGGATGTGAAACACAATAAAAGTTTGATAACTTGAAACGACATAGCTTAACAGTTTCCACACGTAGACGGAGCGTTGATCATACTGACCATGTGCAGTATAGAATTGATTTTAAGACTTTGCTGTTAATTTACAAGGCCCTGAATGGATTAGCACCAAGTTATTTGCAAGAGTTACTGAACCCATATCTTCCAAACCGCACTCTGAGATTACAAGATGTGGCGCTACTGGTTATTCATAGGGTCAACAAAAGCAACACGGGAGGTAGGGATTTTTCTTGTAGAGCTCTGAAATTAGGGAATGTCCCTCCTTCGTTTGTATGGGACTGTTACAATTTTCACGTAAAGACTAAAAACGCACTTTTATAAAATGGCTCTCTTATCTTAGTGGGTTTTAATGTAACTAAAATGTTTGATTTTGTATTATGTGTATACTGTTATTTAAATCTGTAATTTAAATGGCCTGATTGTGGCAGTTGCATGTGTGACATGCAATACAAATATATATTTTATTCTATTTACTGTACAGTGTTTTGCGATACTTTTGTATTAAAAGCGCTATATAAATGCAATAAATAAATACAATAAATATGACTATCCTACTACATGGAAACATGTCATCATGTGACAGGAACTTATGGGCAGTGTCTCAACTTACCCAATTTTTCAACTAGCCCCGGTTTGCCCGATGCTCACCTAAAAAATTTGGGCAACTAAATGATGTTGCAATATCCTGCGTCTCTGTGCTATTTTGGTGTAATCTAAAATATAGAAAAAAAAGGCAATCAACTTACTGTGAAACGGTGTAAACGTACCGTATCCAAAATTTAAAAAAAAAAAACGAAATTAATTACATTTCGATTCAAATCGACGACACAAATGGAAAATTGGCCTGTACAAAAAGAAACACAGTGCGTTTGATCGATTTCACCCACGTGTGTCCACCGAGGAGTCTTTCAGTGCAGGAGAGTTCATCTTCATGGGAAGTGGGGGAGCCCAGTGACCTTGTCCGCAAAACAAACAAGGGCATCGAAAACAGTGCAGTCAACAGAGTAAAACATTGATGTATAATACTTTTACTTATTTCATTGTATCTGTCTGGGTTTGTGTAGTTTGGGTACGTTTAATCGTGTATAGCAATCGTTTACAGTCCCCCCAGATTTAAGAGCACCTGGGCTGGTCTTGCAGCTCATTCAGCGGCGGCAGTAGGGAGAGAGAGGCAGGCAGGCAGGGAAGCAGACAGTATTGCAGAGATGGCGCCTGCTTCAGAATGCCAGACACTTAGCAAAGACGATGTCAATTACAGAGTGCATTTCCGTATGATCAACGAACAGCAAGTGGAAGACATCACCATTGATTTCTTTTACAAACCTCACACCATCACGCTGCTCACTTTTACGACAGCCAGTCTCATGTACTTTGCTTTTACCAGGTAAGTGATGGTGTGCGTGTTGCGGTGACGTGCCAGATGTCAAATTATCAAATCGATATTATCAGCAGAATAGTAACGTAATCCAGATGTTTAATAAGTATTGCTGAGGTGCTAATTAAAACGCATAGGATATTGTATCCATTTAGGTAACGACACAAGAGCTGCAATGATTCTACCTCTATAATTTATGCAACCAGCTCATTTTGAGTTATTCATTTATGCAGACCAATGCAATAAGATCGATGGACTCGGTATCATATACAGTATCTACTTGATCTTTTATATATATAGTTAATGTTTTATGAAATTCGAATTTAACAAGACAGGATCTTGCCAACTAATTAATTTCTATCTAATTAATTGCTTCCTGATATGAAAAACCATTCACTGGTTGGTACACATGCCACTGATTTGATTATTAACTTACTATATACACTGCCATTAAAGTACACAGCCCACCTTCCACCTCGTGTGTGACTGAGTATATAAGCTGACTATTGTAATGTTGTATGGATTGTCCGAATTGGTTTTCAGTACATGTCTGCTGTTTAGCATTGAGGGGTCGACATGACATAGAAAAGGGGCGGTACTCTTCTTTATAATCCGTTACTAGCAATCGATTATTGTGATATGATCGATGTTTAATATGAACAATTAGTTGAATGATAATCCATAATTGAATTGCAGTAAGGTAAACACAAATTAAAAAATTGTGTAATGCCGCCATAGCAACTCGGTGTTCCTAAACAAGTATGCAATTGTTTGTTGTTGGCATGACTGTGTTATTGGTTACAGTATTTCATGCTTTGTTTTGTAGCTTCCTATTTTTTTAAAGCTGTGTGTGAACCCTGCTAAGTTAACACAATTTTTGTTCTAAGTGAAACAAATGTTGATGTTAAAATTATTAAAATTAAAAGCTGTAGCATTATCAGTTTTGCAAAAAATGGTGCAAATTTAGCACAGTGGTAAATGCTGTTATATGACTGTTACCCTTGTGCAGTATATGCCTAGTTCTGCCTCTGGACATGCAGGTACAGTAGGTTGGGTAGTCCACCTATGGTGACTCAAAATCCAGAGAACTGGCGGCGAGCATGATGTCACAGATTCCTGTTGAAAGCTCTTGGTGATTATGGTCCTGAAAAAATGGTTTTGGCTTTAATCATCTCAAAGGTTCTTTCCACTCTCGCTCTATCTTAAAATATTTTATTTAACCTTGCTTACTTATCTGGAAAGCATTTCAAATTCCATCATGGCAAGCCCTCCATTATTCAAACCTGAATGTTTGTATTGCCTTTATTCCGTGTGCCAGTGGGAGTTAGTTTCCAGTGACACATCAAGTGTCCAAATGCAAATGATAAATAATGACATGCAGCAATGCTCAGTGAGATCTAAAAGTGTGTGTGTGTGTGTGTGTGTGTGTGTATATATGTATATGTATGTGTGTGTGTGTGTATATATATATATATACACACACACACACACAGTCATCTCCAAAATTATTGACACCCTTGATAAAGATGAGCAAAAAAGACTGTATAAAATAAATAATACCAGTACTGAGCTATATTGTAATTTTCCAACATGTGGAATATATTTGACTTTATTAATGATTCAATGGAATCAACCAAAATTACACATTTCTCAAATCATAAATTTATTTCCAAAAAAAATGAAGTGTCACAATTATTGGCACCCTTGTTTTCAGTACTTTGTGCACCCTCCCCTTGCAAGGATAACAGCACTGAGTCTTTTTCTATAATGTTTAATGTAATTGGAGAACACATTGGGAGGGATCTTAGACCATTCCTCCATACAGAATCTTTCCAGATCCTTGATATCCTTCGGTCTGTGCTTATGGACTGCCCTCTTCAGTTGAAACCACAGGTTTTCAATGGGGTTCAAGTCCGGAGACTGAGATGGCCATTGCAAAAGGTTGATTTTGTGGTCAATTAACCATTTCTTTGTGGATTTTGATGTGTGCTTGGGGTCATTGTCTTGCTTGAAGATCCACTTGCAGCCAAGTTTCAGCCTCCTGGCAGAGGCAACCAGGTTTTTGGCTAAAATGTCCTGGTACTGAGTAGAGTTCATGATGCCGTTGACCTTAACAAGGGCCCCAGGACCAGTGGAAGCAAAACAGCCCCATAACATCAGAGATCCACCACCATATTTTACAATAGGTATGAGGTTCTTTTCTGCACACGCATCCTTCTTTTGACACCAAACCCACCGCTGGTGTGCGTGGCCAAAGAGCTCTATTTTCATCTCATCTGACCATAGCACCAGGTTCCAATCGAAGTGCCAATGCCGTTTAGCAAACTCCAGGCGCTTACGTTTGTTGGTTGCTCTCAATAAATGCTTTTTTTCTGGCAACCCTTCCAAATAGCCTATTGGCATGGAGGTGGTGTCTAATTGTAGATTTGGCGACTTGGTGACCCCAAGATGCAACCAAGTTCTGCAATTCTCCAACTGTGGCCCTTGGATTTCCCTTTGCCTCCCAAACCATCTGCCTCACTGTGCGTGGGGGCAAGATACACTTGTGTCCCCTACCAGGCGAGTTTACCACTGTTCCAGTGGTTTTGAACTTCATAATTATTGCCCTAATAGTGGTAAGTGGTATATTTAGTTTTTTTAGCTATTGTTTTATACCCATTGCCTGATTTTATGAAAGTCAACAACCATTTGTCTCTTTTCAGTTGTGAGTTCTTTGCCTTTCCAAAATGGTGATGGATGACAAATGGATTTCATATGTGTGTTACCTCATTTTTATACCCCAGTGAAACAGGAAGCCATGGAAGGCCACAATACAGTTCCTTAAGACTGAGATGAACTTAAAGAAGTAGAATGTTAATGCAGATTTAATTTTGTTTGATTTTATTTATAAGAATCTTTAGGGGTGCCAATAATTCTGACAACTATCTTTTTGAGATTTTAATTACTTGTTAATAAACTTTTTCTCTGAGCAATTGTATTAGAATAAAAGAATATGGTTTTCCCATATATTTGAGCATAAAATATAGCTCATTATTTGTGTTGTTTATTTTATACAACCTTTTTTGCTCATCTTTATCAAGGGTGCCAATAATTTTGGAGGTGACTGTGTGTGTGTATATATGTACAGTGTATGTATATATATATATATATATATATATATATATATATAGTGGCTCTCAAAAGAATTCACCCCCCTTGGACTTTTCCACATTTTATTGTGTTACAACATGGAATCAAAATGGATTTAATTAGGAGTTTTTGCCACTGATCAACACAAAAAAGTCCATAATGTCAAAGTGAAAAATAAAATCTACAAATTGTTCTAAATTACAAATATGAAACAGAAAATAATTGATTGCATAAGTATTCACCCCCTTTGCTATGACACACATAAATAAGCTCTGGTGTAACCAATTGTCTTTAGAAGTCACATAATTAGTTGAATGGAGTCCACCTGTGTGCAATTAAGGTGTTTCACATGATTTCAGGTTAAATACACCTGTCTAGTAGGTCCCACAGTTGGTTAGTACATTTCCTAACAAAAACTACATCATGAAGACCAAGGAACATTCAAAGCAAATCCGGAATAAGGTTCTTCAAAAGCACCAATCAGGGGTAGGATATAAGAACATTTCCAAGGCATTGAATATCCCCTGGAGCATAGTAAAGTCCATTATTAAGAAATTGAGAGAATATGGCACAACTGTGAATCTGTCTAGAACAGGCCGTCCTCAAAAACTGAGTATCCGGGCGAGAAGGGCACTAGTCATGGAGGCCACCAAGAGGCCTATGGGAACTCTAAAGGAGTTACAGTCTTCCACAGCTGAGCTGGGAGACACTGTGCATACAGCAACAATAGCCCGGGTGCTTCACAAAACTGGCCTTTGTGGGAGAGTGGCAAAAAGAAAGCCATTGTTGAAAACAACTTGCATCAAATCTCATCTAGAGTTTGCCAAAAGGCATGTGGGAGACTCTTGAGACCAAGTGGAAGAAGATTCTATGGTCTGATGAGACCAAAATAGAGCTTTTTGGCCTCAACGCTAAGCGCTATGTTTGGCGCAAGACTAACACCGCACATCATCCTGAGAACACCATCCCTACCGTGAAGCATGATGGTGGCAGCATCATGCTATGGGGATGCTTCTCTGCGTCAGGGCCTGGAAAGCTTGTGAAGATAGAGAGCAAAATGGATGCAGCAAAGTACAGAGAAATCCTGGAGGAAAACCTGCTGAAGTCTGCAAGAGACCTGGGACTTGGGAGAAGATTCATCTTCCAGCAGGACAATGACCCCAAACATACCGCCAAAGCCACACTGGAGTGGCTTAAAAAGAAAAAGGTCAATGTCCTGGAGTGGCCCAGTCAAAGCCCGGACCTCAATCCAATTGAGAATATGTGGAAAGAGTTGAAAATTTCTGTTCACCAAAGGTCCCCATCCAACTTGATGGAGCTTGAGCAATTTTGCAAAGAAGAATGTGCAAAAATTGCAGTGTCCAGATGTGCAAAGCTGGTAGAGACTCATGGCTGTAATTGCTGCCAAATGTGCCTCTACCAAATATTGACTCAAGGGGGTGCAATCAGTTATTTTCTGTTTTATATTTGTAATTAATTTAGAACAATCTGTAGATTTTATTTTTCACTTTGACATTATGGACTTTTTTTGTGTTGATCAGTGGCAAAAACTCCTAATTAAATCCATTTTGATTCCATGTTGTAACACAATAAAATGCGGAAAAGTCCAAGGGGGTGAATACTTTTGAGAGCCACTGTGTGTGTGTGTGTGTGTTTGTGTGTGTGTGTCTTATATATATATCTATATATATAATCTATATCTATATCTATAGAAATAGATATAAGTGTGTGTGTTTAAACCTGAGAACAACATATTGTATTTTGTTTTTGGTTGACACAATGATTTAGGGAGAGCATTGTCATATGATCTTTGCATATAATTTTTGGGAGCAGATTGAAATCTTCCCTGCTGATGAAAACAATGGTGGTCTTACTGTGGCCACATATCGAGTTGAGATTGCGTTAATAAAGTCCCTTGGCAGTTGGAAACCAGGCATAAGACAATTTTGTGTAAATGGAAAAGCATGAAATTGAATATAAAAAAGTGGCTGTACACAGTGTACTTACTACACTAACATTTACGCCATGATTTATTTATTTATTTATTTATTTATACATTCTACGCTTGGTCAAAGTTTATGATAAACATCACTTGAACCAATGCAAACAAATATAAGAAACAACATTTTTTGCAGTAGGGAAACATGTACATTTTCAGCCTTGGCTAGTTCTTGCACCTGTCTATCCTAACTGCTTATCTTCCTGTTAGCAGTTGGTGCAGACCATGACTGGAACTTCAGTTTATAACTAATATATTCTACTAGCATTTTAGAATGAGCTGTGTAAGCTCGGGTGTTTTCTGGTAGACTTGCAGCTATCTTACTGTGGCTACAATGTTGGTCCTTGAAACAGACCGGGACTGTAATATTTATCCTACCGATACATTCAGGCAAAACTGAATCAAGAAGGCACTGGATTCAAGAAATAAAAATGTTCTTTCAGCCCTTAGGAACTCGGGTATTGCTGCTGTGCTTGTGTCTTGCTGACAGTAACATGAAATAAGAGGTTATTGTGAATTAAATACACAGGCAAGATTGTTATGATAGCAGGTGTGTTAGTTGTGACTGAAGGTTTGGCGTGAGGCACACAGAAAGGATATGAGTGATTTATTACCCACTGTCTGGGGGATGGAGGGGGGAGGGGGCAGGTGTTTGTACTTCTTCAATTGTAATGAAAGTTTAATAGTGAAACTTGGTCTGGATGTACTTTTACACAATAGTATGACTATCTGGGGGAGAGGGGGAAGAAAGCATGTCCACCTGTCTGTGTATGCAGTGTGTTGTATGTAGGTCATGTTGATCTACTTTTTCCTTAAACTGATAGATAATTTACAGATGGCACCACCTTGCTGAATTTGTCACAAGGTACATGTGTGTATCTAAGGGATACCTTACCCTCATGAAGTATGGGTGCAGAACTGATTGGTGTCTTTCTTTTGTGGTCAATTCTGGTGTGAGACCGTTTTTCTTTCTTCTGTTCTGACAGAAATGATTCGGTGCAGGAAGACAACCTTTGGGTAGGCATGATCTTGGTGATTTTCTTCTTTCTCATCATCAGTGTTCTAGCATTTCCTAATGGTAAGTGGATTTGTCTTTGTTCCGTTGATCTGTTATTATCTTTAAAACTTAAAAAAAATGATTTTGCAAATATGTTACAGGGCCGTTTACAAGACCACATCCAGCCATATGGCGCATGGTTTTTGGTAAGTATAAACAAAACAAAACATGTATACATTATATAAAGTACCAAATATTTGAATTTTCACGTTTCTTTCAGTAGTGTACCCCCTGTACAAAAGCACTGTATGGAAAACTGAACCATTGTTTTACACGCTTCTTAATTATATTTCACATTTTATAAAGCTGACTAACAAACCTCCATTTTGAAACAACCTTGAGAGAATTATCTTTTAATGCACATGGGAGTTTCATATCAGTTTGCTTGGTTGGTTTGTATATTCTGTACTTAAGTCAATATCAGTATCAGTGCAAGAGGCATTTCCTCACCCAGTTACCAAATGAGATAAACAACTAAGATCTTAAACTGAGGGTCTTGTTAGTAGTCATAAGTTGTTTCTTATTTCTGTATTACAATTGGAAATTGTATTTTTTTTCTTCGCTTTTAGATACAAATCTCGCTTATGACGATTTGGAGTAAATATCTTTGAGAATGTAGCCCTATATGTTTAATTGAACCTAAGTGTTGAGTAAGTAAACTAGGGTCTGGTTTAAATATGCACCTTGATTGGTATTGACTATAGACACATCCAGTCTGTAAAAATGTAATTATCATGATGTTCCCATACATAACTGGCCCTGTCTCTGGTTTTATCTGCATTCTGTGAAAACCCATTTTGAAAGAGCCAAGAGTTGAGCAGCACTGAGCAGAAGTGTTGATTTTGCAGGTCTGAGTGTGCTGTACTTCCTCGTCCTGGTGTTTGTGCTCTTTCTGAACTGGGAGCAGGTGAAGGGGGTCATGTACTGGCTGGACCCTAACCTGCGCTATGCCACTCGTGAAGCGGACATCATGGTGAGGAAATGGAACCAGAGAGTTATTCTTCTGTGTTGTATTTTGATACTGGTAGGGTTCTGACTTAGACATTCGTGTGAAATAGGTATACCTGACCTAGAAAGCTGTGACTAAAATGAATATGCTTTATGATGGATCAGCTTTTGATAACCTTTATCTAAAATTCAAATATGTTCTGTAAATGTCATACCATATCAAAGTGGTCTGTGTTTTTTATTGTACTTCCCCTTTCAGGACCAAGCATTTTTCAGTGGGATGCTCCCCAAGGACCAGGTGTTTTTTGGCTATAGTTGACTCTCTTCCTATAAAATATTCACTAAAAATCTATTTATTACAGTAGAATCTTGGAACTAGTGTCATTTTTTCAGAACACTCTGGGGAACCATTTTCACTTTTGTTTTCAACATATTTCTTTTTTATTATTATTTTTTTTAAGTTGTGTTTTTTATTATGTATTCTGCTTAGAGATACATGTATAAAAATGCATTATTCTATGACCTGAGGGACCTTGCAATACATTCTGAAAGTTTTATTGAAAAATATTGATGTTTGGGCAAATTACAGGACATTGTTTCACCTGAGTGATTGCAATGACATAATACACATTTTTTCTCAGGATCTTTATAAGAAATAATGGACACTACTCTCAATTTATTTTTTCAAAATAAATATTTATAAATAAAATACGTTATTCATTCCATTATTATCAGTAATAAGGAAGAAAAAAAACATACCTGATACATTTAGGTCGTGAAATAGTATATGCTTATATCCAGTTATTTCTTGATATTTATAAATGTTGTGTAAATGTATATTAAAACATATGAGATAGAATAAATGTTCTAATATAATTACAATTTAAATACATCAGATTGTCAGTGTTTTTTTATTAGGCCTAAACAAGTTCCTGTGATGTTTTGTTTCTTTTGTCTCTGCAGGCTGCTGTAAACTGTCTCCGCCCTTTAGACACTAAATGCTAAATAAACAAATAAATGCCCCTCTCAGTGATGTTGTACGAAAAAAACGATCAGGAAGTGAATGTCAGTCCCTCCCCTATCCATTGATATGTGTTTCAAGCCTGTACTGCAAAGTACGGTGGCCCTGTAAGTCATCAAAACAAAGTGCTTTTTTTTTATCATGTTTACACGATCGTGATTCTAGAAGCCCACTTCAGTATGATCGTGTTAACACGATCCCGGTCCTTAAAGGGTTAAATATTCATGAATGCTAGTGAGGTTTTTTTTTGTTATAACTCGAACACTTGACAACCTGACATTCATCATTGTCTTATTGTGCAAGACCTATACTGATCTATTTTAGGATGTAGCCGGTGCTAAGGGTTGTAGGGGTTGTGAACCTGGTTGCCCCATGTCTTTCCACTCTTTAGGTAACTAGAAACATAAGCTATAGGAAAGAAATGTTGAGCGATATTTTATTTAAATGTTTCCTCAGTCGGATTAATCTCTTGGGATATACAGCTTCCTCTTTGTATTAAACATTTATTAAACAATATAAATAATGCAATAAAAAAAATAAAAAAACTGTGAATAGTTATATTTTTGCAGTTTGATCATCCCTTTTTATTTATTAATTGACAAATGTGTGGAAATGTCACACTTTTATTACCAAAGGTTAGCAGTACATAAAACAGTGTGCATTATGGTGTGGGTGATCTCTAGGTTTTCTGTTTAATGGCCATTCCTGACAAGCTTTGATCAATTTCAAATTGTTCCTGGTGGATTGTATTTCTCCCCAAAAAACAGTTTCTACAAGTATTTATGACTTTACAGTGCAGGCCAGAACTGTGCCTATATAATTATTAAGGGTTACCCTGGCAGTTTCACAGTGTAATTGGGATTTGTTTCTTGATTTAGGAATATGCTGAAAACTGCCATGACATCACATGGGAGCGGATTGTCAGCCATTTTGACATCTTTGCATTCGGGCATTTCTGGGGATGGTCCATGAAGGCCCTTCTGATCCGCAGTTATGGTCTCTGCTGGACAATCAGTATCACATGGGAGATGACAGAGGTAAGACAAAGCACTTGCGAACAAACAACTTGGGTTAACAAAAGGAGTTTATCTTCGTTTTACCCTGCGACCCAAAATGGTTGCTATATTAAGGCATTTATTAAATGGGAATGAGAGTTATAGTGCACTTTAAGTATACTGTTTATGTGTATTGTAAAGGGTAGGGTCTGGCATTTAAATATCTACGTGTTTTCAAATAAAGTACACGTTTTTTTGCCTTGTGAAACAGTATGTTTACCTTGTTTACAGTATTGTTGAGTGGCTTAAGTTTTTCCAGTGTGGCTAAAAAAATGTTAAGTTGCTTTAGCCACAGTGGCTAACTAAATGAAAGTCTTAGAGGGAACGTAGCACATTGATATCAGCGATGAAATCGGTCAAGAACTTCAGAGTTCCAAACGAAACACACACATTATGATAAAATGTACCTTGTGGTTTTAAGAACAAAACCATAACGTTCATGCTAAGAAGCACTATGTCTTCTGCTGGCACAGGCTCCATATTTGCAAACTTGTAAACAGACGGTGCATGGCGGGATACTATCATATTAAGTCCCACAGTCCATTGTGCTGCTGGAACTGTAACCAAACTATTTAGTGCGGACGCTTTGAGCAGGATTAAGTCAAACGTTTTTGAGTATGGTTCTTGAGATCAGTTATGTAGTGCAGACAGGATCTGAACTAACACACTAACTCAAGTGGACATTGTTTAATGAGATATTCATGGATTCTGTTCTCTAGTTCCTTAATTGTGTTATAAACATTGCTTTACAATCAGTGTAGAAGCCTGTCTACACTCCTGCAAGCTCTGGGCCCAGAACAGAGAATAGGAAATCTGTTATACCAGTATTTGAAAAATACTAAATATGTAAATATAAAAGGCTGCAAGGCCATTAACATCTGGAAGTAAGGGAATCTTTATGTGGAACCATGTCATTTAATAATGTGACTGTGTCCATTTGACTTCCCTAAACTTGTTAAATTTCTGCCCAAACCCAGATTCATGCTCTTGCCCATATACCCAGTGGATGTTAGAGCATTAGTTTTTTATTGTACAGATTTTATGACACCTTTCTGGTACCAGCCTGCCTCATTAGTGTTTGATGCGCTTTCTTATTTTCTAAAGAGTCATGGTGTTTAAAATGCACCTGTTGGGCACAGCTTAAAATTAACAGAACAGCTGTAAAGTATAAATTTAGAATTGAGTGGCAGTACTTTGATGCCCTTGGAAATGTTTACATGCAGAACTGAGAAATAAAAATAGAGGTGTTTCAAATAAATGAAGAATGTCTGTCCTGTTGTTGTTGTTGTGCATGTTAGATAACATCTCTTGAAATAAATACTCTACTTGGCAAGTGTTTGAGAAACCGTGACCTTTTATTACTGCAAATTACTGCCCTGAACCAATGATAATGCCCGTTTGTGAGGTCAAAGAGCCACCTGTTTCTCCATAATTGTTGCTGAATAGATGCATATATTTCATACAGCTTACACAGCGAGGTCCAGTGGAGCTAGTGGATGACTTGTGACCACATCAATTTGCAACATTGCTGACCTGTAGGATTTTCTCTAGTTTTCAGTCTGTAATGAACTCCCTGCTCTGCCACTAATTTACAACATAACTTGGGGTAAATTACTTGCTTCTCTTGTTGTACAGCTTGCTTAAAACTGGTGCAAGCATGTCTGCTCTGGTAATGTAGCATTACATCGCTGCTGCACTGTCCTGAGTACATTTTAATTTACAGAAGTATTAAAAAGTTAATTAGATGGTGTAACTAATCTACCATGTCATTTCACCAGAGGTACCGGAGCATACCATTAAAATTAGAAAATAAGGTAAAAGAGTGTCGTTCACTCAGTGGCCTGGTTGTGTTGCTTTAGCTATTATAAATGCAGAAGAATGATGCGAGGCTCAGGCTGCAATTTCTTATTGAGAAGCACTGCAGCTTTTTTGTTTGCAAAGAGTATGATCATATTTCCGCCATGAATGATTCACCAGTTGTGTGGGTGATGCTTTGGAAATTACCTCATCGCTTTGCTTATGTAGAGGTCACAACTAAACTGCATGATTTTCAGCATACTCTGACCACTTGAGTGCAAGCTAATTAGACATACCACACTTTTACAGTTGACAGGAGAACCTATAATGGCTCAAACTGCTACCTAAATTATTCCCTGATTGACATGTAGTGGTTTAATGTTTTTATGGAGCATATATGTTCCTAACATTCCTTATTTATTGTCATGTACCACCATTGGCGCTTACTAATATAAAGATACATTGGCTGCTCTAGCCTATGTTACAGATGTCTATGATGGGCAACTAGAACTCATAAACACTTGTAAAAGCACATTTAACACAGACTATAAAGTAGGGATGGGACCTTTTAAACATATAAACTAAAAAAAGTGGTTACACTTTTAATGTGCTGGATGTTTAAACAGTCATGTGACACATTCCACCAAATGTATGCTTTTTAAAAAAAAAAAAATTAGTAATTATCATAGGTTTGTTAATTTTATATCACGAACACCCCCTGCCAATAAAAACAGCTCTCAATAAATACGGCCAGAACACTTTAAGAACAAGCATTCGTTCCAAAGCATGTGAACAGAAGGAAGTCTTTCATTGCGCAATTGCCTATCAAACCGGTCACGATGAGCGGGAGGAAATAGGGTAAGGTTTGGCAATATTTTAAAACTGCAAAGGAGAAATCAGTCCAATGCACTATATGTAATTGTATATTAAGTTTATAGTGGGAGCACAGGCACGATGCTAAACCATCTTAAATTGAAACACGCCGTTTCAAATGAGGCAAAAGGCTAGCATGATAGTGCGGCCTGCAGAAGCTCTGCAGCACAACAAAAGATCAGCAGCTTTGTAGGGTTTTCAAAGTGTGCACCTTAAAGAAGAGAACAAATCAGTAATCTTGTGGGAGAAATGACCGTAAAGGATACATTGCCTGTTAGTGTAGTAGAAGCAAAGGGATTTAGGTCTCTCTTGAAATATCTGGAGCCATCATACCAAGTTCCATGTCGCAAAGCTATGGCAGCACAAATATGCTGTTTGTATGAGTCAGTGAAAGAAAAAAGAAAAACACAGTTAACAGAAACAGAGTATGTGTCAATCACAACAGATACTCGGACGAGTCTGGCCATGGATTCGTACACAACTGTGCGCTACTTTAGCCCCACCTGGGAGCTGATGGGAACCGTACTGCAAACTGCTCAAAATATAGCAACTCGTTTGGCAGAAATAACCAAAGAATTTGGGATGAAGGAAAAGATCGTTGCATGTGTACATGACAATGCAAGTAACATGGTCGCTGCTGGAAACTTATGCGAAAAGTGGGAAGACGTTGCTTGTTTTGTCCACACTAGCTGTGTGTAAATGCCAGTTTTGATAAAGCTTCCATCAAAACAACTGTAGCTGCAGCTAGCAACTTGGTAGGTTACTTCCATCACAGCACTGTTGCATCCCGTGCACTGGAAAAGCAGGAACAGTTTGCAACACATTCTCTAATCCAGTATTGCTGCACTAAAAATAATAATAATAAAATAATAACTCGATGGAATAGCATTTTCACAATGTTTGAAAAGCTAGTCAAACAAAGATGGCCAATTAATGCAGTTTTGTTCGAGAGGTTATCAAAAACACAGATGCTAGGATGCTCAAAATGAGAGACCGGGTCTGGGAAAACATGGCAGAAATGGTTCAAATACTGAAACCGTTCCATGTGACTACACAGGCAATGTCACAAGCAAAACATCACTCTCTTCAGTATATCCCATTGTATATGGCCTGATAACTAATCACTTGTGTAGATCGGAGGATGTCTCTGCTGTTGTCCGTGATTTCAAGACCATCGTGCTCAGTGAATTGCATAGAAGATTTAAAATAGACACTGACATGACAGAGAGCACATTAGTAACCGCAGTGGTTCTGGACCCTCGACACAAGCACCTACCATTTTTTGCACCTGATATGTGCACGGCAGTCTACAGTAAAGTAAAGGATTTAACACTAGAACCGCCATGCAGATCAATTTGGCCCATTTTGGATTTAAAATGTCAATTACTCTTCCATTGTAAATTGTATGTGTGTGTCCGTTTTTGACTTTTCCTAAATATATGAAATAAATATCCAGATGACGTTTGATAGAATCGCAAAAAATATAGTGATAAACAGTTCTACCTAGAACCACCACGTGGGTCAATGTCACCCATGCATTACAATACATGACTTTTTTTTTTAATTTAACGTATTAAATGCAGCAAGCAAGACATGCCCCCTCCTCCTAGCACACGTGTTTTTTTTTATTTTTTATTTCAAGCCTTTCTTTGTTTGTAGACTGACTAAGACAGAGATTGCTATGATTGTGGATTTGTGAAGATGCAAACTCAGTGAAATCCTAGTTGCTTATTTTTCAATGTACCTGGAGACAACAATCCTTCGTTTTGTTCCACAAATGCAACTGGGAATATATCAGAAGGAAATATTTAATCTTGAAAGTAGTTATTTTGATTGGAATACGGCAAGCTGCACTCAGATGCATACAACAAACTGAAATGACAGGTAGGATAACAACTTATGTGACTAATATGAAAGGTATGTTATATATTCTTTTTTATATTATTATTAGAAAAAAAAACATTTTGGTTTTACAGGTGTGTATGTACCAGTTTACATGTGTTTACACAATAGTGTTCAATGGAACTGCGTCTGTTTACAGCACAGCTCCTGGATGCAGGCACAGTCAGCTGGCAGACGCGTACGCTCCTCCATAGAGTACAATGCAGCCGTCATACCGGAAGTAGTGTTATATTTTCTTATGTAGTATTAGAAACAATGATTTTGGTTTTATAGTTTTGTATGTACAAGAACCCATTTACACCTGTACACGGGTATATGTACATACCTGTTTTTTTTTAAATCTATGTTTTATTATATTTTTTCACTGTTTGTAGACGTGCTGTATATGTGCTCATTTTAAAAATAAAGCCTTTTATGTTTAATTTTCCATTTAAATATGGTGTTTCTGAGATGCAAATGTTAGATATGATGTTCATGAATAAAACATTTCAGTTGTATCCGATAGTATGTCTTTAATTTTCATAACGAAGCAGTTTAAAAATGTCTGGGTCACAGTGAACCACGTGGCGGTTCTAGGCAGTTCGAAAATCTGGTGGTTCTAGTTTTAATTGGTTTGGTACTGCCGTCCACTACTACCACAGAACATGGTTCAGCAGCAAAGCGCCCGACGTTGGATAATGCATCAGCCTCCTCTTCAGCTCTTTCTTACCTACTGGACGGCGTATGGCAGTGCAGATCCTAAAAACAAGAAAGACGAACTGAAAATATATCTTGATGAACCAGTTGAAGACTTCAAAACAAATCCAATTCATTTTTGGAAAGAAAATGAAAACAGATTTCAGTATTTCTCAAAAATGGCAAGAACATTTCTTTGTATACCCGCTACTTCGATACCATCAGAGCGGGTGTTTTCTACAGCTGGCATAATTGTCAACAAACTTCGAAACCGATTGCTGCTTGAAAATTGTTAATATGCTACTGTTTTTAAAAGGGAACTTGAAGTAAAACTAAAATCAGAAAAGAATATGTGCTTGCATTTTTTTTGTTATGTAAACTTTCTGATGGATGTTGGCTGTTATTTGCAACTGTTGATGGATGCATCTACATTTATTATTTATTGCGGATTTCAGGCAGAGTTACTTAAAAAAAAAAAAAAAAAATGTGGTTTTTAATTAACCTTTTGAAGAAACAAACGAACATGTCAGTGACTATATACTTTTCGAAAATGCGTTGAGTACAGTATGTTTATAGTTTTATCTCCATGGGTTACAACCACTGTTTGATCAAGAGGACATTTAAAGAAGCTGGAATTATTTATACCAGTATATAAAACGTCTTGACAGTATTGAATTGGTGACGTGTGCTTTTTTTTTTTACATTTTTTTTTATTTGTTTAGAAATCACTAAACAAAGTTGTTAGTATATATCAGAATGTAATATAAAGTGCATGCTTGTGTATAGATAACAAATATGGTTTAAACTATGATACTGCATAGAGTTTAAACATTCAGTAAAATGCACATCCCTACTATAAAGGTTAAAGGTGTGGTGTGTAGTGGTGTTTTTATTTATTTATTTATATAATTAAAGCCAAGGATACGCTGGTACAGTTATTTATTTTTTAGCCCTGATGTTGTTTTTTTTCTCCCTCCTAGCTTTTCTTCATGCACCTGTTACCTAACTTTGCGGAATGTTGGTGGGATCAAGTTATTCTGGACATTCTTCTCTGCAATGGTTGTGGGATCTGGCTTGGAATGACTGTGTGCCGCTTCTTGGAGATAAGGACTTACCACTGGGCAAGCATCAAGTAGGTCTTGCTACTGAATATAAATGTCCCATTCTGTGTGATTTAGCTTGTTTTATGCATAAAACCACTTTAATCTCTTAAAATACAGAACATGATGCTCCGAATTTTCCTGATTTCTATCTTTTTGACCTCATGTCCATTGAGCTGTATGAAGTAAATATAGGAACAGAATTGGACTGCCTCTTTTTTAAAATGTTTTCAAGCAAAAAACAATAAAAAATCGGAATTGTAGCAGAAGCTGAAAGATTGTTGGTGTATACCAGTGGATTAGTATGTTTTATTATAGTTGCCATTTATTTTTTAAATGTTTCAGGGATATTCACTCCACCACTGGAAAGATCAAGAGAGCCGTGTTGCAGTTCACTCCAGCCAGCTGGACCTATGTGCGCTGGTTTGACCCTAAATCGTCCTTTCAGCGGGTGGCTGGAATCTATCTCTTCATGATAATCTGGCAGGTAAATTCAGCACTAGAAATATGCAAGTGGTACACTAAAGCACTGGGATCAGAAAGAGAAAAGTTGTGTGTGTGTGTGTGTGTGTGTGTGTTTTTCTTTTTTTTTTTTTCTTCCCTCTCAAACAATTGTCTAAGGATGTCTTTTTGTTTTCTTATACTGAACATATTTTTATTATTATTTGAATGCATTTATTAATTTTAAAGAACCAATGTCCTCACATTGTAGCTTAATGTAAATGCTAACCGTGAGTAACAAGTTTTATGAACCCTTAATACTTGATAGTCGTCTTTGTAGCCTACTGTGAATTTGAATTTTTTTGTCAATCTATTATAATAGTTTTGTTTATGGAAGTTATAAATTATGGCAATAAGAAAATATTTAAAAAACAGCTGTTTTTTCAACAGCAAAATATGTACCAATAGATATTAGTTTATCAATTAAAAAATAATAACTAGATAACATACAATGTACAAGAACATAAGAGGGTGCATATTCTTACTGAATTGGCCTCCTAATACATCACAGCAAACGCGCACAAACTATAATGTGCCTGCACTGGCATTTCCTTAAATCTAAATCTGGCCCTGTTAAACAGGGAAAGAATATTCCTGAATGAAAGAACTTAACAGGTCAGTGTGAGTTTAACACAAGCAATGCAGAGGCCATTCAAAATAAAGTTCAACACTCATTGTTGGAGTCGAATGCAGTATGAAGTCCAAGTTTTCCGATTACGATTCAGACTGAGTGACTCTATTCTCTGTGGAATGGAGAGAGTTCTAATGACAGCACATTCATCACTATTGATTACACAATAACTGCACTGCTGTGCCAAAATAGTGGAAACCTCTTTCACTTGCTATAGTATTGCTTGTTAAAACACTTATTTCAAATGTGCAGAAAATCTAAATAGGAGCTTTTAATTGCATTTTTTACATTTAAAATGTGCTTGAAAATTATGTGACACTATTTTGTGCTGCTATAACAGTTAGTATCAAAGGTAATCAAAGCAAGATTTTAGCCACAATATCTGAGTCAATGCTACCTTAAAAGTGGACGTATTTAAGGTATTTCCCAAAAAGACCAAGCTCTCTTGGTAAATGAAGCTGCTTAGGTCACTTGGGCCCTGGATTAAATAGTGCACACAATGAGAATGAATTAATACATCCTTTTCATGAACTTAAAACATGATTGAATTATTAAATGGTTTTAAAAAACCGCCCTTCACTAAACAGTTTGTGAATAGGGCCAAAAATAAGGTTACCTGCAAAGGAAGCCACTGCTAGCCAGGCTGTGCTCTTGTGCACAATGCTGGGGTGAATGTATGGTAGGTGGAATTTAGCCCCAAACCCATGACCCTGGGGTTGAACACGCTGCCTGCAGAGGTGCCAGCATACAATAATTTTGTATTTTACCTGAGTTGCTCCTTGAAACTCCATGGGATTGTATTCTGCTTATTGCAAATCCTTTCTTATTTTTTTTTAATATTTGCATGTTGGATCTAGAGTATATAGTAAAACGGTGTTATACTGCATTTTAGTCCAGGTTGTTGGATGGTATACTTGGAAGGTATAGCTGCTTTTCTTCATGAGTCAATGCTGTTAATGAAGTGTGCATAATGTTAGTGATGGTAGCTGTGTTTGAAATTGTTTTTCTACACTTTACTGTATTATGATGAAGGCTTCTGTTATTTGGGGTTTTATTAGTTGTATTTTTCGGAGCTTATTTTTAGTTATTTTCGAGTTTTATGTAAATCTGTTTTCTTCGGGGCTTTTGTTTTTGATATACTGTATGAAATTAGTGTTTTTAGTTATTTTCCAAAATGCTTGAGCGTTTTGCTTTTTTATGTCAAAATATGTATAGTAGTAACTCGACAGTACTAGCACACTTAAGTTGTACCTTCTTTCCATTGCTGTCTTTCACAACAAAATCCCTATGGTCACGGGCACATTCTGCGGGGGTTTTTGTGTGTAGGCATTTTTGTACATTTCGCCACAATTCTGTTTTAAATCCTCCTTATCTTAACTGTAATACAGCTGAAATCCCACTAACATGCCTCCATCCTGATTGTAATCTCGTTTTAAATCTCGCAAGCGGAGTCTCCAATAGAAATGTAGGAATGTGCTGTCATTCAGTAGTTGGGGCGGGTTTAAAGTATTGAACGAATCAATGATAGATGTAAGTCAGGAAGGTGGGACATTGCCCAGCAGCACTGGGAAATTATTATTTTTGTAGTAGGTTCTAGTTTTTAATGGGCATAGGGTAAAGTCAACGTGAATTGATGAACCATTTCCACAGTTTTTCCAGTGTTTTTCGGTGTTATTGGCTGTCCACCGATTTTCATTTTTTTTCGGTTAATACCGAAAATCAGAAGCCCTAATTAGGATTAAGGTTCTGACTTAAATTATAACACATTGGGGGCAATTTCCATGAAAAAGAAAAGTCTCACCCTTTTTCTCACTTTATTTTGGTAGTACTTTCGGGTTGCGTGTGTTTCCATGTAGTTTATTTATTTATTTATTTTTTAGCCAGAGAAATTGTAGTTCCAAATGCAAGTAGTCTAATTAATATTAAAATATGGGAGGGTATATTTAAACGTTTCTGTCTGAGTTCCAATTTGGCCTTGCACGACTGCTCATATCGTACAGCTTTCTTAAACTGGGTTTCCACAAAGTTTTTATGTTGTGTTAAAACACTGAAAGTGCAGCCTGCCTCATTTGGCGACCAACAGCAGTGTAATAAAAATAGCATGGGGGAAAAAAAATAAAATAAAACGCAGACATAGCGTTACACAAATAATACAAAAAAATATTCCATCATATCACTTATCACATATATATAACATCACATGGAGCTCTTTTTTCAGCATGGAAGAAGAGGTCTTGGTCTCAGTTCAGCTCCTCCTACATGGCACAAGGCAGCCCTAGCTCAACGGAGGAAGCTGGTAATCAACGAGGTGCAAAAGCAGGAGGAGATGACGAGGTGCGTAAAGGCCGTTTCCCAGGCCAAGCAGGGAGAATGGATGAGATGGGAGAGTGTGGAACAATGCAATGCAAGGCTGGTGAGACCTAGGGATAATGGAACAGAGCAGGATCAGTTTCCTCATCAGATCAACATATGATGTTCTCCCATCACCACAGAACCTAAAACTCTGGGTGGGTGAGGATCCCTCATGTCCTTTGTGTTCATCATCTGCAACATTAAGGCACATTTTGACAGGATGTAAAGTGGGTCTTAGCCAAGGACGGTTTACTTGGCACCATGACCAGGTGCTGCGATGTTTGGCCTTAGCATTGGAAGACAAGCGTAACATGACCAATAAGTTGCCACCAGTTCCATCAAAACATTACACACAAAGGACAACATTCCTCCGTCCAGGGGAGCAACCACCAAGAAAAGATTAAAACCAAGCCTCGTCTAGAATAACTGGAAGCTGCTAGAGACTGGAAAATGCTGGCATATGTTGGTCAACTGCTTATTTTTCGACCTGAGATTGCCACCACAAACCTTCGACCAGATGTTGTCTTGTGGTCTGGATCAGCATGCCTCGTTCACCTGGTAGAGTTAACAGTGCCATGGGAGGATGCTGTGGATAAGGCGTATGAGAGGAAGAAACTTCGGTATGCTCAACTAGCCGCTGAAGCGGAACAGCGCGGATGGAGAGTCTGGGTTTACCCAGTGGAGGTGGGTTGTCAAGGATTTGTGACACACTCTACAACCCGGTTTCTCAGAGACGCAGGATTCAGTGGTCAAGAGTTGCGCCGCACAGTGAAGAACTTATCTGAAGCAGCAGAGAGGAGCAGCAACTGGCTGTGGTTGAGACACCAAAATTCTGGTTGGGGATTTCAAGCACAGTAGAAAGAAAGCAACGTTGATGCACGGGTAAGTCAGCTGGGCTGAGCTGAGTGCAGGACGGAGGGGGGTGATTCTGGGACGCAAGAGTCAACGTCAAGCCCTCTTGAGGTGTCGTGGGCTACTTGACGAAACACCAAGGATGGAAGGTGCCCACTTGAAGACCCCAGAGATGTACCCTACTCGGCTCATTCCAGGTGGTTGTCATGCTGAGGCGCTTGGGAGACCACACTGTGGTTGATCCCTGGAGCCAGCATCACAGCCGTTGTGTGTGCTGATACGCCAGAGAAGCAAAATAAGCTGATCCCTTCATCCCATCAACACCAGCCAGAAGGATATCTACATCAGCAGATGGAAGGAAACTCAAATGGATGGAAACGCAGATGGATCACATTAGTTTACTGTAAAGCTACGTCTTAGTTGGTGCTTATCTTGGCGAGAGCCGAGTCTGAAATTAGCATGAAATTTTAACATCTACTCCATGTAATGGAAATCATAAATCATTTGCCATTTTTTTGAAACTGTCGCGCAAATTCTGGTGAGGTGGTAAATAAGTGCAAGGTATCTTTTGTGATTTGTAGCAAATACGACCACCTGATTTTTTGTATCTGAATACATGTTCAAAAATATTAGTTTGGATATTTGTCCCAGCACTAATTGTTGTTGTTGTTGTTTAATGTATTTGTTTACGACTGTAAGTCGCCCTGGATAAGGGCGTCTGCTAAGAAATAAATAATAATAATAATATTATTAATTTAGCAGATGTTTTTTCTCCAAAGCGACAGAGACTAGGGGTGGTCTATGCAACTGCTGCTGCAGTCACACGTCTTATCCGAAGTTTTCCTACAGAACCGTAGCTTCAGCAAATCTGATCATTATAGTCTACTAACAGAGATAAAATACCAGCACTTTATTTTAATGATATAAAAATTATCCAGTCAAAATGTTTAGTACAGTTCATTATTAAAATATTGGTAGTAAATCAGGCCTCCCTACTCACCGTGTTTCCCACTACATATTATTATTATTATATATGTAATAATAATAATAATAATAATAAATACCTGAATCCGAATCGCGCAGTGACAGTGCAAGGCGCTTGCCAGAAGAATGTGTTGTAATCTAATGCATTTTGTTCTTATTGTTATTGATGAAGCAGTATGTTGATAGTCCATGAGTTCAACACATTTCTCAGTGCTGTCCACTGGGACTTGTGGAACTTCGTTATGTAGTATATTGGTCTTGCAGCAAGCTGTTTTAAGAATTAGCCTTGTTTACAAATTCTTGGAACCAAGTTTTTTTTGTTTGTTTGTTTTTTTGTAGTAGCTTCAGTATTTTTTATAACCTTTCTTATAAAATAATTTGTCTATAAAGCACTTTTTATGAGTCAAATGGCAATAATCTGAAACGTTGAATAAATGATGTCACTGCATGAAGAGGTCTTTAAATGCCTCGTACTGTATGCTTTTTTCCCTCCTATTTGGTCAAAGAAGCTTGCCAATAAAGGATTGCTTGTCACGGCCTTCAGTTTTAGTAGAAAGTTGCACGAGTTACATCACTTGCACTTATTTGCAATTCCATGGTCAATTTATACTGCTTTTTAGCGTCAGTGTTTTAGTCGCGCAGTTCCTATAGTGCGTGGAATGTGCATGGTATGTGCATGCTTCATCAATAAATAATGACTGGAGAGAGGGACGAATGTATAGAATTATAAAGAAAGATGTATTGCTTTTCAGACATTTATCTGTTAATCTTATTGGTAAAGGCAATTGGTTATTCTTGAGATTTACCGGTAAATGTCCGAAGTAAAACAGTATCATGTTTATTTCGGACATTTACCGCTTCACTTGGTAAATGTCAACATTTACCAGTAAATCTTGATGTGCCAATATTCAGGCATTTACTGTAATTTATACATGCGTGTGGATACACCGTATACTGTGTGTGTGTGTGTTTATGTATTTCTTTTATGTATATTTATTTATTTATTTATTTATTTATTTATTTTACAATTCTTGACCATCTCCAACCTTCAACAGAACACCTTGTGGAATATAATAATTAAAACAAATGAATGCTGTTCATTTTGAAGGTTAATATGGATTGGAAAAATATTGTTGTTTTTTTTTTCTTGGATGACTTGCAAATATTATAATCTGTTTCTAACACATCAATTTTGGTTATTTTTCAGCTGACAGAGTTGAATACGTTTTTCCTGAAGCATATCTTAGTGTTCCAAGCCTGCCACGCACTGAGCTGGTGCAGAATTCTATTCATTGGCATCATTACAGCCCCCACCGTACGGTAAGATATACTTGTGAATCATTTTGCTGTTTTAAATTGCACTGCAGACCTAGGACTATTTTAATGTGTTTTGAAATAATTCTTAGTCATGTGATCCACTTGTGTAACCTACTATTTAAATGTTGTAATGATTAGTTAGACTACCTACGTTTTTTATATTAATACTTAATGTATTTCAAATAATATTATAGCAGGATCTCCTAGATTATACACTTCCTATAAATAAATGATTAATTCAGAAGTATTTAAAGTACTTTTATTAATTGTTCAAAACAATGTTGCCAATCATATGGGTTATAAGTGTAATTGTATGTTTAAAACAATACAATGTTTATTATCTATCAAAGGTAACTATACTAAATGCAAGACATGAATACATTATTAAAAAGCTTAATCTTGATATTTGTATATTACAAGATTTAACATCGAAGTACAAGCTACTGTATTTGTCATTTAGCAGAGTTCTAACTTTGAATCCCATATTAAACATTTATACCTCTGTGTCTTCAACACGCTAAAAGATTTAGTGGAAAGTCTTTAACAGCTGCTGCAGGAAGAAAGGCCGGCTTTTTTATAGCTGTGCTTCAAAGCTTGTAAGAAAAGCTCACGACTGTAAGACAACTAAAATTACAAGAATATTCTCTTGCTATCATTTTCTATCAAAAAAGAAACCAAAATTTGGTATATAACACAAATCAGGAAATCTTAATTTTAAATTAAATATAACCATGTCTTCGTTTGACAGGTGTATTTATTTATTTATTTATTTATTTATTTTCATTTCAGGCAGTATTATGCCTATCTCACTGATACACAGTGTAAAAGAGTTGGAACTCAGTGCTGGGTGTTTGGGTAAGTGTATATTATTGTACAGCCCTTTTAAAGCTTGTAATGCATTCATTGTATTCATTTTCTACATGTTATAACAGCAAACTTTGTTTTACAGTCACTTTGTATTGTGTGGCACTAGGTTGAAACAAATTTAGAGATGTATCTTTTCCAAGCAAATGTCTTCTAATACTCTGATAGAAACTCCTACTTCTCTCGGTATGTCAAGTAATTCTAGACGGTAAAGACTGCTTGGCAACAACATTTATGTAGAGTTTGCACCCATCAAGTTAAACGCCTTTAGATGTTATTGGCAACTCTGTCCCTATAAAACCTCTATGGTTCTCTCATAACGAATGCTGGCAGAATACAGATTGGGTCAAAAAGAGAGGACTGGTGACCTAAGTTTATTTAAATTGACACAGCTTACTAAATATTGTACAACAGTGTAAGTGTTAAACCCCTAATGTTCCCAGACAGCCAGGAATTTTAGTGAAAAATAAATTCTAAGCCTGTGAACATAATCTCTTCAGGATTTCAATTCCAAAGTGCAAGCTTGGCTGTCTGAGCTTCCTTTTGTATAAGTGAAGATTTTCAGCTGCAGTACTGCTTTGTACACAAGCATTGTTTATACAAATTGGCTACAGCTAAGCCATTCAGGAATGTCCATGTTAATAAAAAGGTACTTTACTCCATCTGACTACTGTACTAATGGGTATTTAATAGCGTTTCAAGCACGGTGACCCTTATCAAAGGCAGTTTCAACATTATCTCAAAACGTAGTAATGTAAGAAATTGCGAATGTGTAATGGGCTAGTTTGTTGTTTGATATAATGTTGTTGAATCAAGAGGGATTTTAGTTTCCTGTTGTCTATCGTCATTTGTATTCAGTTACTGTCCTTCACCTTCTACAGTGCCATTGCATTCTTGGAAGCCCTTATCTGCATTAAATTTGGACAAGATCTGTTCTCCAAAACTCAGGTCCTTTATGTAATCCTCTGGCTTGTGTGCGTGGTAAGTCATGCTTTCTGCTTAATAATAGTAATTATTATTAGTAATAAATACATGAATAAGGAATGAATACATGAATAAGGAAGTATTTGTAGGAGCTTGGTTGATTTAGTTGTTGTGAACCATTTAGATGTTTGTACCAACCCAAGGATAACATTTGAAATTCTTACAGCAGCTTACAAAAAGCACCAAAACAAGCATTGAATAATCATAGTTTCTGCTGTTGTAGTACTTTTTTTAAAGCCATTCTTAGGATGATAATTAACATTAATTGCTTTTAAGCTATTTAATAAATAGTTCTGTTTTTTTCCAGGCCTTGATTACATTCCTCTGTTTGTATGTGATGGTTTGGTATGCAGAATACACTGGACAGAGGCCACAGGTAAGTGAAGAAGCTAGTTTCTCAATGATTATGACTCCATATACAGAGCTGATCTAAGTGCGGTGTTCAGAGCTGTTGGAAAATAGCTTTGTATTGGAAACATACATCATGGTTAAAGATAAAGCGTGGGCAGATACTGGCATTTTCCAATGATGCCTTTTGTCTCTAAAATAAGGGAATTATTCGGGAAATCTGAGAACCTGCATACCCCTATTAGAGATTATGGGCTTGATTCTAAAAGCGGTTTACTCAGATTTATTGTTGTTGTTAGCACAATTTTTTTCTGGGCAAATTCCAAGTCCCAACCGGACATTAAACAAGTTGTTTATTGCTGGTGGTTTAGAGTAAATAGTTTTGAGAATTTGGCTATATGTGTCCATGACACATGTGCTTTGAAAGTAAAGAGAATTGTATATGAACGTTTCTAAATATGTACTTTATCAGTAAAGACTTGCATTCCCATTTTCTTTTACAGACATATTCTGAGAGTGAAGATAGTAGCTTCCTTGATTCGCCTTGTTACCAGTATGATAATTTAAAAGGTATGTTTGACAAACCAAGCTACATGTAATGCACTGGGAATGAACCCACTGTTATAACCTAGGCTTCGGTGAGAAAAGTGTGGGGCTAATTACGTTAGTTTGTTTAATAATTAATTTAAACACTTCATTAACTTGTATAATTAATAGTTCAAATTAACATGCGTTAATCAACTTGAATGAATACTATATGACCATTACCATATTAGATCACTGACTAAACACAGACAATCTATTAGTTATCTGTTAAATAATCTGAATATTCATTCACATTAATTAAGACCTCATCAATATTATTTTATTTAATGACATGTATAAAATCGAGGAATTACAATGAACGCACAAAACACCCTCAACCACAACAAATAGGTTAAAATATTGTAGCGGTTTATTAGATAATAATAATAATAATAATAAGGTGTGACAGGATGCGAGTGACGTGGTGCAATAAATACAATGTCCAAACCAGATTCTCCCAAAATATCCGTGATTTATTTAATAAAGTTTAACCCTTTGCGGTCCTTTGTCGGACTGGGTCCGACATTGCAATTATTCCCATCAGGTCCTTTGTCGGACCCTGTCCGACATCATTTTAAAAACGCAGAAAACGCAAAAAAAATCGTTTTTTCAACGGAAAAAGCCGAGAAAACCATTCAATGGCCAAGTGGGAACGAAAGGAGCCGAGACAAGCCGATTTTAAAAAAAAAAAAAAAAAAGGCGTATCTCATGAATAGTCATACTAGCCCCCTGGCATCAGATGGGGCGGTCGTATGGAAACAAGCTGGGAGTTACAGTATCAGCGCACAGAGACTATCACGGACATTTGCAGAGCTTTTTTGAGATGTTATAGCAATAAAATAATGACTTGGATTGCATTATTGAGGAGTTTAGTGATAAAACGAGTCATCAGGAGACGATTGATCGGTATGTACGACTATTATTATTATTATTTTTTATTTGGTAGCATATGTGAAAGCAATAGCAAACGAAAGGGTGGGGCGGGGCTGGAGATCCCTAGTGAGTGCTTTGTTGATATGCAGGGCCATTTAAACCCGTTTGACTGTGGAAAAAAATACTTTTAAACAGCGCGTCTAAAATTAACTGCGCGTGTGAAAATAAATTGGACCTGGCGAGCCTGACGCAGAATTAATAAATGGACCGCAAAGGGTTAAGAAACAAAATAACAAAAATAGCAAAAGAAAAACACTCCTAATCCACGATCCTCCGTGCACGAAAACTGTGCTCTGTTATTCCAGGGATTGTGGTGAGTGGTTGGTGCCGTGCTGTGAGGGAAGTGCTCCGGGGATTGTGCTGGCTCAGTGGCTGCAGCCCCTCGCTCCTACTCCTCCGCTGTAAAAACAAACACAGCACAACGCGCCCCTCCTAATATGGTCACCTTCCGGTTTCCGCCACCAAGGTGGCAAATCTAGGAGGCAGCATACCCTCACCTTTACACAGCACCCTTTCTAGTTGGGAGGGAGATTTACAGCATTGATCCTTTCTCTATTTATCACATATCTCACCCCTCAGAGTGATGCAGAAGGAACACTCGGCCAACTCTACATTCCCCAATGGGCCCCCCTCCCTTGAAAAAAAATCTGCGTTTTGATGCTCCTTACCCGCACAATGTTTCACTGTATAGTGGAAGGGTTGCAGCGCCAGATACCACCGAGTTATCCAAGCGTTATTGTCCTTCATCGTATGTAACCACCTTAAAGGAGCATGATCAGTGATAAGAGAGAAAGAACGCCCCAACAAGTAATAGCGAAGAGCATGAGTAGCCCATTTGATGGCTAAACACTCCTTCTCAATGACGGAGTAGTTAATTTCCCTAGTATTTCCCTTAATTTTTTTGCTCAAGTAAATAATAGGGTGTTCTTCCCCGTCAACTTGTTCGGACAGGACCGCCCCCAGACCAATGTGGGAGGCATCAGTCTGCAGGATGAACTCTTTGCTGAAATCTAGTGAAATCAGAGCGGGAGCTTGACAGAGTCGCTTTTTAATCGGATCAAATGCTTCCTGACACTGCCCTGTCCATTTAACTAATTTTGGAGCAGCCTTTCGGGTGAGTTCAACTAGGGGGTTGACTATGGTGGCATACTCTGGGATAAAACGGCGATAATAGCCGGCTAACCCCAATAGTGATCTCACCTGTGGCTTGGTTCTCGGGATTGCCGTCTCCACCAGCGCCTGGACTTTGGAGGCGATCGGCTTCACCTGACCATTACCCATAATGTAGCCAAGATATTGGGTCTCTTGTTTGCCAAATGCACACTTGCCCAGCTTGGCTGTTAGCCCTGCCTCTCTCAGAGACTGAAGGACGGCTAAAAGTCTAACAATATGCTCCTTCCAGGTGGAGCTAAAAATCACCACATCATCAATGTACGCAGCTGCGTACCGATGATGGGGAGCTAAGACCTGGTCCATCAGTCTCTGAAAGGTGGCGGGAGCTCCATGCAACCCGAAGAGCATGGTCCGGAAATGGAACAAGCCATCTGGGGTAGAGAAAGCAGTTTTCTCTCTTGAGCTCTGAGTGAGTGGAATCTGCCAGTATCCCTTCGTCAGATCCAAGGTCGAAATTAACTGCGCCTTACCCAGTCGGTCAAGGAGCTCATCCACCCGGGGCATTGGATATGCATCGAACTTGGAGATGGCATTAACCTTTCGAAAGTCCACGCAGAACCGTCCTTCTATCCCACCATCACAATCGGACTGCACCACTTGCTGCGGGAAGGTTCAATGACTCCAAGCTTGAGCATATCCTCCACCTCCTTGTGGACAGGACCCCTGCGACTCTCCGGGATCCGGTACGGTCTCTCTCAGACCTTGACACCTGGTGGAGTAATAATAGCATGAGAAATAACATTAGTTCTGCCGGGCAAGTCAGAAAAAACATCACTAAACCTTTCCACCACCAGGTGGAGCTCACGTTTCTGATCCGGAAGTAACTGTTCCCCCATCGGAATATGAGTTGTAGCTGGTGGATTGACAGTGGGACCAAAATCCTCTTCTAAACTTTCACCAGCTACAAATAGGGCCTCCCTCTCATTCCAGGGTTTCTGCAAATTAACGTGATAGATTTCTGTCTTATTCCGGCGATCGGGTTGTCTAATTTCATAATTTACATTACCAATTCCCCGTATCACCTCATATGACCCCTGCCACTTAGCATACAACTTAGATTCCGAGGTTGGAAGTAGCAACAGTATTTTATCACCTGGCCGAAAGGACCGAATTCGTGCTTGTTTGTTGTACTGTTGCTCCTGGCGATGCTGAGCTAGTTTTAGATTTTCTTGTGCCAAACGACCAACCAATTCAAGGCGGTCTCTTAACATAATTACATATTTCGCTGTATTTTTGGAAGTTTTTGTTTGCTCCTCCCACCCTTCTTTCACAAGATCGAGGATCTCCCGTGGTTGTCTCCCATACAGGAGCTCAAAGGGAGAGAACCCGGTCGAGCTCTGAGGCACCTCTCTCACTGCAAACATCAAGAAGGGGAGGAGCTTAGCCCAATGTTTCTGTTCTTGGTTGACAAACCGCTTCAGCATCTGTTTTAAAGTCTGATTAAAACGTTCCACCAAACCATCCGTCTGCGGATGATAAACAGAGGTTCGAATGGACTTAATTTGCAATAATTTATATAATTCTTTCAAACATTGTGACATAAAGTTGGTTCCATGATCAGTGAGGATTTCTTTTGGAATCCCTACCCATGCTATAATGTGTACTAGCTCTCTGGCAATTGCTGCAGCACTAGTGGATCTCAATGGTACTGCCTCTGGATATCTAGTCGCGTAGTCCACCACTACCAAAATGTGCGTATATCCAGAGTCAGACTGGCTCAATGGACCCACTATGTCCATAGCAATGTGCTCAAAGGGAACTGAGATTAGGGGCAGTGGGACCAGCGGGGCCAGGCCAACCCACCCCGGCGCTACTTGCTGGCATTCCAGGCATTCCGGTACATATCGCGCCACCTCACTAAAAACTCCCATCCAATGAAATAGAGCCAATATTCGTTCCCGAGTCTTATCGATACCTAAATGGCCCGAACAGGGGACATCGTGAGCCAACCGCATGATCTCACGTCGAAAAGACTGAGGAACGAGTAGTTGTGTTACAATCTGACTTGTGCTCGTGGCTTGGGATACTCTATATAGTAAGTGTCCGACAATAATGTGGTGGGGATATGTAAGCGGCCGGCTATTCTCTACATCCTTCCCCTCGATAGACCGAACCTGCCCCCAGATGTGTACCAGCGAAGGATCGTTCTTTTGTTCCAATGCTAGATCCACATCTCGGTCCCAGAATTTCGGGATATCGAGTGGAGCTAAAGTAGCTTCAACACTGGGGGTCTCGGTAACCTGTCCCCGCAGGTCACACTGAGTCCCAATCCCCTTACCCTTACATTTGACCGATTCTGAAGTTTCCCCTACCAAACCTTCCCATTTTTCAACCCTCCGCTCTCTTTTTGTTTTTTTCGGGCGAAATCGAGAATGGAACAGATCAGTGTGCCGCGGAAAAATATTCCCAATAGCTTCCCCTGCTGCTCCCATGGTCTTACCGGAGACTGGCTTTACCGTTTTATAAATCATGCTGTCAAAGTGCGGCCAGTCTCGACCTAAAATAACTGGATATGATAACTTTTCTGCCACAGCCACGATTACGCGGCGGGTATGACATCCAACTGTCAAATCTAGTTTGGTGAGGGGGTAGTCCTTGTTATCCCCATCGATGCAGGAAATGACCATGACCCCTCGTGACCACCAAGGTACCCCCTTCAATAGAGCTCGCCTAATGAAAGTTTGCCCACATCCTGAGTCTTCTAATGCGTGGGTGCTCACATCACCACCCTGGATGAGAAAGGGTGCCCACGAGCTTCGTGTCCCGTTGCCGGCTCGACAACGGGAGGGTGCTCTGCTCTTACCCGTTGGGGTCGCCTCGATCTCCATTGTGTTGGAGGAGGCCGCCCATGGGGTGACGTTGCAGTGCTGGTCCAGGGGAAGTGAGGGTGAGACGTGGTGGTGGGAGTTCCGCCGCTCGTGGCTTGTTGGAAGCAGAAGTCGGGATGGCAACCACTGGAGGGGTACGCAGGGCATCCTCTAACCCTTCAGCCAATCTGACTGCTGCATCCAGGGTGGTGGGACGGTGGCGACTGACCCAGTTTTGCGTGTCTGGCCCCAGCACCTGTATGAACTGTTCGATGGCGATTGTCTCCGTAATTTGTTCTGCATCATTGGTGCCGGGGCATAGCCACCGGGTCACATGGTCCACCAGCTGTTGCGCCACCACCCGAGGTCGCAGTCATGGGGGTTGCTGGTATTCCCGGAACCGGCGACGATGTGTTTCCTCCGAAATATCCAGCCGCTGGAGAATGGCCTGCCTCACTCGGTCATAATTGAGGGCGGCTTCATTAGTCAAGGCTTGGTAAGCTGCCTGGGCCTCCCCAATCAAATTGGGCCCTAGCTGAGTAGCCCACCAATCCCGAGGCCATTGTGCTGCTGTTGCCTGTCTTTCAAAGGCCAACAAATAGGCCTCGGGATCATCCTCCAGCGACATTTTTACTACCCTTATTTTCGGTAAGGGTACCATTGGTTCGGTCGCCGGTTCCCTCCCCCGATTGGCTTCCAGGAACATTGCGTGCATTCGCTCCATCATAGTTGCCATTCCCTCTTGATGTCTTCGCTCCTGTGCCTCAAATATTGCTCCAAGCGCGGCGGCGTCCATTCTGGATCCCACTTCTGGATCCCACTTCTGGATCCCACTTCTGGTCACCAACTGTGACAGGATGCGAGTGACGTGGTGCAATAAATACAATGTCCAAACCAGATTCTCCCAAAATATCTGTGATTTATTTAATAAAGTTTAAGAAACAAAATAACGATCCTCCGTGCACGAAAACTGTGCTCTGTTATTCCAGGGATTGTGGTGAATGGTTGGTGCCGTGCTGTGAGGGAAGTGCTCCGGGGATTCTGCTGGCTCAGTGGCTGCAGCCCCTCGCTCCTACTCCTCCGCTGTAAAAACAAACACAGACAGCACATAACACAAACACAAAACGAGAACAGCTCCGGCTGGTGGCTCATTTCTCTCAGCGCAAAAGCCCAGGTACTGACGTAGCTGCTTCCCCTTTGTACCCAGCAAACTCCTCCCTGCAGTCAACGCGTCGCCATGGTTTCTCCAATAGAGGGCTGCCCCGCAGCTGACTGCAATGGAATTGTCTGGAGTACTTGCAGCTACGCGCCCCTCCTAATATGGTCACCTTCCGGTTTCCACCTACCACAGGGGTGGCAAATCTAGGAGGCAGCATAACCCTCATCTTTACACAGCACCCTTTCTAGTTGGGGGGGAGATTTACTGCATTGATCCATTCTCTCTTTATCACATAAGGGTACAGAAAGGAAAACCTTAGAAAATCATTATGAGGTAACAGTTCACATACATATCAATTCAGCATAAGTCAACACCTATTCTTTTGAATTTATATGCTTCTATAGATGTTGTTTTTCAATAATGCAATTAAAGTACAGTACAAGTAGAATCCTATTGCTCTCCTAACATTCAGTATAGGTGCAACATCTCATTCTAACACAGTAAATCATCTCGTCTGTCTCAATCTCAGTACACCTGCCGGCAGGTGATGACGTTACTCTGCAGACAGTTCCCTCAGCTCAACTACACAGACAGTGGCCCTGTGCTCACTGCTCACAGGCAAAATAACTTGTGAAACACAAGCACTTATTATTGAAATGCAAAACCAATTTCACAATTACAATTCTTCTAATAACATATCACAGCTACGGCTGGACTACAATTGTTTACCAACAATTACACAAGTATACTTTTGCAACACTTCATATGACAATATGAGTTAATCAGCTTGGTTACTTTTTAACAAGGTTCAAACTCTGAGGTTTTTCATACGCGCGTTAAAAACGCAATTTTAAGATAACTATTTTATCAATTTCTATGTGTTGTAATTATCATTAATTACTCTAGTTCCACAAGGGAAAGGTAAGGGAATTCTACTCAACGGTTCCTTGAAGAAGACCCCAAAAGTCTGCTGAACAAATCTTCTGTTGTAGTTATATTCTCGCTTTGTTTCCGCAATTCTTCAAACCCAAGTGTGTGTTTACTTCTTAGAATACTTCGCCCAAAGGCAGACACAGTCTCGTTATGCTGTGCGGTTTCTTCTTTGAATGCTTCGCCTCGCAGGCAGACACAGTCTCGTTATGCTGTGATTACGACTGGGAACAGAAGCTTGTATCCGAGCCAGGAATGGTTCGTTTCGACGCGTAGATAAACTGACTCATAGACGTCTCTTCCTATTAGCAGGAGTCCTGAACACAGAGCTTTCTTTGACGTTCGTTTATTGCAGGGTACAGAATCTTCTTGCAGTCAAGAGGTATAAGCTTAATGCTATCTTCTCTTATGAGCCATGTGAGACTCAGAAACCAGGTCAGACCAACTCTGAAACCAATTCAAAGTTATTGCTACTAGTTGCCAGTTCTTATAGGATTTTCGCACAAAGACCTGTAAATTTCCCCTACAACTGTCTTCCATTGTTTTTAGACTATGATTGACTCACCCTGCATGGGATGACTTCATTATCTAATTTATGACTTCCTTCGGTCGTCTCTAACTTTTGCTTCCTCAATAAATCCTTATCTCAGGCCCCAATCTAATTATTATCTTGTAGAGATCCTCGGTGTTAGGTTCAGCTAAAGTCCCCAGATTCTCAGCTCATTAACCCCCCTCCTCCTTTGTGTAGGATGTTTCAGGAATTTCTCCAACCAAAGGTCCACATGTTTGCTGCATCCTGTTTGTTCAAGAATTAATCCAAAAGATTAGTTCAGATATGTCCTTATATCAAAAATAGTTATTAGTTCCAGGCAATTGTGCCTACAAAAGGAGCTATCTTGAAATGAAACAACAAATCTACCTTTCTATGTTGGCAGCAGTGTGTGTGAGCTGTGCAAAAGTCTTAGACATTTTGCATTTTTCTGCTCTGATGCATAAGGAAACAAACTTTGCTGGTTTTTTTTTTACTTTCTTTATCCAAGTAGCCGCATTCAGCTTCAATGATATTGAGGTCTGGGCTTTGACAGGGCCATTCCGTGCGTTGAAGGACTCCAGCTTCCACTTTCTTTTGCAAATAAGTTTTAATTATTCCAGCTGAGTGTTTTGGATCATTATGTTGTCGTAAGATGTTTTGACTAAATTCTTGCACCACTGGAGATAGCATGGTGGATTAAAATGTGTTTGTACCTTGCTCCTATTGGTATAGCATCAATTTTCCAACACCACTTGAGGATACGCACCGCCAAACTTGAATGCTCATGTATAGTTTACTTTGAGTTGTGATCCCAACAAGTTTTTGAAGATTCTGATCAATGTGAATTAAAGATTGCTAAATGACAAGCTTGGTTTCTTCTCACCCAAACTAAGCTGTATTAACAGTCAAAGTTGTTATAATAGTAGAAAACACTAGTGGAGGCTTTGACTAAATTGTTGATGCTCATAACATCCATATATTGTAAGTCCTGAATGTGTCTTTTGACTTTTGCACCGCAGTACATATGTATGTGTGTGTGTGTGTGTATGTATATAATATATATATATATATATGTATATGGGTAGATCTATAGATTAATGTGTAGATTTACCAGCTCAGCGGTCAATGTATAACATAACTAAGGAGATGGTAGTTAATGTTACAGCATTTGAGGTGAATTCAGAAATAACGTCGGAGAGCTTAATGGCAAAAAAAAAAGCTGTTACATACTTGGGTAAATTAACTCATTTATTATTTATTTTTCTTAAACTCCAGCCTTAGGATATTTTTTTGGTTATTTGATTAATCTTTCTAAACTTCAGTGCATCCCTCTTGCATTATTATTATTATTATTATTATTATTATTATTATTATTATTATTATTATTATTATTAATAATAAATAATGTATGTATTTAGTAGAAACCATGTATTTATGTTTCGTCCTATATACAGACATGATTAGAGACAGATATCTGGTTTTATTTCTAATGATTTTATCGCTTTATGTAAAAAAAAAAAAAAACACTTTTACTATTTTTATTTGTTTTATTTTTCTTTTAAATGAAAATGTACCATAGGGCAAACATTAGGTATGGTAATAATGACATATCTTCAGCAAAACTCATGCCTCTACTAAGTGTGATTTAGTATTATTCAGTTTAACTTGTTTAGAAAAAAAAAGCAGGTTTTGCATTTCAGTGAGAATCGGTGTGCTACGTCATTTTGCCAGCAAAACATTATTTTGTATTGTGAACTGTTGCCGTACAGTGATCATGGAGTAAAAGAGATTTATTACCATCTCCTTACTTATATTATATTATAGATTGAACACTGAGCTGGTAAATCTACACATTTACCGGTTAATCTGTAGATCTACTGATTTTTACATGTGAACCACACACGGAGGTCACGATAGCATTTTTGTTCCTGCGTTCCTGAAACGCACATGCCCAGAATTTTACGTCCCATCTATCAGATACTAAACGATCAGTTGTTAACATAAAGGCTAATAAACTCAAGGGATGTGCATTTTGGTACTTTTTTATGAGTTTACACTATATGCTATATCGTAGTTTTAAACATATGAACACAGACACACTGTTTTCTTAATGCTAGTATATACTAACAGTAGATTGTTTCCATGACAACGAGACGGGATTCTAAGCACTGTTTGTTTCATCTACGTGTGTTCATCTTTTTCTGCATTCCAATAACAGCAACGCCCCCCACGACGGATACTTAATGGTTTAACAGGTGTTTGTTTTCCGGATTTAATGTAAATCGCGTTTTTTTCCTAGATTTAACCACAAAGGCCAGATTTAGCTAAGTACCTTAAATGTTAACAAAATTGTACTTTCAGATATAATTTATGAATGTCGAAAACGTGTATTGTAAATTCAACATTTAAAACCAGTCTTTAAATCTTTTTTTTTTTTTTTTTACACTGGGCGATATCAACATTTACCTAACAGATAAATCTGAAAAATAAATCTGGGTTTTCACAAAATAAATATTTATTTTGCCAGCTAAATCTGAAGCTAAATGAGCTCATTGAAGTGCTTGATTTGGCATTGTATGCTACAGAGCTCCCCTTACACTGCGAGAACAATGTTTCTGCTTCACCGCCTCCTCTGCATACTGCAATACCAAAAACATGTACACATTTCAAAACTTCTAAGAATGTTTAACATTTATGTATTAAGCTAAATCTGAACATTTTTTTGTGTTAAATTTAGGAAAAAAACACACGATTTACATTAAATCTGGGAAAAATAAGAGCAACTATACACATGATGTATTGACTCATTATAAATCACAAAGTAATATTGTACTCAGTAACTAAAGGGGTAGGTGTACTAAAGT